>VWZS01002995.1:5044936-5408161 GCA_013397075.1 Rhabdornis inornatus | reverse complement strand
TTCTTTTCGCCTCCCTTTTATTCCAGCCCCGAGGCCACGCAGCAGCGGGTGAGCGGCGTCCGCCCGCCCGCCCTCAGGCAGGACCCCGTTGGCACCGGCCGCGTGNTTATTTTTCTTTTTTTCTTTTTTTTTCCTTTTTATTTTTTTTTTTTGTCGGGGGGTGGGTGGGGGAGGGAGGTTAACGTTTGCAGTTCCCTAAGGGAAAGATCCCACCAGCCAACCCAGCTCCGCCACTGCTGCATCCATCCATTCATTTTTATGATCACTAACAGCCTATCCCGGTAGTGGAAGGTGCAGAGAAGTAGGAGGCAGAGACAGAGAGAGAGAGAGAGAGAGATCCGGGCAGCTAGAATGGCCGAGAGAAAGAGGAACTGGAATAAAGAAGATGACCTGCCTGTGTATCTAGCTAGGCCGGGCACGACAGCCCAGACACCGCGACAGAAATACGGGGGAATGTTCGCCTCCGTGGAGGGGGCCTATGAGAACAAAACCATCGACTTCGATGCCTACAGCGTGGGGAAAAAGGGGTCCCGGACCCCGCGGAGCGGCAGCCGGCACGACATGCTGGACGGAGGGGACAACTACAGCGAGACCGCCAGCGACATCAGCGAGATCTCCGGCTCCGTCATCAGCTCCCCGGGAGACCGGGAGGACAAGACTCCGGGCGTGGAGATCAAATACCCCATGGGAAAGGAGATGCTGCAGGGCCAGGACAATGGACAGGTGAGCGGGGCCCGGGCAGGGCGGGAGGGAGCCGCCGCCCCCGCTCGCTGGGTGAGCCGAGCCGAGATTGCTGTACGGAGCCGAGCGTGCCGTGCCGTGCCGTGCCGTGCCGTGCCGTGCCGCAGAGCCCCGCTCGCCCGCGCAGGGGGCTGGGGGCCGCCTTCGCGGGGGAGTTTTGGCACGGCAGGTAGGGGAGGCGCAGCCCCCTCCTCCCGGGCACTCAGATGCTCCGGGAAGAGCCCGGCCGGCCCCTGAACAACCTCACTTGGCAGAGCTTAGCGGGGGCGGGAGGGGGCGACCCCAGAAATGGTTTTCCTTTGTAAGTGATGGCGATGAGTTTTCTCCGTTTCCTTTCCTGCCGTGCCGGGGGGCTGGAGGGCAGCTCGGATCCCTCAGCGCCTCCCGGCCGCCCCCCGGAACAAAGCCGGTCCCACTGCACTCCCGAGCTCGCCGGGGAAACTCCACGGAGCCTGTCCCAGGCACAGCCCCAGGATCTGCCCTGACTCTGCCCCTGTTCCCCCGGCTCCCTCTGCTCCTGCATTGTCTCCCCGGCAGGGAGCGCGGAAGGCGGGAGGATCGGCCGAAACCTCTGCCCCGGGCTCCCCTCCCCTGGGTCTGCAGCCTGGACTCATGTCCTAGGCTCAAGGAAGAAGTGAGCCGGTGGGCTGGCCGGTCCCTGATGGCTGTGCATCTCCATCTTAGCCCTGTCGGTGGCATGCAGGCTGGAGGCACACCCGGGGGGCTGGCTCTCATGGGATCCCGGGCTGTCATTGATTTCCCCTTAGAAAGAAATGCGGCCTTGCAATGATGCTTCTGCATGGATACACCCTGTTCCTTAGTACCCAGCCTGGAGCCTCTCTGGCTTGTCCACACTCTGTTCTTTCCACGGGCTGAACTCAGAGTTTCCACTCTCTTCACCCCTCTTCAATTTGAGCATGAGCGGGGTGCTGGTTTGCTCTGGCCTGGGGATTGTGTGCAGGTGCCACATGGCCTCCGGTGCAGCCCCTGGGTGTCTGCTGTGGTGGGACACTGTACCTGGGATGCTGCTGCTTTCTCTGCAACAACCCCAGGGTTGCCTTCAGAGGCTGCCAGCTGCAGTGCAGTCTTCTCTTTTCTAGCTCACCTGAACTCCTGGGCTTTCAATCAGGACCCTGGGGCAATAGGAGGGCACAGCACACCCCATCTTATAGCATATCCATGGTGCTGCCTCCCCATTTTCCCTGCTTCCTAGTTCAGCCTGGGACTCAGGGTAGGAAGCACATGCTGCACACTACCTCTCTGGATCCCACTGTACTTGCAGAGTTGACTGAAGTGAGGTGAGGATGAAGTTAGAGGTAAAGCAGGCGAGATTTGGCCACTGGTTTAGGAAGGTGCACGGTAAGCAGCAGATACATGTGACGCTTGTGCTGTGGCATCCAGAGTTTTTTACAAGCTTCAAACAATGATTTCTGGGAAGATGTGTCAGGAATGGGTCTTGGGTGCTTAATGTCTTGTATCTGTGTGTGTATCACAGGGATGGGTGTGCTAAGAGCCCCGGAGTGCATGTCCTTGGGGGGATTAACTTGGGCACAGCTTTGCAGTGCCTTTTACACTCCAGCACCATGGATGGAGGGAGGCATTCTGTGAGACAGAGAAAAGACAGAAGGGTTTCAACTAGCTACTTTACCTCTCCAGCAGCTGCTGATATAGCATCTACCTGGCCTGGCCTGGTTGTATTATCCCGCATGACCTCCATGGGCACAGGACAGAGCAGGTGTGTGACAATGGGGCAGTGACAAGGAGGGCACAGCAGGACAGTGCTGTTGGGGTCAGAGATGGTGGTGAGGACAGAGCAGGCAGTGCCACCTGGGTCAGTGCCGTCAGGGACAGAGCAGGCAGGGCCGTCAGGGGCAGTGCAAGGCAATGCCATCAGGATCAGTGGTATGGGGACAGCGCAGGGCAGTGCCATCAGGCTTCATGGCGTGAGGACGGGGCAGGCAGTGCCGTTGCCATGTGCAGCACAGCAGGACCCTCCGCCGGGGCTTATATCCCCCGTCCGCACCCTGCGGCACCCCACGCGTGGGATCCTGCCGGTGACCTCAGCGTGCGAGCGGGGCGGCGGCGGAGCTGGCGGGGCGGCGTTTCCCAGCGCCGGTGCGGGAGGGAGGGAGGCTTCGGCTGGATTGATGGGCTGTGAAGGGGGGCCAGGCGGAGGGGTGGGGGACAGGAGGGAAGGAAACGCTTCCTGGGTTGCGCTGAGCGAATCCTGCTCCGACCTGCAGCCGGGAGGGCGCTGCTGCCGCCGGCAGAGGCAGCGCTCGCCGACCCCCCCGGGAGCCGCGTCCCTGTTTGATTACAGCCGGAAAAAAAAAGGTGCCGGGTTTGCCGGGCTCCCCTTCCTCCGGGCGACGGAACTTCGCCCCCATTCCACCGCTCTGCCGGGTCGCCCCCGCCCCGCCCCATCACCCGACCGGGCTTCGCATTATTATTCGTCTCAGCACCGCCGGTGTTGTTCCGCTAGGCTCGGCTCACTCCTTGGGTTCGTTGCGTGCTCCCGGCGCTGGGGAGAGCCGACATGTCTTACCAGGGCAAGAAGAGCATCCCCCACATAACGGTAAGCGCCCCGGGCGCAGCGAGCGCTGCCTGCGCTCCTTTGTTCGCGGGGCGGGGAAGGGCGCGCAGTGCCCGGGGCCGCGGGCAGCCCCAAGGCTGAGGGGCTGGGGCTCCCCGGAGCGGCGGGGTGCGGCCGCCCCGCCCGTCCTCCCGCTGCAGCTCTGGGCGAGGACTGACTCTATTTAATTTCATTGTAAAATTTCATTATTACATTTTTATTTTATTTCTTATTGTATTCTGCCTCCCCTTGCTCGCCCGCCGCCCGGCCGGGGCTCAGAGCGGTGTGCTCGCTCCAGCCCGGGGCGGGGAGGGGAGGCAGCGCCGGCGTGGGGCTCGTCCCGGCGGTGCCGGGGCCGGGGCCGGGGGTACCGCCCTCCCGAGGAGCCGGGCCCGGGGAGGCTCGGCCGCCGGGCTCGGCAGAACAAAAGAGGGAGGGGACCACCGCAGCACAGCGTGCCCCTGCCACCGCTCCCCGCAGCGGGCAGGGGCAGCGCAGCCTCGGCGGGCCAGGGGCGGTGGGCCGGGGGGAGGCACAGGGTGCGGAGAAATGGGAGGTGGGCGAGCGTGGGCGTGGGGAGAAGCGTGGAAAATCAAAGAGCGCCATGATGCCAGCACCAACACTTCTGCGCGCTATTAATGCATCAGGCGTGGTGGGAATCAGAAGTCAAGGAGTTAATCATAACCATCCTCTTCCTATCGGTGCCTGTCTCCCGCTAGATGCTTTTGTACCCGAGCAGAGCTACAATAGGGTGTGCTTTCCATGCCAGAAAGAAAGGACCTGGGTCCTTTGATACAGGATATGCTTTCCCTTAATACATACGATCTGCGGATATAGGGGCTGGGATAAAGAACAGGCAGAGCTGGCGGATAGGGGTGTGGTGGGGGAAATCGCACTCGGAGCGAGGTTTTCCCCAGCACCTGTCTCCAGGTTGTTGCTTTCCTCTTGGGGTTCTGGATCAGTGGATGATCGGGTCACTGCTGCTGTGGCACCTGGGGCAGAGATGAGCGGGGATGCGGGGTGAGCTCCAAGATGGCTTGGGTTCGTGGAGCTTTCCCTGGAAAGCTGGCACGGTGCGAAGCGGGGCAAGTTTCGGTAGCTGCAGGAGCGGGCTGGTGGGTGTGGCACCTTCCTGAGCAAACCCGCTGTTAACAGCATCAGTGGAGCCAGCGGTACAGAGGTTGTAAGCTCCTCGCGGTGTTCTCCATGTACAATAAAAGCATCCTTCAGCCAAAATATTTGATCAGGAGGGGAACAAGCTCCTTCTAAAAGCTGAGTTTTATGATACCAAAGTGCTGCATTTATGCAGGTTTCTGCTATCAACAGGCAGCAGTGCCTGGTGGCCAAGGCTGAACTTGGGTGCTGCAGTGGCTTTTTCGGTGATGGCTCCTCTTGCCTTGTTTCTCAATGTGTTGTGTGACTTAGAGTTACTCAGGGCATGTCTGGGTTGGGGGAGCCCCGGTTATCCTCTGGGTGAGTGTCAGGTGCTTTGTGCATGGCTCACTCTTCATTTGAAGCTGGAGTGTAGCAGGGTCCCACCCATAGCAAGTTCTTTGCTCTCCAGTTTGGAATAGAATGAGAATATGGAAGAATTATGAGTCTTTGCCCTAGAATCAACAGTTCCTTTTAATTTCATCACTTCTCACAAAATTTCTTCTCTGTCCTGGAGAGAAGATTGCTGTGAAAAAGAAAGCCCAAACCTCAGCCTTTTCTCTTTGAAATGGGATGTACTGAAGCTTCTATAAATGAATATTCATTAACATTACTGTTGAGTTTTGTGACCAAATCAAAAGCATAAATTAACATTGGAGAAATTGGCAGGCATCAGGGCTGGACTGTTTTTGGGGTTTTTTTTACGCTTCTGGCCCTTCTCTTCCAGCAAAAGCAAATCAGGCATTTTTGTGTCAGACCTTGTACACACTGCCTGTCCCACAAGAACCCACAGGATCTATCTGTGTGTATCTTCTGAAGCCCCATTCCAGTATTGTAAATCAGATTTTTCATCGGGCCACTAAGGACATACATTGTAGCTTCAAGTCTTTGGAGCTCTAAGGAAATGTGATAGCTCTGTAGAAGTATGCAACAACAGTGATGATGAAATAATATAAAAATGTCATTTGTTGCTGTTCTTAATACTCACCCCCACTCACACTCCTGCTTTTTGGAGCTTCATCAGCTCCTGGGTTCATTGGAGAAGTGAGAAACGAATTTTTGAGGGTGTCCTGGGTGCTGATACTTTGTGGATTTTCCAGTACCAAGTGTTCCTTGCTTGGGGCCAGGAGCTGTCCTGAGCGCACAAGAACAACACCCAGCAGCAGCATCCAGCCACAGGCACTGCAGTCAGTACCTCGCCAAAACTTCCCTCTGAGATCAGGTCTGCAACATCAAGAGCTGTGAAGGAAGAGGCAGCAGCTGGTTTCACCTCTGTTGGTGTGGAAGCAGATACCACTCTTGGGAAGACAACCCTGTGCTACCTTGTCTAGGTTGCTGCTCCTGGTGCACATGGGCACAACTTCCTCCTTGTGCTTAGTCTGACTGTGCCTCCCTCCTGACTCCTTCAGACAGCAGGGCCTGACTGATAGCCCCTGCACCTCTTTTACCTTTATTCCTGCTTTCCCTTCTCCCACTGCTCCTGGTAAAGACACTGTTGCACACAGCCCTCTTTGGCACTGGGCAACTCCCTGCTCTCATTCACTGATCTGCACTTCTTTTTTTTTTTCATTTCATCTGCCTTTTCCTTTCCATTTCAGCTTGTGAAAATTCACACTTCTTGCATTTTATCTCATTTGTGGCTGTCCTGCTGCCTGTTATGCATCGCATGCATATCCAGGCTTGCTGTTAGTGGAGCACCAGCACTGTGCCAGTGTAAGGTGCCATTCAGTTGTGAGTCAGACTGGAGAAACTGGGCCCTTTTGTGTAACTACTGTGGGAGGGGAATGACCTCTGCATTTGAAGCACCAGACCAGTGTGGGGATGTATAATAGAAATACATTGAATCAGTAAGTATAAGCACTTCAGTCATGTCTTCTGCACTGTGCTGAAGTCCTTGGCAGGTGGTCTCAAACCACTGGTTTGGGACTGTTAGCTGGGGAAGGAGCAGGGTGTGCATAATTTAAGAGTGGCCAAGAGTGCAGGAGCACTTTTCCCAGCCTTTGTAGTATGGACAGCCAGCACATCCATTGCCGAGGTGTTTTTCTGCATGAGGTGGCAATCTTTTGTGCTTCGGTTGTGCAGGATGTTCTCATGCAGACCAGATTTTCCAGGATATACCCCCCAGCCCATTGCTTTTAACATAACTGTTATACTCCCCTTGTGCAGCATATTACAGGGAATCAATGGAGATGATGACATGGGAATACCTGTTACAAATTATTTTGGCTTCTGTGTTTTGGTAGCAGTTGGCAATTTTCAAGCAAGGCCTGAGCTTAGATGAACTCAGAATTGTAGCATGGTTTAAAAAAGGCATGTGGCATGTTAAATGCCTGTGACAGGACGTGTTTGTTCCAGCAGCAGTGCACCCATTAAAACATAATCTGTGTGAGCTCAGTGAAGAGGAGGTGTGAACAGAATTCTACTGAGCAAAGGCAGAATAGCTAGTCACCAAAGCAAATGCAAGGAGGCATTTGGGAGAGGAAAATTGTGCCTGAATCCCTTGGAAAAAAAGGGAATCATCTTTCTGGGTATGGTCCAAGGGTTGGCATATAAATGGGGAAAGGCACTGCTGGTCCTGAGCTGACAGGCTGTAAGGCACAGGGAGACAGAGCACAAAAAGGTGGTGTTACAGAGGAAGGATCTCACTATTGAGCATAACAAGAAAAGAGAAGATCTGGGACAACGTGAGAAAAAAAGGCAGATGCAGGAAAATTGAGAGACTGAAGAAATTCAGAGGAGTAGGCACAGAGAATAATTTTACTTGTTACCTTTAGAATTGGTATGAAGGGAGATGAGAAGCAAGTAGGCTTCAGTTGAAGATGGCAGAATACTTTGAGAGAGAAAAAATACATTCATCTAGATTTCTGCTGTGTGACACACTGGTTCAGGATGGAAACTTTCTTTTTGGTCTGAACAAAGTACTGGGGTAGTGTGTGGTGTTCTGGTGTGAGACAATAGCAGTGTGAGAGCTGCCAGCCAATTCATTTTGGACACCAAGGGGGACATATCCTACAGATGCAGGACATGGTGAGTACTTGGAATGGTGGACCAAAGTCCTTGTCTAGGTTTGGATCTATGCTATATCTCCCCTGATTATGCTTTTTTTTCCATCCACCTTTGTTTAACACAGTGTATGAAGCTACACTCAGATTGTTCTGTCACTTGCCAGAAGTGTTTGAAAAGCCTGCTGAGTGCTGGGCATGGGAACACTGCCTTGTGTTACTATTCTGCTCTTGGTGCAGGATTTTGGCTGATTTAGACTGCACTTTTTGTCCTGTTTTTAAAATACTAAGGCCTGGGACTTCTGGATACCTTCTTACTCTTGAACATTTTCTTAATCCTCAAAATTATGTGTTCCCATATGTGCCTGTTTAACAGACTTATCCCCTCTCTGTTTACTCATCTATCGGTGAATTTAAGTGATTTCACGTTGTGTGGTTGACTGGACTTCAGCCTGGCAGCTCTGGAGATGCTTTAGCTGCTTCAGTATAAGTGTTTGGACTTCCAGCCACCATTTCCATGATTGTGTGGCACATCTTTTCCTTTCTTTTTTCTATAGGAGAAAAAGTGACTTAAATAATGTTCAGAGTAGGTCCTTCTGGGGACATTTCTATGGAGACTGAAACCTTTGGCAGAGGGACAGAAGGAAGGGTTTGGGGCACTGATTCCTTAAACTGCCACAGCAAGTTCATCAGTCAGTGCCCTCAGCAGGGCATCAGTGTTTTCAGCATCATAGCTGGTGCCATTACAAAGAACTGAGCTATGCTTTGCTGGAAGCTGGGCAGGTTTGGAAAGGGGACAGTGGCTGTCTGGGAAGACATCTGATGCAGTGAGGTG
The DNA here is from genome assembly GCA_013397075.1 of Rhabdornis inornatus. Lineage (NCBI taxonomy): Eukaryota > Metazoa > Chordata > Aves > Passeriformes > Rhabdornithidae > Rhabdornis > Rhabdornis inornatus. Next base: position 5,399,859 of record VWZS01002995.1, on the reverse strand, counting down.
TCTGTCTGAATCTTCTTGCAAGTGCTGAGAGCAACCACTGCCAACGAACCACTTTTCTGATGAGAGATCAAGATCTGTTGTCTGCTTTTTGCCATTTCTTTCACAATCAAGAATTATTTGAGTGGCGAAAGCATAAAACTTCCACTTTCATTTGAAGGAGCCAACAGAGCCCACTGGCTTGTGAAGCACTTGGGAGTTAGTTGAGATAAATCTGGGTTTTGTACATATGAGAGAGTTAAATGCTTTTGTATGAGAAAGAAGGAATAGAGATGAGCAGCAAAATAATTTGCGGGTTTCTAATCTTGCTACATGTACAGATAGTGGCCTTGTCCCCTGAAGCAGAGATACTTTGGGATTATGTTTGCTTGTCACAAGACAAAAGTTTTCATCTGTAATGCATGTCTTAATGAGTTTTAAGGTGTAAGCTATTGATTATGAATAGTATATATTCCTGCTGACTTCAGTGAAGTCTACACTCAGTGTAAAATCTCCTGTGTGCAATAGTGAGGACCTAGGTAGGTTCAGGTGGCTGGCTATAGGAGTAGGCACTGCTCGGAGTGAAGAGGCTGTGGAAGGGGAACCAGGACTGATACCATGTGAGGTGAGGCAGCAAGCATCACAGCTTGCTCTCACTGGCGGAAAAGGTAGATATGTGATACAACATGACAGCACAAAGAGTCTGAGTGCAAACAATACACATGGTATCCACTGCCTTTAGTTGATCATGAATTGTCATTGCTAACATCATCTTAAAGGCATTTTCTACTATTCTGTTTCCCTTGCATCCACCTGCTCTGTCAGAGAAGGTATTCCATTTGATCTTAGTTGGATTTTGACTGTGATTGGTGCCAAGTCAGATATGTCCCAGTAACCCGATACAGGTTTCTGATTAGAACTTAGATAAAACACTTCTTCAGTTCAGTGGCCCAGAGAAGTCAGCCACGCTGTAAAGGACTGTTATTTTCTTCCCAAGTTTAAGCTTTCCTATGAATGGCTTGCTGGGATTTTGAGATCCCCTTTAACTGACATAACCTGTGTATAACCCAACGGATGGGTATAGCAACATGTGATGCAATGGTTTCAACCCTCCAGCCCTTACTTAAGTGAAACCCCTGCTGATACCAATGAATATTGTCACCAATAAGATGTTTGTTGTGCTTCACTTCTAAAATCAAAGCAAAGATGGCATTTCCAGTGAAGAAATCACCATGGAGTTGGTAGCTGTAGGAGTAGCCCCTTTAGAGTGGGTGATGAAGCAGTGAAACTGCCAGTGGAATAGGAAGCCAGGTCTCAAAAGGGGAAACAAAAGAACATCAGATCTTTTAAATGAATAAAGATGAATGAATACATTGGCTACGGACCAAGATACAGCATTACCACAATCAGCATAATCCTTCCTAAATTAATTGCCATATAGTAGAGTGCATCTCTTAAGAAAACATTAAAAGCGGGATTCTCCATTAGTGGCCTATCGGAAATGATGCCTCAAGGATGGAGTGTTTTACAAAGAATTCCCAGAGTTGATTCAAGGTTCACCCTAGCTAAAAGCCACTTCCTATGGAGGGTAATCTAGATGTGAAATTCAAAAGGAGGGATACCGCTGATTAAAAGCAGATCTTCTATAAGCAGACAGTACTTCATGAATTCCCATTTACAGCTCTTTGATCCTTATGAAAGGATTTTAAGCAAACATTCCTCTTGGGAAGGATATCTTTCTTCTTTTGCCATTAAGTTTAAAAATGTTCCTTATTTGTAAGTACTTTGCTAAAAGCGAGGTAATCTAACTGTATTGTATCACAGCTGGATCTGAATCAGACCAGCTCTGACAAAAGACAGCCAAATATATCCACACACATACAAAAAAGTAAATCTCTTGTACATTGTGGGAAATAAGTCTGTGAGAAGGAACACATGGAAGCACAGAGGAGCTCCTTCCACTCTTTGCCAGTGGCTCTTCAGCCTTTGAGAAATGGCTTCCTCACAAATAGTCTTCTTGTGGAGATTTAGATAATCAGGAGAACACAAATATCAGCCTGTGTTTCTTATACTTTCCCTCTAAACTGAATTTTGTGTCTTTTGTAACTCTCAGTGGACTCTTTAAAACCTTAGTAACAAAGGATTCTGCCTCTCAAATGCTAAAAAAGTTATGTCTTGGCTACAAGTGTGATAATATAGCTTAATGCCTTTTTATGTCTATTGCATTTGATCTGATGTCTTTTAAACAACATGCCTTTATAGACAGAGAACTGCAGTGCAGGTGGATTTAGAATTTAAACTGTTTTCAAATGGTTATTTAGCATAAGGTCCTTAGTCATCTTCAGAGCTCTTGACTAATCTGAGTTTTAGAGAAAACAGCCATTGTTGCTCTGGAGATGTAAGGACAATGTTATATTCAAGTAAGTCCTTACAATTACACAGAGGGTGAGGTCCCTACTGAGTGTTTCCTCATCCTCTAGGCATGGAAAATCTGGGTTTGAGTGTTGCAAAGACTTTTTTGGTTGTTAAAAGCTGCAATGCAGCTATTGTAAAGGTCCAAACCAAGAATTAAGCAGCACAGCACTTAGACTTGTATGCTGGATATGTTATCTGAAGGTATGTGGTAATGAAGGTAAATGATAAAGCAAACTGTAAATATTTAAAAATATATTGTTGACTTGATTTAGAGATGAAGATGTAATAGGAAGATGTTCTATTTGTGGAAGAAAAGCAAAAATGTAATAGCATATATTGGAATTGCAGTCTGGACAGATACTACTATTTGATGAAAACACTACTCTTGGAATATTTTTGTATGGCTAGAATATATAATGGCTTATTTTTTTTTAACTCCATCTTGTATCATAGAAGTGTGTTTTTTTCTGAAAGGTTCCTGTGTGTGCAGTGCATAGCTATCAATTCAATGCTGTAGAGAAGTGTGTGGTTTCTATAACTTGTGCTGCATTGTATTTTGTCGTGCTGCACCAATTTCAAATAATGTTTAGTAAATCTTATGGCAGTTTTATTTTTTCTGTTACTGTGTTTTAGTAGTCCCAAGAAGCAGATTTGAGAACTGCATGTCTAAATGCTATTTGAATTTTGTTGTGTATTTTTAGATACCTCTAGCTCTGAGGGAAGTGGGTGAATGGGAAAAGGCTAATTTTAAATTTCTTCGCAACTGTTCTCGCTCTAACATTTGGTTTGTAATTTCTAATAATCCAGAGCACAGCGATTTTCTGCTCATGGGAATCTGGTTTCATTTGTATTTGCATACATGTATTTGTATTTGAGCCCTGTGCAGGACTGGGGACCATGGCAGGGCTCAGGCTCGTGGTCCTGAAGGTTGGTTGGATGCTGCTTCTCTCTGCTGGCCTTTTGCCATTGGTGTGCATGAAAATGTGGACACGCTTCACAAGAGCTGAGCCAAGCTGATTCAAACCCCAGCAAAACAGGCAGTTTGTACAAAGTGTGCCAGTCACCAGCTTACAGATGTTTCGTGTTGCTCTTGCTGTAGTGGGAACAATAGTTGTGAGGGAGCGACAGCCACCGCCTCCAGTCTGAGCAGCCAGCCCCTCCTCCTGCAGCAAACGAGCTCAGTTTGTGGCATCTCCTTCTGCTGCCATGAAAATTGCTGTCATGTCACAGACTGAGCTCTGCAGCTTTGCTGCCAGGTTAAGCAGGAGAAGCTAGACTGCGATTAGGAAAAGATCCCCAGGGAAGCAGTGTGCAGGGTTTGAAGGTGAGGGGCTGGGAGTGGTAGGAATGGCTGTATCATACTCAGCAGTGGGCTGAGCTGGGAGTGCCAGAGCGCTGTAAAATGGAGCTGCAGGGCTGACAGCAGATAGGCATCGTGGCTGAGCTGATGCTGTGTCATGGCAGGCACAGAACTCAGAGGCAAACAGCATTGCAGCAATGCAGTTGCATCATTGCAGTAGTGATGGGTGGAGAAGAAACACCTTGGCTCTCACACCCTGCAGTGACTGTGGAGCATGGATTTACAGTGTGCTTTCTGCATCTCCTGTGTCAGTGAGAGCAGGGTTTTTACCCCTTGCATCTTATGAGCTGTTCAGTGTAATACTCCTTCCCTGTTTTGCCATGTTCTTGCTGTCTGTCCTTGGCAGCCTGGAGGGAGGAGAGAGTCCCAGCAGCTTCTTTTGGCTTGCGCTGGGAAGAGGTGGGCTGGCAGCTTCTTGTTCCAGGCGATGCACTGAAGGCTTGGTATGGAGCCCTTGGAGCTCAGCAGGCAGGGCACCAGTGCCTGAGACACCTGTCAGCTGAATAGAAAAGTGGCAGCCACCCTAGAAAGGCTGACAGTGTTGTCACCTCCTGAGCTGAGTGGTGAGCCCGTTGCTGTTTGCATTGTGAGAGCACCTGAGGGTCAGTGACTGGCTGAGGGTACCTCTGGGTGTTCTTCCTCTTGAAGATGACAGCTGGGAAGGAGGAATACAGGCCAGCACTGCTGGGATCAGTTGAGGAACTTCAGGTCACTCCCTTCCTTCACTGCTTTCCCCAGATCACTGCAGAGTGTGTCTCTTCTCTAGCCTGAAACAGGGAGAAGAGGACTATGGTCCCTAGTTTACCTGGACGTTTGTCAGTTGGAAAGAAAATTGCAATCAGTCTGCCTGACATCATGCCCCTGGTAAATAATAAATGGCCCCTGGTCACCCACAGCCTTCTGCATGCCCAAGGAGACTAACCCAACTCACAGAGCATGTGTGTGCCCAGGTTTCTGTCCAGGATTTCACTGCAGCAAGCACCAGTGACCTAAACCAGCGTGGGATCACCCAGGCTCCGGTGGCTGTCCCTGAAGCCTCTGCTTAGGCTGTAGCAGGAAATGAATACTCCATGTGGACCAACCATTTGTATGAAGTTTCATGAAGAATACAACAAATTGCTTGTCAATACTAATCTGTGCCTCCTTTCTAGCAATTTATTTTTGTGTAATTTTTCCAGCCTATTAATGGAAGTGTGTGTCTGTGGTCTGTACATACAGGCATTGGGTACTGCTGCTTTGGCTAAGGACAAGCCAGCCCTGGTCTGTAGCAGGGTGTTTGAGGCAGTGCTGCTTTGCTTGGGCACAGTGTGCTGCTGAGGTGTCCACAGGGCACCCAAACCTCACCTGGGCTGCTGGTGCCCATTGACACCATCTGTCTCGAGGTGCTCTGCTTTGCAGCAATCTGTAACGTGTCCTGCACTTGACAGATCAGGCTGGCTGGGAGATGTTCCAACAAAACTCTTTTTCTTTTGAATTTGCTGATGTGCTGGAGTGGAAGCATGTTAGAGATGTTTCCACATCTCTCAGATTCTGATGACAGCTGGGCAAGGCTCCACAGCACTGTCCCCAATGGCTTGGCAGTCTACCTGGGGCTGCACGGTTTTTTTGACAGCCCAGTCTTCCATCACTTCCTATACCCAGCTGGGGGAACCTTAGCCTCAGGTGCGGGACTGCTCTTGCAACAATTCTGAATTGCTTGTATTTTTTCTGAGGTGTAAGGAATTAAAATTTTGAAAGTGCAGGTTTTACTCTCTACCAGAATTTCTTACACCCTCCAGTATTCTGAACAAGGCGAGACTTTGTAGCTGAATGTTCAGTAATGCTTTACAGACTGAGGCCTAATTTAATGTCTGGCTCCATAATGGAGTTCTTTCTTAAGACTGCATTTGTATATTTTTTAGATTAGCTTATTCTAATACCTAATTTTGTTACTTACATATGTATATCTCTATGTAAAAACATATAAAATCCTTATCTCTACAGTTATTTTTCTGGAGCTGCACTTCAGCTTTTAGTCTGTTTTATTTTCCTTGCCTATTACATTTGTTTCTACTTATTAGGCATCTTCTCCTGTTTTAAAGAAATGAAATGTAGAACTTCTTGATGAGGGTGCAGATTTTTTGACTCCTTAGCAGTGACAGATGCAGTGCTCTGGGAACACTGCCTGCCTGTATCAGTAAGCTTGTGCCTCTTGTAATTGGGCAGTATTAGTGTTTAGGAAGGCAATTGAATGAGCTTAAAAAGAGCTCACAAGATGGTGGTCCCTGCAGGTCAGCAGGCAGTGTAGTAAATCATCTTAGTGTGGAGGTGCAAGTGCCAGCACGTAGCGAAATAACATTACTATTCCAGCTGCTGGTTCACAAGTCCTGCTGCAATTACAAGTGACAGTAGAGAGGCTGGGGAAAAAACAGGGAAGCTGGGGAAAAAACAGGGAGCCTCTCCGGCAGCTTCCAGATGGAGAACTTGCATTCGTCTCCCTTCTCTAATGAGAGGGTAACAATATCTGAAGCAGGTCCTGGGGACATAAGTCATCATAGTTCTGTGCCTTGGTTTCCCCCCCCCCAGGGTCATGTCACTGCTGCAGCACATGGAGAAGAGCTTCAGACCTGCGGTGTACATACTCTTTTGTTGTGCGCTGTATTTAAAATGTCTTTCCCCCCTCTTCTTTCTCCCTTAAAAATGCCTGTTTCTCCCCTTTTTCCTTTTTCTAGAATGATACAGAGGGCTATAAAGGCTTTGAACCTGCAAAATTGTTCAAGTACAAGCTAAAAAGTAAATGTGCAGTATATAACAGAGGTTACATTATAACATAATATAGCACTTTTTAATGAACAGTTTTTTAAAAATTTATTGGTTTTGTTGTCCTGGTTTTATAGATTAAGAATGTATCAACTTGTTTGTTTTCTGAACTGGGAACACAGGACATTGATAGTTTATATGCCTGAGTCATGCTGTAATTAAAGCAGGAATTGAATCTGGACAGAGTAGTATAAAACATGGACAAACTGGAGATTCTGAGTTATTGTGTGGTGAGCCAAGGAAATAATTTATAATAAATGGCTATTTTTATGTATGAATGGGAAAAATGGTTCTGACTGCTTTAAGAGTTTTCCAGCATTCAGTCACTTGGCAAAATTATTTCCAAAAGTGTTATGTACTTGTCATGGTTTAACCCCAGCTGGCAACTTGGCCCCATACAATCACTTGCTCAATTGTCTCCCATCCCACCCCACCTCACTGTGAGATGGGGGAGAGAATTGGAGGGGTAAAAGTGAAAAAACTCATGAGTTGAGATGAAAACACTTTGATAATGGAAATAGAATAATCATTATAATAGTAATGATAATAATGCAATTGGTAGGAAAATAAAAAAGAGAGATTAATAAAACCTAAGGACAAGTGATGCACAGTACAATTGGTCACCACCCACCTATTGATGCCCAGCCAGTCCCCAAGCAATGCTCCCCCCATCAACCTCCCCCTGACTTTTGTTGCTGAGCATGATGCCATATGGTGTGGAATATCCCTTGGGTCAGTTGAGGTCAGCTGTCCCAGCTATCCTGCTCCCAATTCCTTATGCTCACCCAGTCTCTTTCCTGGTGATGAGCAGAGAAGACATTCACTCTCTCAGCTCTGCACAGCAATAGCTGAAACATCCTTGTGTTATCAGCACTGTTTCCAGCACACATCCAGAACAGCCCCATACAAGTTGCTGTGAGGAAGATTAACTACCCCAGCTAAAGCCAGAAGAGCACTGAAGTTACAGACTTGCCCCATCTTTGGGTAGGTGTTAGGGGCTGGCATTTCCAGTGTGACTTCTTCAGTGAGAGAGTTTAAATACTGGTTCTTGGGAATATGCACTGGTAAAATTTGCTTTCTATAAAATGTAGTTTTTGAGAACAGAATGTAACCATTTGAATAGAGAAGAATATAAGCAGACAGTTGTGAACATTAACTCTTGCAGACTTGATATTTTGAACAGTCCTTCTTGGGAAAAAAAAGAAGTTTGCTTCCTGGCACTTTAGAAAATATGAGGCGGTGGTGGCTCTTTGTGCTGTTTATATGGTATTTCAGGTGAACCAAACTTTGGAGGCTGCTTTCTGTTCTCGTTCATGGAGTGAGTGAGATACAACATGGGCAGTCTCAGCACAGAATGCCCCCAATTCATCAACAGCCTTTGATCTGCAGAAACCACAAATTGATTACAATTAATTCTTCATGCCCACTAGAAACTGTGTTCAGCTGTGGGTCTGTACCATGGTACAGGAGACTCGAGCTGTGGGCTGTGTCCCTTGGCTGTTGCTCCTGCTGAGCTGATGTTAAAGGAGCTTCCCTGGGGAGGAATTTCTACGTGGCGGGACTAAGCAGCCTCTTATGACCTTGTCCCTCCCCATTCAAAACTTTGTTACTTTTCCAGAGGTGCCAAGGCTGCCAGGTGAGCTCAGCTTGGCCACCGGAGTATTGGGCAGCTTCTTCTGGGGCTTCTCTTTCCCTTTTGGCCCTTGTATAATGAAGTGGTAAAAGGGGGATGTAGTGGCATTTCAAGTGTTTCTATGTGCAGTGATTTCTGCTCTGAGCAAAATGGATTGTGATGACTATGAGGTCTCATGTTCCAAAAGTCAGGAATAAACAGTCAATGAAACTATCCTGTCCACTGTCTGTGTACCCACATGAACTCACCTTTATATAGAGTACTGTTTGATATTAATGACATTCTTTATAGTATGAGCATATTTGTTATCATAAATACATTATTATGTTTATTTATTTTAACAAACCCACATTTTCCTCTTTTTTTCTCCAGAGTGACCGACTGCTCATTAAAGGTGGAAGAATTATCAATGATGACCATTCCTTCTATGCAGACCTATACCTTGAAGATGGACTTATAAAGTTGGTTTCATAAAATATTGCTTTTTTTGTATGTGTGTTAGCATAGACTACTGTGATTTCTTGATAGTGCTGACCTGGAATCTTTTGTGGACAGAATGTCAGTTACCTCTAAATGTGAGGCTGTAGTTGAGGAGTGTTTTAATTCTTAAATTCTGCCATTTTATCTTCACTAAGATTAGCTAAGTAGAAAATTTCTTTGCTGTAAATTGAAGATATTTGCTTTTTGAACAGTTCAACCTCAGTTTCTTCCAAAATAGGCAAGTAGACAGTCTCAAGAAAAGAAGTAATGGTAAGGACAATGGAAATCTTTTGAGTCAGTGAATGGCAGAAGGCTCTCTACAGCTTTTTCCCCTTACCTAGTCAGTGCACTTGCAGACATGCTCTTAAGGATTGTAGGGCACAGAAATCTGAAATGTGCCCCATGTTGCATGGTGCAAATGAGGACCTGATACTTCTCAGTTGCCTTTGGTTAATGCTGAACCACAGCATGTTCTGTTCCTATAATGTTGTTATGCATTGTCACACAATTAGAAAGAAAGTCTCAGTTTATCAGGCTGTAAAATACAGGAACTGGAAAAGCATTTATTAGGTGAAAAACTTGAAATATGTGTTCCTGATAGCCTGGGAAACTGTAATAGAGATGTCCATGTGCTCTGCTGGTCCTGCCTTGGCGTAGTGGAGATGAGAGTCTCTAAGGTTTGCAAAGTTAGGTAGTGTGTATGAGCACTCTGATGTACACAAGGATCAAAGCCTTTTTCCTGATTGCTAGACATTTTCACTGATGACCTAAGAATCTTGGTCTCCAGAGGCTACAATTTGGTGCACAGAAATATAATTATGGTTATCTGGTAAATAATTAATTGCCTACTTGTTTTCAGAGCTCCTTAAGAATGTAACATCAGATTAAAAGTCCAATTCTTGATATATCTATGACTGCTTATGTTGTTATGATTCAGGTTATTATAACAGAAAAAAATATTGATAGTTTCATCCATAAATTATGCAATTTTCTATTTAATACTTTTCACTCTGCCTTTTCATTTGTAGTGTTACTTGCCTTGCAGAAGTGGCAAAAGTGGAGAGGACACAACATTTTGAACATGTATCTATTTTTAAAGCAAGAGTTAACCAAGTTGTGCTCTCTTTGATGGGTGTTTTTGTTGAGTTTTTCTATGGTTTTGTTAGTTCAGATGCAAATCTTCTAGTAGAACTTGTAAGCATCATAACTATTTAAACAACTAAATGCCTGAGATGCTGAGAGCCTGAAACTGCTGTGAATTTTTGGCCTTGATTCCAGAAATTGAATGGTAGTTAGCAATGCCAAGCTTTCACCTGCCCTTGTTAAGTACATAGACTCCCTCTGAAATCCACATGTGGATCTGTACCTCCAGGAAGTATCTCAGCTGCCCAAGCTAATTAGGATTAATAATGAGCAGACTGGCAAGATCTTAGTTTTTAAGAGGCATTTATCTTTGCCCAAGGAAGCAAGTTCTCTATTTAGGACCCTGAGTTGTGCCTGGCTCCCTAAATTTAGATGACCTGAGATTTTTCTTTGTAAACTTTGCAGGAAGTCCTGCTCTGAAATAATTTGTGAGGGCAGCCTGCTGTGAGAAGGGGTTTGGTCCTTACTGTGTTCAGATGATACATTTTGCAACCTGAGAAAGCTCTGGGTTTGTTTGATCTCTCAGTTTCTTCAGGTGGAGCCCCCCATTGTGTCTGAGTATTTAACATCATTGTTAAATGTGGCTCAAGCTTGTTTGAAGCTGGACCTTGAAACTCAGTCATCCACGTTTCAGTTGATGCTATAACTTTCCAGCTGCAGATCCTACTGATGACACAGAATTTTAATACAGAATGGAGCAGATACCAAACCACTCAGCCCAGAACAGGCAATAGTGTCCTGGTTTTACTGGGCTATAAAAGATCTGGGTTATTTTACTCACTCTGAAGTGAAAACTGATTGGGAAAGAGAGGGTTGGGTTTCTCTTGTAGCCTAATGAAAAGATTTGAGTCTTTTAATGCTTTTAGCGCAGACTGTTCTGCAGAGAGAAAAGCAGATGTAGCCTTGAGTGTGTTTGAAGATCAGCTATGGTTTGGAGGATGGTCGATGTTTCTTCCTGCCAATCAATGCTCAAACTGGCTCCCTAGGTACAAGGAGCAGCAGTGCATGTGGATTTTTCCTACCTGAAACTTAAGCCCTGCACACTCAGATGGCAGCTGAGAGGCAGTTCTACAGTATCTAAATAGTATTTTAAATAGTTGGTAATTCAAATTGGCATATAAATAATATATTTTGCCTACATCTCTCCTGCCTCTGTTATCACATGAGGAAGTGAGCCCTGTGCCAAGTGACAGGTCATGGTCTGGTGCTTGCTGTGCTCTGCTCCATCCCTGCCAAGGGGAAGGGTTGGGTCTCTCTGGGCTGGAGGAATGAACAAGTGGCAGGATGAGGGACTGGGGATATGGTCTCCAGAGCTGGGCAAGTGGTGAGCCAAGTTAGGGGGAACCTCAGATGCCTAAAAGAGGCCTGGTCTTGATAACCACAGAAGCACCTCCACGGAGTGCTGGGGGAGGTTTTCAGCTTCCTTGGATGAAGCTTAGGAAGAGCTGAAGCCTGCTGTTTCTGTTGTGCTTTAATCAACTCATGTACAACAGAATTTACCAACTTGTTAGACTGAAAATGGCAGACAGCATCAGCTTTTTGTGGGTCTGAGTTTTCTGGTTGCTGACATATGAAGACACCAGCTCAGTAATTTGTACAGTGTGTAGAATGCAGTTACCTGCACTGTTGTATTTTTTCACCCACAAGTAACGGAACCCCATTCTTACTCACATACACTTTGCATTAATGAGTGAGCAATTCAGGAATCCTGTCACATTATCTCCTACTCTCTGTTCTACTTAGTCAGAATAAAAATAACCTTGAGCACCAGTGAAGATCAGACTTCTCCCAGCCTTAATCTTGATGCCAGGGCAAGAGATGAGACAGGTTTCTGACAGGTGGTAGTGCAGCATCATCCGCAAAGGCCATTTGGTCCCATGTCACTTCAACACGATCATTTCAGCTGAATAAGAAGTTACTCAACCAACACTGAAAATAATAGGCATTGAGTCATCAAAAAACTTCAGAATATAGTTAGCACACTTTCACTTTGTTAGGATGTGTCTTCTTGAAGAGAAAGCTGGTAGATACTGATTGGGGAAGAAAATTAAAATTAATTGCTTTTTTTGTGAAGGTTTTCATAAGTATTATTCTCAGAAGGTGTGTTAGTCCTTGAAGTGTAGTTATTCCTTGGACATATTCAAAGAAGGAGGGTCATAGTTAATTTTTTTTCCCAGTTCAATTTCATAGCCACATAAATTCTCTACAAAGGTGGAGAGTTGTTCTGATTAAAATCTTGGGGATAGATTTGGCTAATGAAAAGTAGTGCAACACCATTACTACACATGGGACTGCTTAACTTTATGAGGCATTGAATCTGCTCGAGTGCAATGCCTTATGGTATGCCTTTGGGAGGCACATTTTAAACAGATTGCAAGTTTTGTTTGTGCAGGTGGATGTGCTGGGCAGCTGTTGGTTTTTGCATCCAGGTCAGTTCCCTGTTTGTCAGGGTGCTGTTCACTGCACAGCTGCACACAGGTTTTGACAGGCTGCCAGTGCTGTACATGTTGATGGCTATTAGGTGCCAGATGTGGAGGTGCCAGCTCTCATGAGTATGCTCTCCTGGGTTTGTTCAGTGCTGGGCAGCTGTGACCCCATCCCGGGATGCCCACGAGGACTTTGCCCATGGAGTGGCTGTGCTTCCCTCCAGCCAGAGCCCAGGGCACCAGGGGAGAGAAGTTGCTGGAGGTGACATTTTTGCATAGCATGTGAAGCAAATTCTTGACCTCTTGAGGCTATTTATTAACTCTGTCAATTTGGCCAGATTCCAATGTGAATAATTATACCTGTTTTGTTTTTTTTTTTTAATGTTTCCCACTGGTTTTAATGAACAGTTATATTCACTTCTGGTTCTACCTTATCACAGTTGGCTGTTAATCAGTCACTGTATGTGGGAGTGAATATGGGGAAACAGATTCAGCAGCTCAGATGTCTGAGGTATTTATTTAGCTGTGGATAGATGTTATTTTATGCAGACAAAAGAAAATTAAAACAAGGACTCTGTGTCTGTAATATGAGATAAACTAAGTGAACTTTAACTACCTTACAGTTACCTCTAAGCCCAAATATATTGCGGTGTAACAGTGTGACATGGCTTCCACACATACCCATACCTCTCTCTGTTTGGCACCATGCAAAGTAGACAATAAAAATGTAGTGTGGCTTTAAAAGTTAAAGTTTAATTTATTTGTAGTTGAGTCCGTGAATAATAGAAGTATTTTGATCATAAGTATCTGGAGTTTGATATTGGTATGGGGGATAGATTAATATTTTTAATAGTGAAAAAAAATCCTGCTTTGAAGACCTGAAGGGAGAAAGATGGCAACAGCTAATTATAATTTTTCTGCACAGTTATGCAGAATGTTTCACTGACTTTTAACTTCAAGAGGAGGATGAAGAATATGGGACATGGGAGATTAAACATATTTAGGTCTCTTAGATATGTATTTCTGTGTCTTAGGTTATTTAGATTTCTTTTTAAGGATAAATTTGCATTGCATGATGACAAAGTAATTATAAAATTTTCTGATGTGCCTTTTGCTTCTGTCATATATTTACAATTCCAGCTCGTTCCCATATTTGATCTGTGTTTTCCTATTTTCAATTAAGAATTTATATACAAAACTGGAGCCCCCGAGAGAGCATTAAGCGTACATAATTTGAATTGTTTAAAGATAGAAATCATATAAAAAATAATCAATTTTTAATGCTGGTGCATTACAACTCCTTTATTGGCCACTAGAGCCATGCAGAGCAAACAGAGCTCACGTCTCAGCAAGGCAGCTCTCCTCTGCTTTGTTCTGCTGTGCTGGGCAGCACAGAGGGAGCCTGTGCTTGAGCTTCACCTTGCCTTTGGGAACCCACCTCCTTCTGTATGGGCCCAGGCTCCCTGTCCCCTACACACCTCAAATGGCTTTGTCCTCTGTGCTTGTTCAAATAAAGTAATGCTGGCTTTCCTTGCTGTCCAGGCAAATAGGAGAGAATCTGATTGTCCCTGGAGGAGTCAAGACCATAGAGGCTAATGGGCGCATGGTTATTCCTGGGGGAATAGATGTCAACACTTACCTACAAAAGCCCTACCAAGGGATGACTGCTGTTGATGACTTCTATCAAGGCACAAAAGCAGCGCTAGCAGGGGGCACCACCATGATCAGTGAGTACCAGCAGAGCTATCTCTTCCCATGCCAGGCTGAAGCCTGTGTAACATGTGTGGGGATAGCTACCAGAGGCTTCATTCCAGTTTTCTAAGATCTTTTGCAATGAATCTTCAAATTTCTGAGCACTGTGTTTGAGGTTCATTCATCACTGTTAACCAGGCCTGAAAATTAACCTACCCTCAGAAAGAATACCAGCGTGTGGAATTGTCTTTTGGATTTTCCTCTGTAATGCAGAACAAGCACTGAGAAATAATGTACATATTCTTGGGATGTTTGGAAAGCAGTGTAGGTAGTGCTGTAAGTATATGGCACAGAAAATCTGACAAGGATCTGCTGTTCCCACCTACTGCCATTTCAAGGGCTTTGGAAATAACAAGATATGCTTATTTATGAACTTGGATTTGGCAGCAGGAGTTGAGGAAGACCTTGACAGAGATGTCCCAGAGAAACATCTTTGTTGGTGAAGGGAAGAAGTGTTTCTAGTTGTTAAAGACACTTCTTCTGTCTTCAGATGATAAAAAAGATTTATCTTTTTCCTTCTGGCTGTTCTTCTGTTCTTCTGTGAGGCAATTGTTCAGGTGCCACAAATTGTCTTCGCTTCCTTGTGGAGAGGAGCTTCTCAGTGGAGTTTTACTCCCACCGAATTGGGATGTGGGGTTTTTTGTGTTATCTGTTAACCACATTCAGCAGCAGGCATCAGCTGAAAGATTCTTTGGCCATAGGCACAAAATGCACTGCTGTTCATTCCTTTTGTTAATAGTTTTTTTCAGTCTGTGTTCTTCAGTTGAGTATTCCTGTGCAGAGTTAGGCTTGCAAATGGTACTGGTAAGCCCATCTTGGTTTGTTTTCATACTAACTTTTTACTTAGCCCTGCAGAGAGAGGGACCTAGGCATGAGTAGTCATGTCTTTATGTCAGTGGATGTGTGGCACCATTGGAGGCAGAAAGTCTTGAGGCAGGGGAGAGGCAGGGTATTCAATGTACTGTACAGTGTGACCGAGTGTTTGTGCACAACATCACCCCTGTTCAAACCTTTGGCTGTATTCCCAGTTTTGGCTGCTGAGAAAACATTGAACATCTGCACTGATGTATTGGTAGGGCGGAGTGGGTCAGTTCAGTGACTATGAGGCACTGGTTAATTATTGTGTTTACTGTGAAATGCATAGAAATAGATATATCAGACAAGAAATACAGTGAAGTCCAGGACCCATGGTCTCTTACAATACAGTAAGGGGAAAGACAAATGTTTCCTGAGCTGTGAGGTGCTTGGCTCCCCTTTGTCTATTGATGCTGCACCAAGCAGGTTGCCAGACTCATCTTTAGTATGGACTGTTAACAAAGTCTGCTGCACCTGGGGCAAGAGGCTGACACCTCGGAGTTACAGTCAGCACACAGGCTGCCTCCAGGCTGCTGTTTTGGCTGAGATGCTGGGAGACTGCTCACTCTGGGGAAATCTGAACAGTGTGCATCCTGTCCCACTAACTGACACTCCATCTCTTTTTCAGTTGATCATGTGCTTCCAGAACCTGGGTCAAGTTTACTGACCTCCTTTGAGAAGTGGCATGAGGCAGCTGATACCAAATCCTGTTGTGATTATGCTCTCCATGTGGACATCACCAGCTGGTATGATGGCATTCGAGAAGAGCTGGAAATACTCGTGCAAGACAAAGGTTAGTGAGTGAAATGTAGTAGTATTTTTTGGTTTTATTGAAATAGCATATGTAGGTGAAATTTTGAAGTATTTTAGTGAAGGCATAGACACTGGCTACGCTGGCCAAGGTTCTTCACTACCTTGAACTTGTATTTTCACTTGCTGCTGTGTGAAATGGACCTAAAACTTTGTGAATATATATGACTTTGTCCAGTATAGGCATGGAAGATTAAGATGCTTACGTTGTCATAAAGAAATGTAACACTTCATCCTTGCTTGTATATGTGAGAATAGGCTCAGACATTGCATGAGTAGGTTGTTGTTTTTTTTAAGGTAAAACTCTAACATCAGTATTCAGGATAATCAGCCCAGTCACCTTAGATCCTCTATTTAATGAATGAAGAAAATGAAGCATTTCAAAGTAATGGTTCAGATTTTAACTAGACTGAAATCTTTGATTCAGCAACCTCAAATTAAATCCAAATATGAAGAGCACGTGGAGCTATGAAAATGTCACTACAAGCTAGATCTCATTTCTCAGTGACTTGGAATAATTTACTTGCTAAGACTTGATTTTGTAAATAAAACATGCCTGCATTTTTAAAACAGTTTCCAGTTATTAGAAAAAGAAATGCAGAAGTTAGGTACCTAATATTGAAAAAATGCCCTGATTTTCTCGAGTGCTCCTCTCTGGTGGCTTTCCCTGAAGTTACTGGAAGATGCCTTGTTTCAGCACTTGTGAAAAAAAGTCACTTATTTAGGAATCTAAGACACTTCCATGGATTTGACTGTGTTCAATTAACAGGCCTACTATCATGTGAGATGCTACAGGTTACCCTACCTGCTACCAATTCAGAATAGCACAGACGAAGCCTCTCCTAAATGCATTTCCACACATGCAGGATCAATGTGGCAGTCTCATATATGGAGGGCATCTTTGTGGCACCAGATCCCTCTGTCTGGGCAGTGGGATCTAGCCTTCAGAAGATCCTAGCTTAGATCTTGTTCCTTGAAATTGTGCCTGACAGCATGTGTTTTCTTTTCAGAATCATATATTTTCATGTATTTTTCATTTTCTACTTTCCTTGAAAATGTATGGATATTAATTAGGGAATGTTTTCTGAAATGGCATGGGGTTTCCATGGGCAAATCAGAATGACTCTTCTGCTGGGAAACCTAAGTGATATGTATATGCAGCATCCTTTTTAATGTGTAGAGCTAGTGTTGACGTAGATGTGAAAGGTTCTCTTTACAGAGAAAGGTACTATCAAAGTAGGAAAAAAATCAAAATGCTATTTTTGAGTGAACAGTTGTTTGCTGAGATGCCATGGAGATGCGGTCACCTGGGGGAATTTATTCCATGTCACAGGATGCTAACAGTACATGTGCTGTATAACCAGATTTTAGGCAACAAAACACTTCCATCAGCAAGACTCCACATAATCAAAGAAACTGCAGCTGGTCTTACATAGGTCTCTAGTATAGGTGATTTTTACAAGGTGATGACGTCTCTCAACTCAGGTTATGCTAAATCTGTGCTGTTTCCTTGTTATCAGGATTAACATGAATTTGCTGCTATGCATTAGCTGACTGTACTCTCAGATAAGTATGCAAAGGTTGGAGATTATTTTCCAGAGCTCCAGGAACACAGATGGCTCAGCACTCCCAAATTTGCCCAAGAGTTTACGTTAAAAACCTGGTGCAGACAGTTAGGTTAATAGTTTTCTCCAACTATTGAAATGTGAGTTTTCTATATAAATCTGACCTGCCTCTGAGTCATCAGGGGAAGCAGAAATCTCTTCATTGGTTCCTGAACTGAGATTTATGATGGAGCCTTGGTGGCCTCTTCAGTGGTGAGAGCATTAGGAGGTCACCTTTGTTCTCATGTATGTCTCAGACAGGCAGTGTGAGTTACTCTCATGTGTTAGGGGACACAAGGTAAGGGCAAGGATGAATGCGTAAGCACAATAGGAAATAATTCAGCGTGGCAAGGGCTTTCACATTAAGGGGTAGTATTTCCTGATAGTTGGAAACATTTAAGCCAGCTGGTGCAAATAGACTTGATGTCAGTGGAGTGACCCTGGTTTTCATCAGCTGGGAATCTGGATTGAATTGGTTCTTGGCTGATTGTGGGTGAGTTAGCTGAGTGACAGGGCTCAGCTCATTGTGTTTCAGTGCTACATGTGCCTAATGCAATCAGCATGAGTAACAGGGGAGCTCACAGTGTGGCTGTTGAGGTGCCTTGTCATGAGGTATGATTGAACAATTAATTTTAAATCAATACAAAGCTAATTTAAGGAGACAAAGGCTTTGGAAGGGCCTAAAGATTTTGTAGAGCCAAATATTGTTTATAAACACTCAGGCTTGTAGCATTTCAGCAGCTATTTTGGGATTGAGCTTCTTCAGTATATGCAAAGGAGCCAGAGTCTGATATTGCTGACAGGGGCCTCACTGGTTTCTTTGACTTTGTCACTGTTTGAAAAAAACTTTAGTCCTGCCTAAAATTTGGAGAGGATTCTGTTGAGTACCCCTGGTGTGAGAGCAAGTAGGACATTAACAAGAATGTAGTGTGTAACACGTGTTAAGCATTAAGGTCAATAGGCCATGGACCAGGGCTTTTGAAAAGCTGCATAATTCCAATGAGTAGGTCAAGGAATCAGGCCAGGGCGAGGAGTCTAATCTTGGATACCTGTATATGTAAATTTGTGTTATTTATCTTGGTATCTGGTATAGGTGCTCTCTTTGCAAGGCAGGATTGTTCACACTATCTCTCCTGTTAGCTGTAAATGCAGCCCCTAAGATGCTCTTCTGCTGTGTGTGTGTACTTGGTGGCAGCTGAGGGTGTGTGAATGTGTGTTCACTTGGGAGAACTCTGCTTCTGCACTGTGGTAAGGAGCAGGCTCAAGATCCTATGGCAGGATCCCTACTGGGATCCCTTCTGCTCCCATTAATTTCAGGGGGAATATTAAACAGAGTGAGAGCAAAACTCAGTCATTTTATCAAGGTCAGCAGAGGGCCTAAGAAGATACCAAGGCAATAAAAGAGAAAGGATGCAAATACTTATTACTTGGGTCAGTATATGTCTTCCACCCACAGTACTCAGGGAAAGCTGCCTTACTCCTGCAGGACTGTGATGAAATGAATTACCTTTGGCTAGAGCCTCGTGGATAAGGGAGAGAAGTAGGTAACCCAGCTCCTGGCTCTCAGAGAAATGTGTCCATCCTGTGCCATCACTGAGGCCAGGCATGGCTTGGACCTGCATGTCCTCCTTGCATGGAAGGTGGCTCCTTCCTCCACCTCCTTCCACAGGGAGGTGGCTGCTGGGTGCAGATGGCACCTGACACATGGGGTAGGTTTGTGGAGAAAAAGTTGAGGTTTTCTCTAAGGCAGGTCGGATGGGTGTGCTGGGTGCTGCTGTGAGCACTCAGAGGGGCTCAGGGCACGAGGCTGCAAGCACTGGCCCCAGGGAAGACCCAGACAGCCTTAGGTTTGAAAAGAACATACTGAGTACTTTGAAATTGTAATGAGGAATAGATGGAGGGATTATAGCTATTAAGGGCTATATGTGTTTTTCTGAGAACATGATAAATAGGAAAATAGGAAGAAAGGTTGGGCTTACAGGCTGACAGGGTTCCACCTTTCAGGCTGGATTTGCTTGATGTGGAAGTCAGCAAGGAGGGGCCAGCTCCTGCTTTGTGTTTCTCTCTGAGCTGCCTGGACTTAGCAGGAAGACATAATACCAGGGATCATTTCAGTGTTTTGTCCTGCATGTATCCTGGGGTATTTTAGTCCTGTAATTGTAAATAAACAAACTCTGTGTGTGTGTGAGCAGTCATATCCTCTGCCTGAGGATGTATTTGCTCGTTCTAGACTCAAGAAGGAGTTACATCTTCATCAGGGAGCTTTATTCATTTTGTGTATGCAACATGAATAACATGAACAGATCTTTTCTTTTCTTGCCCCAGGAAGCACAGTTTTCATCACAGCAATTTTGCAATGCAGCATACACAACTTAGGTAGCTTAGAATTTACTTTTTTTTTTTAAGGTAGAAAACTATGATACTGGTCCTTGGACCAAACTAGTGATCTTGACAGTAGACTAGAAAGTAAGACAAATATATACACTAATATGAATTCATATATACAGAGATTATGAACAGAAGACATAAGTCTCATTCTGTAAGAATACAAAACTGTGTGAATAACCAAATCTTTGAAATAAATACCAACGCTTTTGGGGATTATAATACAGGGGTTTCTTGATAACTGACACTCAACACTAGCATTTCTTATGGATTTATGAAATTTGAAACTGCTGTCTTTCTTGGTTTTTTTGGCTGCCAGCATAAATCCTTCAGTCTTTGGAAGACAGAAGGAGAGGTGTGGTGAGCTGCCTATAAAACTGGTTTCAGGCTTGTTTCCACTCCTTCCCAGTGTCTGCCATCAGCTAAGCTTAGCTCTTTGAAGTGTAAGGTCAAGAAAAAGCAAGTCTGTATGCACATTCAGATACACATTTCCTATACCTTCTCAGCACTTTGGGGGAACCTAACCAGAAGTTTTATCTACCTAAAAGCACAGTTTAGATCAAGCTGAGGTATTTTCCTGATTAGCTAAGGAAAGCTAAAAAGGTTTTTTCACAGAACTTTACACAAGGTTTTTTAAACTTCACAAAGTTTACATGCTTGCTTTAGCCACCATTGCTTGTCTGTGATTTGGCTACAAGCAATCAATTCTCTTTGCAGTGGTGGCTGGGTTACTCCAGGGATGAGTACACAGGCTACCCACAGCATCCAAAAACTTCCCCCAGAGAAGAGGGCATCCAGGCTTCTAGTCCTAGCAGCTGTAATGCAGCTGTGAAGCCATGCTGGATTTTTGGCAGTCACTGGTGAAAAGCCTGGTCCAGACATACTCTGTTACTTACTTTTCCTGAAGTTTTTGTTCAAATACAATTTAAGAATACACTTACGTGGCAACACCTTTGAATTTTGTCTTGGAACAGGTGTGAACTCTTTTCAAGTCTACATGGCGTACAAAGATCTCTACCAAATGTCCGACAGCCAGGTATTGCTCTGAATGCTTTTCATTGCTGTGATCTGTCCTCTCTGTTCTCATCCCCCAACACTTGAGGAGTTGCTGAGGTTGAATCCCAGAGAAACATTCTCGCTGGCCTGATTGTTACTGGGGGAAATGTGCAGTGGTGGTTTACTCCTGGAAGGTCAGTGCTGAGCTGTGTAGACCACCTGCATGTTTTCCTTCAAGTGTATGACATTCACCTTCTGTAGAGATCTCCTGGTACCTCCCAACACTGCAGCCACTCAGCTCTGCTCAGGATTTTGCTCATTTTATTATGCAGTAACCTTTAGAGGACTCTAGGTCAGAGAGGGAGAAAAAGATGAAGCACTCAAAGCAGTGGCAGTTTTGAGGTTTCAAGAGTTTATTGGTTGCTGTAAGCAGCTAAATGGAGTTGCTCTTTGGGGGAGGTGGCCTTTTCTCATTAGGGCTGGAGATAACAATGAGCTTGTTTGTCCAGAGCTCATTACAGATTCCAGACTCTTCAGCTTTCCCATTCATACATTTCAGGCCACTGTAAACGGACAATGGCAACTGTTAGTAATAATAATGTTTGCTTATTCAGTTGATAAAATGTTTCTTTCTTACTTATTGCCAGAGCTGCAGCTCTTGGTCCTGTTGTTACACCTCCAATACATGTGGTTTTAATTGGAATTTTAGACATAATAATTTATAAATATTCTCTGAGAGGCAATGCCTGTTAAATTCAACTCCCCATTGGAATTGCCAAGAGGAATACATCAAAATGTTTAATGTGTGGCTGGACTAATGGCTGTTACCTTGTTTAAATGTCCATGTTGCAGGCTGTATATTGCAGCCCATTCAATGCTGCCTGAAGTGCCCTAGTGCAAAAGTAGATGCTGAAGAACCCATGTCTTCCATATTTAATCTGTGTTTGAGAGCTGGGCTCCCGTGTTACTGAAGTCTGATTTTAAAAAGGCACACATAAGATGGATACCTTTTGGAAAGGAAACTGTATTTCAGTAAATGTGTGCTCGGAAATTACCAGTAAAAGCAAAAGGATGCAAAGCGAAAACTACTGTCCTTCTTTATGGATGGGTGTTGAATCTTAGAAAGCAATTAAAAAAGCAAGGGTGATCTAGAGAAAATACCAGAATTTTAATTTTAATATCATTGTAATTTTAATTTAATATAATTTTATTTTAATATCAGAATTAAAGATGTTGGTGAAAGCTCCACAATGACAGTTCTAAGAAGATGGTGCAAAATGCCTGCACTTCAGAAAAGAGATGTTCTAGCCACACTAAAAGTGTCTGTAGTACATGGCAATAGTTCTATTTTACATTAGCCAGAACTACAGGAAAGAGGGTCACTAAACTGAGCCCTGTGTGGGAGGACATGGGGAGGTGGCCCTGCAGTGCAGGGGCTGGGGCAGACTCTGTGTCCCGGGGAAATCCAGCCTTGCTTGGGGCTGTTGACCCTGTCTTGGTGCAGCTGGTGTGTACAGGGGTGGGTAAGTCAACACCAACCAGTGAAGCTCAGGTTCTGTGTAGAAAAGAGATCATTTGCTATTCACCAATATAATTACCAGTGTAGAAAGTACAAAACTGAGCTGAAGAGAGAGGTCTGAATGTTAAGTAATGTGCTTTCCTTATTCAGCCATGTTTCCCTCTTTGTACTACCTGCAGCTTTATGAAGCCTTTACCTTTCTAAAGAGTCTTGGGGCTGTTATCCTGGTCCATGCTGAAAATGGAGATTTGATAGCTCAGGTGAGTGAACCATTATTTTTGCTTCACTTTGTGAGATAATAGATATAAGAGAGGAGAAATTAAATAGGCCAGTCAGAGAATGGGTAGGAAGAAGGGAACTCCCTGGAAAGAGCCTTAATTGAACCTGATGCCCTGCACACTGCTGTTGTAATGCCTGGGATGGGAGAATGAGGGTCCTTTTGCATTAATTGGCAGAGCATCCTTGAGGTAGGGCAATGATCCAGGCAGCTCCTTGCCTTGGCAGCAGATGAGGACTAGATAAGAAGGGCAGAAGGAAATAAGATTTCTTCTGAATTCAGCAGATACAAGTGAAGCAGAACAATGTAAAGCCTAGTTCACAGATTTTGGGTACAAAAAGAAGATCTGAAAGCTTTATACTAAAGTCTTTTGCTGCAGCTATCAGCATAAGCAACAGTGAGTTTGGAGCAGGTATTAAAGCTCAAAGACCTATTTATTTCTGAGAATATTCTTACAAATCTCTGAAGTTTGAGAATAAGAACTACTGTGATCTTGTAGACATTTAAAAATGTGTGTTTAAGTATAATCCATACTCTCAGAAGATGCACTCAGAACCAGAGAGCTGGGCTCAGGTTCAGAATGTTCCATTAAGACGCTCTGGATCTCCAGTGCAGTCCTTGCAGGTCAGGTGTCCTGGGAGCTGCTGTCCTCCCACTGGACTGTTCCATGGCTCTGATCAGTGCCACAATGTATGGAGACATGGAAAGAGGCAACCCAAGGACAGCAGTTGATAGTAAACTTCCCACTGGCCTTTCAGAGGCCAGGATCCCCCTCTAAAACAGAAGGGGCAGGGTTGGGTGGGTGTTGTTTTGATGCTGCATTTGTGACAGATTAATCTTTGAAGGCTGTTGCAGAGATGTCTTGTTCTCCTGATCCCTTGTACGTGCATCGAGCCCCTCTTAGGTCTGTGAGGCTCTGAGTGAGCCATCTGATTTTTCTGCTGAGCTGCTTATCTGCTGGCTTATCTGCTAAGGACTGGGCTGCAGAGCTGACAAGAAAATTACAGCAGCTAAAGCTGTCTTTGAGATCTGGACAAGGCAAGCCACCTTGTCTCACGTCTAAGGGAGAGCCTCAAGGGAATGTTTGAATTGTTGAGCAGTGTGTAAGAAATCTTGACTTGGATGTATTTTGTTTTTCCACCTGTGGGAAAAACACATCTCCATCTGCCTGGTTAGAATTTACCCCCTATGAGATCTGTCTTTCACTTTTAACTTTGAGTTCAACCAAAATACCACTGGGGTCAAAAGTTACTAGTAGGGAGTCAGCAGGCACATACAGTGCAGTTGTCCTTCCCCCACTGAAACAAGAGAGAAAAAAGCTGATTTCTCACAAAGGTTAGCATGAATAAAGCTACTAAATACATAATTTATAGTTTTAATACAACATAAAATATCCAGTAGAATTAAAATGACTAATAATAAGCATGATTAAGTCAATATTACTGTAGGAAAGGCAAAATAAAATCAAATGGCATCTGTGGTGTTTTGATACATTGCCCATTAAAATCAAGGCACACTCATGGAATTGCTTTTTTGATAGAAATCTATTTCAGTTACATTTTTCTCTGATCAGCCTTAATATACAGCTATCAAATATGAACAAACAGGACAGAAAAATTATTAGGAAAAGAGGAAGTAGTAAATAAATGTAAGTTGTGTTATACATCAACATATTTGTTCACCATTGCCATGTTTCATAAAATCAGTCTATCTCTATGCTTTTATTTAGAAGAATTATTTAGATAATGAAAAGAAAGCTGCCTGCACATAGGTTTTTTAGGACTGTCCTGTGTGAAAATACAAATTTGATCTTGTCAAACAAATATTCTAGTTAATTAGAACTATCAAGTCATCTTACAGGGGGTAATTTATCATATGACCTGATTTTATTCCTTCAAGATGCAAATCTATCCTACTTTGTTTATCTATTCTGTACCAACTTGCTAATTTTTTTTACATGGCTGTAACTTCATTTTATTGCTATATTTTAATTAGCTGAAGTCTTTAACTGGCCCTGTTCAGAGCTGGTGCATTAATGATCCAGAACAGCTGTTTTTAAGAATACCTGTGAAACCTTATGTTTTTCTAAACAAAATGTTCTTACACAGGCAGATTAATGTGTTCCTGTTAGTGCTTCTTCAGCCTTAATTGATTGCAGCGAAGGCTAAAGTATATATGAATGTTAACTTTTTCAGTTTTACCAGAGTATGTTGGTAATGTGTGAGCTTTTCAGCCTCAGGTACCTGGGATCAGGTCTTTATTAGCTGACACATTCAAATATGTTCAGTAACTTCATCCTGGTCTCTAGGAGACGTTTGTCTGTGTCACAGAGCCATTACATCGTTGAGCTGGGCTCATTAGAGCCCTGTGGGCAGGGTCAGCAGCAGCTCTGGTCCCACTTCTGCACTGCTCTCAGGCCAGGACCAGCCTCAGATGAAAAGGGGTTGACCACTAATTTCTGCAAAAAGGGAAATTTATTCCAATAACACTGCTTGGCCTTAAATTAAGTGAAGCTTTTTGTCTATTAAAAAAAAAAATCTCACTGCTGTGAAGCTGGATAGCGCAGATTTTTTTTCTGGCAAGCCCTCATTGGTCCTGAGATGAGTTCTTTGCTGAGGACACAGTGCCCTTGCAACTGGAGAGCACTGTTTTGTTTTATAAAAGCATAATTTTAGTGATTCACTCTGTAAGAAGAAAGCTTTACAGAAAATGGAAAGTGTCAGCAATACTGAAAGTTCAAGAAAGTGCCTTGTGGATTGCAACCAGAGAGGAACTTGAGCAAGTAGATAGGGAATGGTAGGCTGGAAGTACCCATAATTACCATTTAGTGTATTGGTTGAAGTCCAGTCCCTGGGCTGGTGTCGTGGTGTCAAGTTTGACTTTCTGGAGGGCAGAGGAGCTTTCTGATGGTGCAGCCCAATGGCTCGGGGTACAAATATGCTCAATCACACAACAGAGACCACTGCTGCTGTGGTGGTGTGGCGTGGGACCAGTTTAGAGCCAGTGTTTTCAGTGTTCAGTGGGCTTTGCAGCTGCATTTACCCTGACACTGAAAGGCGCAGTCAGACCATGTGTTCATCTCCCTGAGGATGCTGGGTGCACGGCTCTCATCCTGGGGCTGGGTCAGCATTTATCTCTTATGTTACAGGAACAAAAGCGTATTCTGGAGATGGGAATCACTGGACCTGAGGGACATGCCCTGAGCAGGCCAGAAGAGGTAAGAGACTTCTCTCATTTGTCATTTGTGGAAGTGTTTTGTCAAACATGTACTGTTGGAGCTCGGCTTTTGTATGTGCAGATGATGGATGGGTGTATCAGGGAGGGCAGATGTCTGCTTCTCCCACTGCCTTTTCCAGTATTACTGAAAGTCTGAAACTCCAGGTCCTTTCAACTTGTTTGTTTTCCTGAAAAGCCCTTTGGATGCTCAGCAGGTGCATTCCCTTAGTCCAGGGATAAGCATGTCCTTGCTTACTCAGGAGTCTCTGTTCCTGCTGCCCTGGGCATGGGTGTCCATGTATTTTTTAAGTGTGACCTTTGTGTTTTGATTTGTGATGACAAAAAAATGGGCTTATCAGGCTAAAAATCAGCAGTGCAGCTTGAGGGTTAGTCCTCAGAGTTAACTACACTTACTAAAATGCTTTGGCTGAAAACCTCCTATAAGATGCATGTGCACATCTAAACTGTGCATATGCATACACCCACATAGAGATCTACTTTCATGCTGGCAGATATATTGGTATCAGAAATATAGGCTGTAGAGATGCAAATACATGAGAATGGAAAGATGCCGTGAGGCAGCTTGTTTTATGCAACTCCTTTATAATAAATTCTGGGCTCTGGTGTGGATCATTTCAGGCATCTGGAAATGGTTTATTTAATGACAGAGAAAATGTGGAGACATGAGAATGTCCCCTAAAGTACACAGCTCAGACCATTAATGGGATGTGGAGGGTGGTAGTGGGAAGTGACTGCTTTCCTAGAAGACTAAAGAGATGAGGTCCTGGGGATTTGAGGCTGAACTTGAAGAGATTTTTGTGGTTTGCAGATCTTTATTTAACTTCTCCCCAAGGCAAAAGGAATTAGCTTGATTGGTCACATTCTTCTATTGAACTGTTTATGTACTTTTTCATTTTGCTGTTCAACTTATACTAAAATTATTCTAAAAAAAATTGTTTCCTTTTAATGAAAATCTGCATTTGCAGTTTCCAGAAAGGAATTTTGCTCGGCTCTAGTGCTGCAGAGACCATGCCTCCTTCCCTGCTCTCTAAAGGTGCATCTAGGCTTTCCAGAGCAAATGTTTTGATACAAGCCCTAGGACAAACTAAAGCAGTCTGATTTAAGGAAAAATATTTTACAGAATTGTATAGGGTTAAGCCATGTGGTTTTGGAAGGTCTAAGTTGCTCAACTTTTCTAGCAAAACTCTTGCATGGAAATTTCTGTACCACTGAGTCACTATTTTCAGTTACAACAGAGTTTTTCATATTAAAATGCCAATACTGTGAGTCCATCTGGGAAGGATCTGGTATAAAACTGGTGGCTGGGGAAGGGAGTCTCCAGAGCTGCTGGGAAACACTGCTTCTCCATCTGAAGATGCTTGCTTTGTGTGCCTATGTCCCAGATGGCTCCCTGGAAGGAGATTGCCTTTACACTTGCTGACAGAGGGGACTTACTGGGCACTGCTTCAAAGGCTTCTGTGGATTATGGGCTAAATTCAGCCCATAGTGCTGAAGTTGCTGTTTGAGAATTCTTTACATTCACTGTCACCATCATGTAAAGATTAGGGTAAGCTGCCAGGGGGAGCTCAGAGGTTGTCTCCAAGCAGAGGCAAAGTCTTCTCGCTTTGTTCTCCTTTCAGCTGCAGGGTAGGAGTCTAAAACAGGAAGGTGGGAGGAAGGTAAGCAGGAGCTGCATCAGCTGCTTGGACATGACCTTTCCTGGGGTGCAGGGAGCCAGGGAGCTGTGTTTGTGCTGGGGCAGCTGTACCCTGCTAGTGAGTACAGCCTGGCTGTGCTTACTGCTAGTGCCAAGTGTTTGAGGTTGGGTTAGCTCCCTGTTTCCCAGCACTGTGTCTCTCTCTATGGAAAAAACAGAATCAACCTCTGAAGAGTTATTGCTGAGCAGTTAGAAATATGGCACAGTCCTCCAGTTGATTTTTTTCTTCAGATTGCATTTGCAGTTAACTTTTCCCTCCTTGTTTTGCTTAGCTTGAAGCAGAAGCAGTTTTCCGTGCCATCACGATTGCCAGTCGAATAAACTGCCCAGTGTACATCACCAAGGTGATGAGTAAGAGTGCAGCTGATATCATTGCACTGGCCAGGAAGAGAGGTAAGTGACTTCCTTTGCTCCCCTAAAATAGTTTTTTTGTTGTTGTTGAATAGAAGCTCAGTGAAAAAACCTGTACATCTTGACCCAAATGACAGGCTATAGGGAGAAGTTACCAAAGAACAGTAGCACATTCACAGACTAAATATTTATGGCTGGAAGAATGAAGGGAAATCCTTTTAAATTGAGAAGCTCTTCCCACAAACTGTCCTCTTGAAGACTGAATTGTAACTCTTCTCTATCCTGTTTTCCCTTTTACTTTTCCCTTATCTCTATATTTATATTCATGGGAGAGAGATACTTTATTCCTAATGGCACATCCTCCATGCCAGTATTTCAGGTTGTCACTCTCTGAGGTGTGGCTTGGGCAGTGCCCCTTCTGTTAGAGATGCTTGGAGCTTGCTCCTGGCCTTGCTGCTGGAAGCTGAGCCCCTCTGATGTGTACTTACAGGTCATCCCTGCTCGCTGGGGCCGTGGTGGGATCCAGGTTACAAAGCACCCAAAAGGGCCTTTGTGAGCCTGAAGGCAGCAGCTTCCAAAGCTGCGTTTGCAAGTCAGGACTGTTCTGCTGATTGGGACTACAAAGCTCCTGAGCAATATGGAAAAGCCAAAGAACAAATTATTGCCTTGATGTTTGTATTCTCGGAGACTTGGAGTGTGGTGCTGGGGACCATATGCTGCTATCTGCTGGTGCTGTGCCCAGCCTGGGAGTAGTAAAAAAGGCATCTGCCTGCTGAAGTGATCCACCATCCAGTGCACTCTGAACTGGAGCAACAGAGAGAACATGGCTGTGATTAAAACAGTACAAA
This sequence comes from Rhabdornis inornatus, assembly GCA_013397075.1. NCBI lineage: Eukaryota > Metazoa > Chordata > Aves > Passeriformes > Rhabdornithidae > Rhabdornis > Rhabdornis inornatus. The sequence continues at coordinate 5,371,297 of VWZS01002995.1, read as the reverse complement.
TTAAAAGTGGGTCTGAACTGTCTCCTTCTGGATTAGAAAGAAAGATTTGTAAATAGGCTGATCAAAAGCATGTAGAGCTCAGAGAGACTTCTGATGAATTTTTTATCATACAGACAAAGCCAGGGCTGTTTAATTTCCTGGGAGCTGCACTAGCCATGTAGCAATATGTGAATTATACATGGCTGCATGCAGCAAGCAGTGTCATGAAGAGCAGTGCTGAAGAGAGAGTGGGTTGTAATTAGTTCCTGTATATCCTTGCTTTCTCCAAGGTCCCCTTGTTTTTGGAGAACCGATCACTGCCAGCTTGGGGACAGATGGGACACATTACTGGAGCAAAAACTGGGCCAAGGCTGCAGCTTTTGTGACCTCACCACCTCTGAGCCCTGACCCTACCACTCCAGACCACTTAAATTCGCTCTTAGCATGGTAAGACTTCCTATTTTTTTTACAGGATGATGGTGAGGCAAGTGCAAAAGCCATGTGGCATGATGCATCTAGGGATCAGCCTGGTTTCCTTTAGACCATCTCATACATGAAACAGCTGAGAAGGGACATAGAAAACTGGGGATAGTTATATCCTTATGATTAGGCTGTCAGTCAAGTGAGCAGTCATGGACACTCCAGTTGCTGGTTGGCTTGATAGAGAGGCAATTGCTGGCTATTCAGGAATTAATTATTTTTCTTTCTGCTTTTCAAGTGATTCCTAGCTGTACAACTAGATTGTCAGGACTTCAAACTGGCCTTCTCCATAGTTTTCAGTTTTCTTTAACTGAAATGTTGATACATGGGATGGCATCCTCACTGTCCAGCATAAACAAAAGCCTGGTGAATATATCCCCATTTTGAGAATGAACTAAATTTTAAGCCCCAGTCGTATTTGACAAGCACAGCTCCTGAAATCAGGGCTGTTCCTGAATGCAGAGATACCTAGAACCAAGAAAAATTTCTCTGGGTAATTTTTGTCAAAGCTGGTGCAGGGCTCGGCTGTGAATTCTGAAAATTGGCTTGTCCTAAACTAACTTGTATTTGCAGCAGAGTTCTGTTGGTATATTATTGAAGAATTCTGACTTGGTAGTTTGCCTTCATCTGGGAGGGACCAAAATCATACAAGTTTCCTTGTGTCCAGTTCTTGCAGGCTTCTTATTTTAGGTTGCCTTGTGTCTTTATGGGCTCTGGGGTCCTCCAGCTGAAAGAAGGCAAAGATAAGTGAGTGGCACATGTAAAACAGGTGTGTCAGGAGGAAGAGGCCAGAGTGGATTGCAAAGGAGACTGTGAGGGACTTGGGTGGAGACAGCTGGAGACTGAAGGCCATCTCTTGACAGGATAGGGATGTGAGCTGACTGCCTTCAGGTTGGCAGGGAGAGTTTAATCACTAGGTATGTGAAAGGAATGTGGACAGCAGAGGAAGAAGTGTCTTTCTCATACAGAAAAGAAGATACCAGCAATGCCTTGCCAGAAACCCAGACTGTAAACCCATTTCTGAAAGTATTTCCTGCCTGTAGCTAACTGTGGGTCTTCTTTAGCTTAAGCAGGAGACCATCTGCTCTGAAGTGATATAGAAATTTACAGCTGAAGCCCCATCAGGACAGATTGCTAGGGCTGGAGTGAGGAGCTCAACTTACCATTCATATCCTTATTTACCTTCATGTGGTGGCACCCACCTCACCTCCTGCCTCCCCTTTCTGGGGTTTCCAATGCTCTAAGCAGGGCAGTGAAATTTGAGCCTTGAGAGTGACCATCTTTAGAGCAGCTGGCTGGGAGGTGGGGGCACACACATGTGAGAGGAAGGTGCCATCAGTCAGTGCCACATCTCCCCTTGCACACGATGGGTGGGGCTGTGCTGCCCACCAGAGCCCACCCAGGCTTTAACTCAACTGCTCTGAAGATGATGCACTTGAGCTCTGAGTTACATGTGGCTCTGGTAAGAAAATGCAGCAGTTCTCTTCTGACAGTCTGATGGCAAAAATGTTTTTTCCATGGCTGAGCTTTTTGTTCCTAATAAGGACTCAGAAAAAAAATTACTTTCTTGGTCTGAATTGTCGCTATCAGTGCTGTAAAGGGTGAAGCTCACTGTGTGAGGGCAAGGCACTTAGCCAGCACATGTAAATGTGTATCAAAATGTTTGACTCCCTACTCTGTTAGAGTGGCTATATATGCTTTCTAGAAGAGAGTCCCAAAATAATAGTATGTGGGTCAAAGCAGATTAGCTAGAATAGCAAGAACATTTTTAGAATTGGAATCCAAATAATGACTTTTTTAAACTAACATCTGAAAGACAAACTGAGGACTTACAGAAGTTTTCATTATTCTCGAAGCATGCAAAAATGGCTTTTTTTTTTCCTAGTGGCTTAAAGTCCTAGATCTTAAATGACAGCAGCTTAGTCTGCTTTCAGTTTTAATACTTCAAATCTATACTATGAAACTAAAAAGAACTGTATATTTTATCAGTGTGCTCTGCATTCATGGGGAATTTTATGCAAGGATGATGGTAAATACAGTATTTCACGTTTCTATTGCACTGTTGATTTGGATACCAATATTTCACATTAATTAAAAAATCCCTACAATATCCTTCCTTTGTAAGCCTGCAGCATACTGCTTGAGCTCTTTTCCACAGAAAGCGTTGATTTGCCACTGAAAAGCTGAATGTGAAAAACCCCATCATGTCTCATGGGATTTGCAGATTGAATTTGCCTCATGGGATTAGGTCTTGTGTCATCTGTGGGCCATGCACTTGAGTCAGCTTTGATCTTACATGGTGTGCTGCTGCATTACTGCAGCTGTGATGTGCCACCTCTTTGTGAACCAGAGATGTGAGATCTTGGTGCTACACAGAAGATGCAACTTGCCATGAAAGACTTAAGGGGAAGAGTAAGATGGCAAGGTATTCATCTGGCATTTATTTCATTATGGTCCCTTCCTGTCTCTCAGTTTTCTAGTTGATGTGGTGCTTATCCCCCATTTGACAGTGAACTGTGTCCAGACAGTAGAAGTGCCTGTGGAAGGCACCAGGGAGGGGAAGCTCTCAAGTGACACACTTCAGTTTGGGAAGTCTTTTATTGCTTTGACTGGGGAGTGCAATTCCTATCAATAATATCATTAAATGTCAGAGGAGGGGGAATATGGAGTTAAGAAAGCAAGCGCTTCTTATCTTTCAGGTGTAGAAATTTGTAGTGTGGTGTTAGAAGCACAGCATAACCTCAGGGACATGAGCAGTGATACAGGGCCTGGCATTGAAAACGTGTCAGGTTTTCATGGTTATATCAGTGTGCAGAAAGGAGAGACACCACAGGAAGCTTTGCTGATTAGAAGAGCATCAGAAAAGAAGAAATGGCATCACAACCTTCTGACATTATTGTTGTGTTAAAATAAATGGATGTTTAACTGATGAAATTGGCTTAATCCTATGGAGTAACACCAGGCAGTCATTAATAATTTGGAGCAGCTAAAGCGTAGCAGCCTTTTCTGTACTGAATTCATGGGTTTGGCTTCTGCTAAAAACTGGATGGATGGCTTGTGAGCGTGGTGAAGAACCAGAAAAGAGGCCAAGGACTCTTCTCTGTCAGCAGTCATTAGGGCTGGCAGCCTAGAAAATGGCATTAGAACTACTCATATGTGATACTTTTTTCTTCTGTACCTGGCTATTTGTTAGCTTGTTGGATCTAGATTTGTGGACCAGAATCATTCAGTTGTTTCAGAGCTGAAATTTACATTATCAGTTAAAGAAAAGGATGCTCTTGGGGACTTAGGGAGTGATGGAAGAGAAATCACAGTGAGTCTTAATGTGCTTGCCTCCTGTAAGCTTAATCAAGAGCTAAAAATACCACGTTTCCTGTGGATATTGGAGAACCTTCTTTTTTGTCTTTCTATTTTTGCAAGATTCTGCATATTGATTATGTTCTTCCTCCTTATTTCCGGGAGCAGCTGTGATCCAGTTCTGGTCTCTGCCAAAAAAAATTTTCTCTAGGCTGAAAAGCCCAACCTCTTAAATAAAAGCATTATAAATGGTAGCTCCATTCGCATTTTTCTCCATGCCTTTTTCTGTGTAAGACCCTTAAGTTAGATAAATACAGAGCATGTGTTTGACTTGCACTGTGCCTTTTGTTGTTTAATTAGAAAACTACGTGATGAAAAGTTTTTATTTTCTTGATTCTGTTTTGGAAGGTCACATGAGAAATATTCATGTAAGTTTTGCACGAAAAATACATATGCAGTAGCGAAATTCAGGGGAAGACGTTAGAAGCTCATGACTTTGCTCTGTGAAATTTGCCATTATTTTTTAATGTGGTTGTGAATTAATTTATCTTGAGAGTGGCAGACATTTCATACAAGCTTCTGATCATTTCCTTAATCCTGGAGTAATCCTTTGTCCTGGTTAGTGGGCTTTTGCCTGATCTCTGTCAATAAGCAGCCTGGAAGTGGAGGGGGCTGTAATCCAGGAATTCAGGGTTCTCCTGGGGGAAAGTGGAGATGTCCAGTGCCATTGTTGCTCTTAGTGATCATGGAAAGGCTGCTGGCATGGTTTACAGCCTGTGCCTCTGGTGTCTTGAAAGGCTTGAGAGGTCCATTCACAGCCTGTCTGAAACCAAGGTCACCTTGGTGATGCCTGGTCTAAACCTTCTGTGTGTTAACTCCACAGTGGGGACCTGCAGGTGACGGGAAGTGGACATTGCCCCTATAGCACTGCCCAGAAAGCCATTGGAAAGGACAACTTCACTATGATTCCTGAAGGGGTCAATGGAATTGAGGAAAGGATGACTGTTGTCTGGGACAAGGCTGTAGTAAGTAATTACTTTTATAGACTAAAAGGAAATTGAGTGTTGGCTGAATAATGAAAGCCAAGAGACTCTTGGCCATTGCTTAAGTGACTTTCTGATATATTTCTGAGAATTCCCTGAGAGAATGCTACTGTGAGGTGAATTGCTTATTTCAAAAACCTCTTCCAGTTTTTTAAACTCAAGGCTGTGTTTCACTTCTGACACTGCAATAGTAATGTGTTTTATTAGACGTGAGGCTTCCCAGACTCCATTGCTCTATTTTCCGTTTGTGTCAGAGCGGATGCTTCTGAGAGATGTGGTATCTGGAGCAATTTAATGGTTTTGAAATGGACCTCATATAAACGTGATGAATGGGTTGTTTGAATTTGGGAAGTGTCTCATCGTTTTTGAAAAATTACAAATGGATGGCAGCTGAGCCTGAGGCTAAATGATGAAATGCTTTGAAGGAGAACGTTGCACGTAATTCATACTGGCATACTTTGCAGTGGAGTGCCACTATAAGTCAGGAATTTTTTGACGGTTCCATGGATTCTAATGTATAATGATATTCTCCCTCTATTGTCTGTCTCCACGTGCATACCCTGCACACTCACACACACTCACTGCATTGTGCTCAAATGCACATTGCAGACTGGGAAGTGGCAGGATTTACAGTGCTCTGATGAGCACTTCTCCCAGACTATTTCATAAGCACTTTATTCAGGGACAGCTATTGAGATTCCAAGCACATAAGCAGCTTCAGATACCTGCCATGTAGGAGCAGAGCAGGGAAGCAAGCAAAGCACAGCCAGCTGCTGATATTTTTCTTTTGTTACTCCCTCAGTAGGAAGGAACTGCAGGAAGGGCTACAACATTACTACCTGTTTACAGGTGCTAACATTCAGTCCTGCACCACTGAGTAGCTTATACTTTACAAACCTTTTATTTTACCAGGCAGGAAATAAGTGTTTATTTAATATTAAAAGGCTTGGCACTGTTGTTCTTCCTTAGGACATTGTTCTTACTCATTGCCAGGGAAGACCCCAAAATACTCTACAGAGAAATCAAAATGCTGTTCTGTACAGTTGCAATTACTATCACTGACTGTATGCCAAGGTCTACTGGTAATGACATTTCTCCAGGCAAGGACTTTATAACTGGTTGTAGTACTTAGATGTACAGATCTGACAATAATGATAATAGAATGGACTTAATTTGCAAGAAGTGTCCCCAAAAGCGTTGGAATCTTTATCTTTTGTTAGATCTCATAACACTTATATATGTTTCTCTGGTTTAAAATTGCTTAAATATTTAAATAGAAATTACTAGGACTGGCAGCAAAACACTTAGGCCTCAGTGTGTAGAGAAAGGGATCCCAGATACCTGAGCACCTTGGTGGTATCATGTGCACTAAGGTTTCACTGGCTGTCCTTTGCAATGCCTGGAGTAACACATTTGTTTATTTGAAACTTCCAAGTAAAGAGCTGTATATAAAGTCCTGTGTGATACGGTCTTTGTTTCATGCAACATCACCGTATCTGTAAAGTGATGCCTTCCAATATCTCCCTGACCTTTCAGTACTCTGAACAGTAAATCCTCATTTCGTAAGTGTGTTTTGCTCAAATCACATTGTTTTTTAGGCCACAGGCAAGATGGATGAGAGCCAGTTTGTAGCTGTCACCAGCACCAATGCTGCCAAAATCTTTAATCTGTATCCAAGAAAAGGCCGGATTGCTGTAGGATCCGATGCTGATGTTGTTATTTGGGACCCTGATAAGGTGAAGACTATAACAGCCAAAAGCCATAAATCGGTAAGGAGGAAATGAAAACCAGCAAGGAAAAAGAAATGTCACTGTTGTTTATCAGCTGTTGATCTAAATCATGTGAATATCAGGATACAGAGTGGGGTAACTGCCTACTCCTGTTCTGAAATGGGTAAATATTTCAGGATATGAGAGTACTGGTCTTGTGTTAGAAGTATTGTGATCAGGAAGCATTTCTTTTCTCTCTGCATATACCCTTGCACTATTTATTTTTTGCATGCATGTGGCAGACCTATAAACAGGTGTGAATCAGCAGCTCTGCAGCCGAGATTAATAAGGCTGTGAGGATAAATTTAAAACCAGCTTTTTTCCTTACCTAAAAAGCAACTGAAATTATAAATTGCATTATTAAATTTACAGTATTCTAAACTATCACAGATGATTAAATGTTTTGATAATACAGCTCTAATCAGCTTCATGGATGGAATTTTCTGTTTAATTCCAGATCTTTGCCACACATTTCTTTGCCCTCAATGCAGAGTACCAGTTACTGACAGTTGCTTTCATTTTGACTCTGATAGGTTTTATCTTATATGTTGTCTATCCCAAAGTTGTTACCTTATTGTTTAGTGCTTTGGCCCTCTTATTGGGGAACTCTTGCAAAAGTTTTACTGAGAAATCCAGTATTGCATTTTTATATTAAGAAGACCAAAACATTGATAAACCTTCAAAAAGTAAATTTGGGTGATTCAGTTTCTATTTCTCTGTCTTGGGATCTGTCTGTATTTTTAAGAAAGTAGTAACCACCTGCCCTGTCATTCCTATTTAGATTCAGACCTTCCTGAACTTTTCTGGGCTTTTTCAGACAGAAATATATGTGCTGGCCTCTTTGAAATTTGCTTACACAGAAATAGCAGATGCGCGGTGGGACCACGTCCTTTGGGTATCCAGCAGCTGAGTCACAATTTTCCTTCATATTAGGGCTATCATTCTTCTAAATGCTCTGGTTAGGTACAGCAGATTTTCAAAAACAGGTGAAATCCTTGATGGAAAATGAAAAACGGAAAGGAAATATTCAGGAAAGTGTCATCAGAAAGATCCTATAAAATAATTTCAAAATCAAATTGCTTTTCCTTCATACAAAACAATTTTATACACTTCTTAATGGCAGTTCTCTAAAACTTTGACTACAAGTGTACATATTATAAGTTACTAATGGAAAGAGGTCTTGCAGTGAATATGTTGGTTGATCCTCAGGCCATTGAGTACAACATCTTTGAAGGAATGGAGTGCCATGGTGCCCCACTCGTGGTCATAAGCCAAGGGAAGATTGTGTTTGAAGATGGAAATCTGCATGTAAATAAGGGAATGGGCCGCTTCATCCCTCGCAAACCTTTCCCTGAATATCTTTACCAGCGCATCAAAATCAGGAATAAGGTAATGTCAGATCCTATTTAATCTTTGTACTAAACCCTCCTGGAAGCACAGTAACAGTTTTTAATATTGTTGTGCTATTCTGAGTCCATATCAGATGGATTGTATATGACTTGCTCAAAAAATGACCACAAAACTGGTTGCAATTGTGAACTCATTTAACTTAGTATTAACACCATGAGCTTCAGCAGATAGAAGATAAAATTGCCAGTTGGCATAATTGCCTTTTGTCCAGCAATGCCTTATGTCAAGGCTTTTGAAGAGAGGTGGAATAGTGATAGAATTTCCTGAATTTTAACTGAAAGTAAAAGAGAAATCTTCTTGTGAGGGAGGACTAGGCAGAATAAAAACAGAATTTTAAATTGCATACTGAACTGCTACACTGCAGAGAAGAAAAGCATGTCAGCCAGAGATTCTCATTATATTGGGCATTTCTGAACTGTTAGTGTATTTGCTGGGCTATATATTAGCAGCATTAATGGCTCAGAAAACTTTTCTCTTTTGTTTAATAAAAAGCTTGGGAAATGACCAAGATTAAGACTGGGTCACCTATGGTTTTAAATTATATCAATGCTTATCTGTTGAAAACCAATTGGCTGGAGACTAGTTTGGAGTTGTTTAGAAATTGCTTCTTGTCACTGAGCAGGAAGGTCATTGTGTGAGCAGAGGTAATGAGAAAAATTGACTAAACCTCATATTTTCTTCAGCCAAGATATATCATAGGCTGTGATACTGGCAGCTGAAATTAAGCCTACAAGTGAGTTGATAGCTTTTATCTTTCATAATTTATTATACAAATTCTATCAAGCTGCAGAAGAAAGGCCTGCACTTCTTAGAAGACAAGGCATTGTAAAAAGCAAATGCACCTGCAAAAATTTTGCAAAATCCCAATCACTGTTGCATTTTTTTTTACATTATCCATGTAGATGATACAGGCCTTCTCTTCACAGTCGCTGCTTAAGGCCTCAGTGCCTGGGAGTGTGACATAAATTAGTGAAAAAGTCATCAAAATAGTGAAACCAGCACTTTAGAAACAGGTATCACAATTAGTGTCTTGTAGCAGGAGTTTGAACAAAATTACCTGGGCTAAGTAACCTGTGTCTTGCAAGTGGGCCTAGATTTTGGGAGACCTTTGACCCTTGGGCAAGGTCTGCAAACAGACAAAGGGACTGATATTTTTGCTCCTGCAGCTCCCTCTGCTGCCTGCCAGGAAGGAGAGCAGATTCATGCCCACATTTCTTTTCCAACTATAAAATTTTATCCACTGGAAATATTTAGAAAAACCCATTGATGATTTTATGAGCTGCTCTATGAACATGTCAGTGCACAACAGAGGAATATCGAAAAACTTGTCAAGCAAGGGACTGCAAAACTGAACTGGCACAGGTTGGCAGTATAAACTTATCCCTGGAGCAGGGATAGCAATATAAATTTGTGCCTTTGTGGGTCCCTGGAAGATGGATTAATTGCTGTGGTTGGCATCTGCTCTCTTCTGGGCATTAGTTTTGGCTCAACCTGCAAGACAGAGGCTCTTCTGAGCCTGATGTCCCTGTCATCAAAAGCAAGGAAAATGCACTGATTGCATTGAGAGCTGGATCAAACCCCTGTGAATAGTGTCTTTCTATACAGTATTTTAATTTCACTTCTAACCTGTTGGGGAAATTTCTCTGAAACCATCGTCTTGTAAGACACAGGTTTCTGATCTTTTTGATAAGATTTGCAATTCAATGGCTTCAGGCTCTTTCTGAAAACTGGAACTGTTCTTATAAAAATATTATTTCCTAGATTGCTATGATTTTACGGCCAATGAAGTTGTTTTGATTGTCTTTTCTAATATTCCTTGTAAGAACTGTACAGGGAGAAAATCTAGAGACCTCAAACTGAAATCGAAGCTCAAATGACAGATACTTTATTGACAAATATTGTAAGGTAGATCCCCGACACAGTCCAGTGTATAATTGCTTTTCTAGTTGATGACAGGAAGTAGAAACTTTAGAAATTTAATTTAAAAATTGCCACTCCTTTTCAGAGAGATCTAGGAAGGGGATGATTAGAGGAAATACAGGTAGGAGAGAAATTGCTGCAGTTGGTACAGAGGGTATCAGTTGTGCTACAACCCAAGTGTGAGTCAGCAGCTGAATGGAGAAAGAAGAGGTGATTGTGACTGATCTTACGTAAAATAAACAGGTCACATCTGTTCTTGTGAATCGCACTTCTCCCTTTTGATTGTAAAGGGAGCCTGATAAGGAAGTCTCTTGTAATTTTTTTATATATTTATATAAAAATGGAGGGAGCAAGCTTCATAATTTCCTTTATATATAAAGCAAACTACACTTTGCTTTAGATGTAAAGTATAAATGTCTTGTTAATTCAGCCAGTGCAGAATATAGCTCTGTGCTCACTGCTCTCTTCCTACAGGATCATTAGGCAGCATTATCTGAGCATTCAGTGTCTGCATTTTCACTGTCCTCTTCTTTTAGGTGGGAGGACTGCAAGGAGTCTCCAGAGGAATGTACGATGGACCTGTCTATGAAATCCCAGCTACGCCAAAATATGCAACTCCTGCACCATCAACTAAATCCTCCCCTGCCAAAAACCAGCCCCCACCAATCAGAAACCTCCATCAATCCAATTTCAGCTTATCAGGTAAGTCAGCCTGACTAATGAGAAAACTTTTAAAGCCATGAGTATGGATTACTGGTGATGAATTTCAATTATAGTTACTTCTTTAGTAAAATGATTGTATACAGTCATATACATGCACATACTTACATATATATAAAGTATATACATGTTTTTGCACATTCATTGCCTAGGGATATTTTACATATTGCCAAATATTCAAAATGTTTTCAATCTGAAATTTTCTCTGTGTCAGTCTTTCTAATTGCAATTAGCTGAGTTCTCTGGTTGATGTGACTGAAGCCCTTTGGTGTGCACAGCTGATGAGACTTGGGTCCGGTGCAACCCGTGAGTCTCAGACATCTCACAGGCTGCATCACCAGCAACTGCTAGACATGAAAACCTCAAAAGTCCTTGTCCATGGTCATAAACCATGTCCAGATGTTGTTCATGAGCAGATTGGAGTATTTCTTACCCTCTGCTCTTGGTGCCCAAAACATTTTCCATGGTACATAGGAAACAGACTGGAAAATCATCCTTTGGGGTTGCTGGAAATAATTCTTGTCATCTGAAAACAATTACAAGTGTGTCAAATCCTTATTCTTCAAAAGCCTACAGCCCCAGTGGTGAATAATGCATTCATATGATGCTATGAAAGTCACTGGATTTTCTCCCTTGTGGGAGATAATGGTGGAGTTTTCCTACTTTACAGATCCTCTCTTTAGAAACGAAATGAAACTTGTGTAAGAAAGTCCTAGGAGAGCAAATATTTTAAGAAACCTTTAAATGAGATGAAGTATATTTTTGCCAATACACTTGAGGCCATGGTGAGCATATACAGATATATATAAAGCTATACAAAACTAAAAAAGTGCTTAGAAAGTTCACATCTTAGTAATAACCAATAATTGGTATTTTCATAAGCATCTGAAGCTGTGGTTTCACAGTGCACTGCTTGATCTGGGTACTACCAAGGCATCTAGTGGTACAAATTTGATCTGAATGATGCAAACACAAAATAAAGCAGAAGCAGAGGCTATGGTAACATTTTAAATGACCCCACATGTTCATTACATTGCCTTTAGGAAATGGAGTGTGGTAAGGCAATATTTAGCCTATCAGAAAGCTTGTTGTCCCCTTAAGCTTAACCTTTCAGCATTTAAAATGAAGTTTGAAGTGGGTATGAGTTTACATCAGCTCAGTGCTCATTTCCTCATGGATTTATGATTGCTAACATCAGATTTACTGAACTGTTGTCCCCTGGACTCAGTAGGAACATATATTCTAAGTCAGTGAGGCAGATTTGAAAAGTCCACTCTGAATGTATGTGTTTTGGGGTATTTTTTGTAGTTAGTAATACTTTCTGCCAGGTCTGATCTCACAAAGTGAACCCAGTCTGTAGGTTGTCATTGGCTCTTCAAGCCAGTGGAAAACAATTCTCCGTGTAGGGTGAGCATTAGTCTGATCCTAAACATTTAATCTCACACTTCTCACTGAAGACAGAAATGTGCTTTGAAGGTCTGTTCAGCACTTCAGTCAGGCTCAGGAGAAACCAGCTGATGGTGGTGTGAGGGAAGCACAGCCTGGTAAAACCTCAGTACTGATGGTTTAATCCCTTTCATAACTTTGTTTCCTCATTTTCTGTTGTTGCAGGAGCTCAGATTGATGACAACAACCCACGTCGTACTGGCCACCGCATCGTGGCACCTCCCGGTGGGCGCTCGAATATTACCAGTCTTGGCTGAAAAATGATGATGGACAGAAACACAAGGATGAAGGATCATGGGAATAATGTCCATTCCCTTTAATATCTGTGTTATTGAGCCCACAGTTTTATTTGGTACTAACGGAAATAAAAACCGAAATGTCCTTTTTTTTTTTTTTTTATTTTTTTTCTTTTCTTTCTTTTTTTTTTTGTATAGAAAGAGGTGATAATAGTGTGGTGTGTTTGCTTGGAACTACTTGCCTCACAATTGTGCTTTCATGCCATAGTCACCTTAAAGCATGGTGCTTCCATTGCCCCTTTAGTGACTACAGGTTTTAGCTTTGTCTCGTAACTGAATGATGGTTCCTTTGCACCGTTTCGCTGTTTTAGAGTAGTTAATGCATGTTACTGAGTTATTTATGCAAGTTGCATTCTGTGAGTGAGTCCCTTTAGAACACATTGCCAACAATTGACTAGACACAATGCCAAGATTAATGTCTGTATTTGAGAAACACCACCAAAAACACTAATGAAGGAAGAAAATGGCCATCTGGAAAGTAAGCAGTAGAGTAGTACAGGCAGCTTCTGTTTAATCTTTAATTTATTATAAACCCAAGAAGCACTTCTCTCAAGACACAGAAACTCATAGGGACACGTAATGACAAATGGTCTCCGTAGCACCTGTCCGTTCCCACTCGGTACATTCCAAGTCTGTGTCCTTCTTGTTTCCATTTTAGACAGAGCCATAATTTTTACATACCGATGCCATTGCCACCCCTGCAGGGATTTCTCCACCTGGGCAGTAGAGCTCTCCTTCTGCATGAGATTTTTGGTACTTACAGATAATCCAAGTTGCTGTCGGATTTTTAAAGTTTTTTGTACAAATTTTTTCCTTTGTAATCACATGCATTTTTACTTACTCTACCGTATCAAGATCTACTAGTCGTGGTTCAATTTCTGAATTCAAAGCTTGTGAAATAAAGGAAATTAATTGATGGGTAAGTGTCTTCCTCTGCTTTCCAGTGCTGTGACTCAATGACTGAAAATTTGGAATGGAGGAACTCAAGAGAAATTGTCTTTCACGTTGACATAATGCAGTAGAAGGAACCTCCTTAGATCACAGGTGTTGATAAGTGTATAGGTCTGCATATGCCTACTATAGCATGATATAGTAGGTCTTATTAAACAGTGCTTACAGTGAAAATGTACTTACTAAAATTTGTACTTACTATTTACTAAAATGTCCTTACTAATGGTTGGGTTCAATCTTAGAGTTCTTTTCCAACCTTAACAAGTCTGTGATTCTATGACATTGTAGCTGCCTCAGTTTTGCCCAAATTAACTTTCTCCCAAAGACCTTCAGATCTACATCTTATTTGCTAAAAAGGGTTAATTCATTGCCATCATGTTCATCTGTAGTACAGAACCAGTACCCGGTGCAGCAGTTTGACCTAAGTTGTATTTGACTTCCTTGTGGTTTTCTCTGCTGACTGTGTCCAGGCATGGCAGGAAAAGAACATGCTGCAGGTAAGGTGAGGGAACTGGACTTGAATTCTCTGAGAGTGAAGGAACTATTTCTCCTTGTCTTTCTGAGTCTCTCACACACTATGTGAAGAAACCTTATTTCCTGTCACTTTTTGCTTGTCTGGTGGTGTTGCAGATGCTGTGGGAGGTGTGGGCTGCAGTTAAAGTGGGGTGCTATGAGATTAGCAGGTCAGCAAACACCTCCCCTTGTGCTACTTTGCCTTTATCCACACTACACAGCTGCAGCAGGAAAAGCCTTGCAGCAGTGGGGTGCCACTGGAGTGGTTTTATCAGCTGCAGTGCTTGACCACTGAGCACCCACCCATCCCACCCATGCAGCAGTAACTTGTGCTGGCACAGCTTGTGTGGTGCATGCCAGGTGCACGTGAGGCATAACTGTTTTGGGAAGAAGTAGCCTACCTGAAGCTTGCCTTTCTGAAACTAGTAGATTATCACCTCCAGCTTGCCTGGGAAAGGAACTGCTACCCTGGAAAAATCCATTTTGGTTGTCTTGGTCTAAAACCTGGCAGCAGAGCTGGTCTGAAGAGCCAACTTTTCCTTTGGCTTTGAGCTGAACCAGTGCAGAAACATTGCAATTCAGTCTGCAGTGAACTGAACTGGTTGCTCTCAAAAAGAGAGGAAAATAAAGCTTTTCATGAACAATCCTTTCTGCTAAGAATTTAAATTCATGTTTGCTATTGCCCTCATCGTCAAGCTTCCTTGCTCATTTGGTGGTTCAGATATTTTATATGATATGAATTAAAATAAATTGCTCGCTTGGTGGTTCAAGTTTTTTATAGGAAGTAAAATAACAGTAGCAGAGAAGCCTGAGGACAGTGTGCCCTGGAATAACCCTGCAGCCTAGCGGGTAAGGCAGTCCTGAAACGCCAAGTCTCCATCTGCCTTGTCCTATTCCAACCCATTTGCTGGGAGTGTTGACAGCCAGCAACAGTTGTGGTGATGTAACCCTGACAGTAGAAATACAGCTGCTTTGTGAAGCTATGCGGCAAATTTGACAGTGTGAACATTTCAGAACTGCTGGTTACAATTTCCTTATTGCATTTCTTGCATGTTTTTGTTCAAGTAGCAATAGTTGCTCATCTCCAAATAAAACTTCCACTCACTGTATGAGGCTTGTCATCACACTTGAGGTAGCAGAAGCGATCACTGTGTACCTTGTGTTGAGATTCCACTTTTCCTACACACTTAACATCATCTTAAACCAAAACCCCTTTGCCTACGAGCTGGTCAAAGATTCACTATTAACATGCATTTATTTATTCACAGTCAAGTGTCTGTGAATAAATATATGTAGGTGTTTTGAGAGGCATTTCATGGTTTGGTTCTCCTGTGTGAACAAGACTGTGCCTGTCAGGTCAATGTGACTCTCCTATGATGTCTCCAAGAAGCAGCCTAAGCCTCTGCAGCCTGGCTGCTCCTGCCATGGCACTGCTGAGGGCAGCCTGCAGGAAGCCCATGGATCCTGAGCTGTGCCTCACCAGGTGAGGTGAAGGATGCCTCACCTGGATGGTTACTGTGATTCCATCAGAGATGGCATGTGCCATTGCTCATGGATGGCAAAACAAAGCAAGGTAAGGGGTGCTCCTCTTACCACCTGGAGTCTATTTCATAGCAATGTCCCTGCCCCTACATCACAAACCTGTCCTTGAAAAAATAAAACGCTACCAGTAAAGAAAATGTGGATTAGCTGGTGATCCTGAGTGCATGCTGCAGAATAGGAAACTGCACTTGAGTTTGCTCCATGCAGGAACACCAAGCTGGGAGATGTGAACTTGGTGAGGAGCTGCTGTTATCTCAACTACAGCTGGAAGCACAGTGCAGAACTTTCAGGCTTTCTGAATAGACAAATTTCTAAAAATCTGCAGCGGGCTATGACCTTTCAATACCTGATGTAGCTCTAATGATGTAAAACTGTTCTTCCCTATTGCAATTTGCAATAATCTGCTTAAAATTAGTCCCTATGACCAGCCTGGGAACTATCTTTGTTGATCAAGTGATGTGGAAGGGAAGGCTGGATCCATGGATTGTTTTCTGAGTGTATTTTGGACCAGTTTATCTTGTGTAACAGTTTTTCTGCTACCCGAGCAATGCAGTTACATGTTTAAATGCTAGTGTTTATAGCAAAGCCTGCTAATTATGGTGCCAAGACTGCACCAAAACTGACAGCTGTCCCAGCCTTCAAGTGTTTCTTTTGGCAATATACTGGTCTTTGTCCTCAAGAACTAAAATCTCAGACTAGACCAGGTCAGATGACCATCTGCTCTGGGTTCCAGTAGCCAACAACACAAGCTTGAAGGAGGTCAGAAAAGCAAGCATATAATGCCAATCCTCTTCTGAGTGTTTGCTTCAT
This sequence comes from Rhabdornis inornatus, assembly GCA_013397075.1. Lineage (NCBI taxonomy): Eukaryota > Metazoa > Chordata > Aves > Passeriformes > Rhabdornithidae > Rhabdornis > Rhabdornis inornatus. The sequence continues at coordinate 5,355,121 of VWZS01002995.1, read as the reverse complement.
TTCCAGTGCTTTGTAATTTCTTGAGAAGCAGCAGCATCTTCATAGCTCTCAGTGAATTTGTCTGCCATGCATTTGCCAAAGTGCTTTTAAACCCATGTAAAATCCTGCCACTAGTGGCTTCCTGAAGCAAGGAAATACACAGCTTAATGCAGAATGGCAAAGTGTTGATCTAGTCCTCTTGGCACCAACTATTTCTTGCCATTTAGACCTGGCATGGTTCTCAAAGACCTCACATGGCAACATCCTTACAGACCCAAGGGAGTGGCAAGCAGAATTCATGAATTTGCCATGATTTCATTTTCTTGACATAAACCTTTGTCGAAGGAAAATTCTTTAGGGTACAAAGTATCTACACAGATACTAATCTATCAGTGTATCTAAATACACAAAGCCACTACTAACACTGTAGGTGTCACATTTTTAAAAAATTAAATATTAGAAATATCACAAATCTGCATGATGGAGACAACTGCATAATTAGAACATCAGTCTGGAATAACAGTGATTTAATTCAAGTTGCATCTTAATCCTGTGTAATTGTCAAGGAGCTCTAGGTACAAAAACAAGTATATTTTTATTCCAGGCTCAACAGAACACTGGATTCTGCATTTTTTATATTTTAGGTCAGGAAGTGTCCATGAATTCAGTGCTTGCATCTGAATTTTCACCTCCCTTCAAAAATCAGGAATATCTGAATGCATCATGCTCTGTTCTTTATTTCCTTCCCTCTGCACATACTACTGAGGAACCAGTCCTTGTTCATCTACTCTTTGAGGAAAAAGGAGGGAAAAGGTATGACATTTTCCCTTAAATTTCTGTGTATTTTTGATATGTGCCTGTAAAGCATGATCAAACCTCCATGTTATTCTTGCCAGAATAAAGAGAAGGTGCTTTATAGATTTGCACTATAAACTGAGTGTTTTGAGCCGTAACTGGTGCCTAGGTATCCCATTTTCCCCTAGTCTGAGTCTATGATTTTCTAACATAATATAAAAGTCCAACAGTATTAACTGCAAAGCAACTGCTCTTTGTTTGGCATTTTCTGCACTTGTTTCTTGGTCCAGTTAAACCCTGTCTTGTTCAATATCTGCCTCACTGACAGACAGTAATGGCAAGTGTCACACTATGCCCATCTGCACGTGACATTAAACAGGAACTCTGTGTATCCATGGGGAAACTCAAGGGGACTGAAGTCTCTAACAGGGACAAGAGTAGTGGATGTTTTGACAGGAGATTGATAATGTGACTGTGGGGAAAAGAAAGGTCTGCAGGAACTCCATCCCAGGAAAGTCAGGCAGATGGAAGATGGGGGATGGCACCGAGCTCAGGGATCCTCCCTGGCTCCTTCCCGGAGCTCCCTTGCCCGCCTCCTCCACCTGCGAGGGGATGGAAACACCGCGAGCTGCCCGGGAGAGGGCACTGCTGCCCTGCTTTTGCCACAACCCGCATTTTCTTCTCTCCTAATGCAGAGAAAAAGCCATTTCAAGCCGGTCTGGCCAAAGCACAGCACAGGCGAGACCCCACTTGGGTGCTCAGAGAACTGCTCGGGTGATGCTGCTGCACCCTGCTGCTGCCCTGAGGGGTTCAGAGCATCATCGGCTCTAATGGTAACAGCTCCCTGGGCCATATAGAGAGAGCACTGCAGAGTGAACTGTGTTCAATCCACTGCCAATACATTGCTTCTGTCACAAAGAAAACCAAAAAACAAACAAACAAAAAACAACAACAAAAAAAAACAACCCCAAAAAACCCCAGAAAAACCCCCCAAAAACCCAAAAAACCAAGCACGAACTAAAATGTCCAGACTGGGAAGGCAGAGAAGATACCATAGAGCTGAAGTGCTGAAATACCAGAATCAAATGCTTCAAAGGGTACCATTTAGAATTTTTTTTTACAACTGAGATGAAAATTAGCCATTTAACATGCATGTGTAACTGGCCTGGTGAGCTTGTTTGTAAGGCAGCATTTTTGTCTGAGGCAAGCTGTGTAACTGATGTAGTACTTTCCATCCTCCACCAAAGAACAACCTTTTCATTAGCAAAACAGATGTTTATTTTTAAAAAGGCAGAATAATCCCACTTCATGAAAGCTGTAGGATTGCTTTAGTGGGGCAATTTATTACACAATACAGGTGCTCTGTACAGCCAGTAAGAATTAACTGCTTTGCATAACAAGGATTTCCCACAGGAAATGTAATGAGCATAACAAAGTATATTGGAAACAAAAGAGTGCACTTAAGGAAGAAGACTAGAAACTGAAGTATAAAAAGTGAAAGAGTAAACCAGTTTTCTCTCATTTTCTCTGAAAGTAACAATTTGAATTCTAAGACAAAAGCAGAGAAATACCTATATAAAAATCTTTGTACAAATTTCAAAAAGCATACATAGGACTAGAAGCACAAAAATATAACCAGAGACCAAATGTAATCTTTTGATCTACCAGTACCATTTGAAGCCTGTTTACATATTCTCTAGATTTTTATCTCTTTTTGTTAGGCCAAAATAGCATTCACAAAAAAGACTAAATGTGCCACATCTTGGGCTCAAAAGTAAACAGTACATCACTGTTGTGATGAAACCTTACTGAGATACACTGACCTGGGCCCAGTGTGCATTTGTTCTACAAATGCACTTTCCTCAGGTTTATTCCAAATCTAAAACTGTCTCCCCAGCATATTAGCCAAGCAATCTCAAAGAGCTTGTATTAAAGACTTCCTTGTTCCCCCTCACCAAAGCTAAGAGGGAATGTTTTATTAACAGCTAAAGGAAGTTGGGATTGATTCTTGGTCTGCAGCTAAAAAAGATTTATGGGTTATTATTGATTTTCTTTGTTGTTCCTCAGCAAAGCAGCTCAGTAAGTACCTATAGCTGCTGAGATTCCCCAGAAGAATGCCTTGGTACACTGTGTTCAGACAGCTCAGACAAAGGCTTTTACTACCTGCTGCCCTTCTTTTCTAACATTTTTGAGTTTTTCCTTGGTTCAGTCTCCCCTTCATGTGAACTCTGTGACATCTCTCTGAAAGAATAAACGAGAAAAAGAAAAAAAATTGCAGACAGTTTTTAAAATGCTATACTTCCCTCTTAAACTAAATTAATTTTGGTAAAAGAAAGGTGCTTGCTATGTAACTTCTGCACTCACTGGTTTCAGCTGCCTCTGTTGAGGCTGCCAAACAAAGTTGCAAAAACATAAACGTTCCTTTGTTGGGTCCCTGTTCCCTACACATGTATCCCTTGTTGGCTGTGGGAAAAGAGTGTGTGAAAAGGGTTGATGCCATCAGGGAAAGGAGCCATCTCCTGAAGTCAGTCCCAGGCTGAGGTCACTCAGGGGATAAATACTTTTCCCCAAAGGCCTGTGGCTCCTGAGAACCAACTGTTTGCTTTGCCTGTCAGCAGGATTTTCTCTGCTCAATATATCAAGCCACAGTGACCAGCTGGCTGGTTGGATCTGCCCGTAGTAATCAGCTGGCATCTTTCAGGTTTGTAGCCATTTCTTCTCCTCTAGTTAGCACCCCAGCATAAGCCAACTAAAACATCTATCAAGAAAATCATTGTTAGAGCTGCTACCCTCATCAGCCAAAGACTGGCGCTTGCCTTTGTTCCTGAAATAAAGGTGGAATTTGAAAGCCTAAATACCACAGACCATATTTTGGTTGCTACATTTCAGCCTAGTTCCATTGAATTCACTTGTCTCTGCTGATTTATGCTGTCTGTGACTCAGGTTTAAATAAAACTAAATAAAGGAAATTTGGAAACTGTATTTCTCATTTCTCTACCTTTAACAAAGCTACTTACAAAATACACAGCAGTATAGACAAGCAAATATAGATGAATTTCCTAACTTTATAAAAGATTATGGGGTAAAAAAGGTTAATTACATGTGAGAAGTAAATCCTAAGGAAGCTCAGCTAGTGCAGGCATTATGTTTTGAGTTTGATTGACATACCTCTTTAAGAAGTAAATTTTGTAGTTTTTATAAATAGCTTTTCACATAACGTATTTTTAGTCTCTAACATACCTGCATAAGCCAGAAGTTATTCCATGGGACTTCTGAATATTTCCATGAGAATCATCTTTTTCTGCTGGTTCGGGTGACTGGAAGGTCTGTTTTTTGGAATTTGCTTTTTCACCTGAATTGCCAAATGCAGTGGATTGAAAAAAAAGAATCACATAGTAGAGCTTGTTTGGTTTTGATTAACCTGAAGCAAAAAATTACACTGTAACACTTCATATATATCTATTATTATTCCAAGGAAATCACTCCACTTTACATTAGCCCAACATACTGCTTTTTTACCACTGGTTAGTTCTCACATAGCAGACTGAACTGCCACACTTGCTGAACACTGAAGTAAGTTTCTATGGGGTGCAACAGTTGAAAGCCCTATCATATATTTTATTAGCAAGAGACTGAAAATGGCTTTTTATTACCACCAAACAGAAGAAAAGCCAGTTCGTGTTTTTGAGTGATTTGAATCAGAACAACATGATGTTAAAAAATCACTGCTTTTAGAACCCTGAATTAAGCTTCCATATGTGTCCATGCAGTCACGGTGCCCACCAAGGCAAACAATTCTGGACACCTGAGAAACAACAGCAGGGGAGAGAGACTTCAAAATTGTGCAGGTGAGTGAGCTGCTTTTCCCTTTCAGGCACCCATCTTGCCTTTCAGCATCTTTCATGTGTAATACCATATGTTTCATTCTGATAATGACAGAAAGACTGCATGGCTCAAAGGATGACATGTACACTGCATCTGAAACGCGACCTAAGGAACACAACTGCTAGTTTAAAAATTTGTCTCTAAGTATCACTTGAAGAATGAATTAGTATAATTTGTTAAAACTACAGTAAATTCATAAAAATAGATCAGGCTTCCTGATTCAGTAGGATTGTACTTTTGAGTACATGTGTGGGAGTCAATTCTTCCATTCTACCAGAAGAATGAAAGCTGGGTGATTCAACTCCGCTGTTCTCCCATGGATTTAGCAACTGAGGTGAACAGAGTTGTTTCTAAAGGACACGACAAAGACATGAAAAATGTTTTGGTTTCAGCAGGACAAAGCCTTATCTCAGTGGACACAATGTAATCTGTTAGTTAAAGGCTGCTCTAGAGCGAGGAAAGGTGACACTTGTTTGTGGCTGTGCTGCTGGAGAACTGGGTAACCTTGAAAGGTTTCGTTACTTTTCTACATCCCAATTAGGGAAAGGGCAGTGATGAAAAACCTCTCCTGAAATTCCAACGTGTTATACTGCAAAATCTGCACTGAATTATGTGGGGCTTTTTTTAACAATTCAGGACATTACCAACCTGCTGGCTTGCTCCTTTTGGAAGGCTTCTTCTTCACAGTCAGTGGAACTCGGGTCAGCACAGCCAACTCACTCATGAAGTCCTGCTCTGCTTCCTGCATGCAAGAACAAAGCAGCTATCACTCAACATAACACAGCTCAATTCTGGGTTATGTTATTACATGTGGCACAACAAAACAGGCACATCACTGCAGAAACATAGGAAACAATATGGGAAACAATCAGGGAACTGTTCCTACAAGACACTAATGAATCTCAGCACTGATTTCAACTAGGGTTGCAAAGAGATCCTTACAATCTGTCCTATGTTTTTCCATTGAATGCTTCAGATCCGTGAACCATTTTACCCTGATTTACCCTTAGCTGATTCTCCAGATCGGTTCCTAGGCGGTGCAATCCCAGCAGCTTCTGTTTCAGAGACTCCAGACGAATTTGTTGCTGCAGTTCAAACTGAGCCAAAATCTTGTTTTGCTGTAGCACTACCCTGGTCAAGAGAAATGTAAATGTATAGATGTTGTTCAGTGCAAGGGAGGAATACAATCCTGTCAAAGTCTATTCAGAAGATCTTGTAGAGAGAAAGGCTCATTAACAGTATAGGCCTAGCCAACTTCTGCTGGGACAGAAATTTAGATTTACTTATTTTAATAACCTGCCTTGGCTGTCAATAGGATACGAAGTCCTTTTGGAGGCAGGAATTGCAGGAGTTTGCAGTGTCCCTGCCTGGACTTTGGGAGCTGGAATTCAGCTCTAAAGTTAAAGCCTGCTTTCAAAACCATTGTATGTTTCTAGGGTCATTTTTACTGCCTGCTTGCCAAAGGGCCAAGCTGTTCAAAGATCAGGTGTGAGGATAAGTGATTAAGAATTAGGCACTTAATCCAGGGCTCTTCAGTACCAGACTGAGCCATCAACATGATAATTCATAACATGGCAACTGAAAGCATTAACAACTGTATTCTTCACTTGTTTCACTTGCCTGGTTAAGGATTATCATTAAAACAGTACAACCTGAATGGCTGCAACTTTGCTGCATCTGTGTTTCTTCTGTTTTCTCGCCTGATCTACCTTAAAGCAATGCTGCCAATCACCCACCAAATTCCTCAGGGAAGGAGGCAACACAAATAGTTTCTGACATTTTACACTTAATGAAGTTGCTGTTGTAACGGTCACTGGTTACAGAGGTTACCTTTCAACATCTGCTTTTTGAACTCACACTCCTAACCTTGCACCAAGGGCAAGAAGAAATAAAACAACAAAACAATATCGAGTTTATAGGAGTTAGACAAATTAATGTAAACTTTGTCAATAATTTACAAAGGACTAGATCATAGAAGAAATCATAATGGCAGTAAGAAAACGGGTTTGATTACTGATGATTATGAGATCAGCTTAGATGCTGCATAGTTACATTCTTCAATACCACACTTTTGTTTGTGTGAAAGCAAATTTAATTGTATTTTGTTTTAAGATACTAGAATAGATTATGGGATTAACAAATGAGACAACAGCTAGAAGTGAATTTGTGTGTCAGAATAAATGATAAACTTGATAATGAATAACTAACAGATCTTTTACAAAACCCTTTATTGCATAAATCAATTTCTTTACTAACTCAAAACTAACTCAGGGATGAAAAAGTGGTCAATGATATATCTCAATTTTGAAGAAACAGAATGTCTAGAAAGATTCAGCCTCTTTACAATGTCAAAACTGCAGCTGTTGTATTTTTCTGGATAATAAACCAAGAGTTAAGACATAAAATGATTACAAAAATATATCATGTACATGACAAGCCATAGAGCTTTTTATGACAACTTACTCCTTTTTAATTGCAGTGCTTTTCATCTGGACTTTAAGTTTCATTAAATCAGTAATTAATTCAATTTTATTTTTTATTTAACTAACATCTGAGGGATTCCACTCAAAATTTAGTGCATGTAATCTTGATTTTCCAAGGCATTCGCTGAAGCCTTCTTTCCATTTTGAGTATGTTTTGGGCTTCAAATATTTTCTCTTCATTATGGTTTTCTCCACAGCCAACTAACAAATACTTTTGATGTTCAAAGTATAAAGGATGGAATGTAATGAATTACATTCAGCATTGGCTACCATCCTACATTTATGTTAAATTTCTTTTAAAATTTGGCATATGTTTTGGCATTGTATTTCATTCTCTCTTTTCAAACTGTCTAGTTAATAGTTCTTCAAATGTAACTAATGACCATCAAAAAGTTTATTTAATAAGAAAGTAATTCTCTGAGATCAAAGGGCAGACATCATTTGGCAATAGCTATTTCTTTTCCATCAAAGACAAGTATAAAATGCAAACTCAAGACATTTATTCAGCTGGACATTTATGCAGATCTGCAATCACTCACAAAGTTCAAATAGACAGCAGTGCTGCTGCCTGGTCTAACCTTTGGTGGACCGTGGATGACACACTTAGGAGGCCTTTGGTATGTTTTTCTTTCAATGCCAGTTCATTCTCTTTATTCTTCAGTCTGATCCTTTCATTTCTTTCTGCTGAAATAATATTTTTGAAAAATTTTCTGCTCAAAATTAAAGACTCTGAGTTGTGACAACCTTCATCACAAATTAATCCTGATTCTAGGTAGTCTTTCCAAACTTACTGCTCCTAAGGGATATCAAGTACTTCTTTACACACTCTGCCACTGTGATCTGCTACAAAGAAAATACTTTGTGCATCATTTAGCTGAGATAGGAATGTCACTGAATTCCTGTTCACCTACTTCTCCCACTAGGCTAACTGATTAACATGGAATTCAAAGCAGAAATTTTCTAAAACTACTTTGATGCCTTATGCAAGAACCGTAATACCTAAACAAAAAATGCAATATAAAGAAAACCCTCCACTCAGAGGTGACTTATTCCTGAGAATGCCCAGCTTCACAAGATGTCCCCTCAACTGACAGGAAACTATTCTGGTAATTTTTGCATATGCTCACACTCTGTGACTGAGTGCTTATTTGCTGGCCAGGCTCCTGGCTCTTGCCCCTGAAGTCCAGCCTGGCAGCAAGGCTTGGGCACATCTGACACACAGGACCTCACACCACTCTTTTTAAATTAAACAGGAGGGAGCTGGATGGGTTTGTAACAGACCAGGGTACATAACCTTCATCTGGGGAGCATCCAACCTTTTCTGAACACTCAGAGAGGCTGACAGGCACCTCTCCTACCAACTGCACTATCAGGGAACAGTTACTGAATGTACTCTGGGCTGGGCTGGGATGGGCTGGGCTGGCTGTGCAAGGGGAGGCACTCTCCACCTTTGCTCCTGTGGCTGTGCCAGGCAGACTAAATTCAGATTTACTAGGCCAAGAGATGCCAGACGAAGCAAAATCCTCTAGCCTTACATTAAGCAAAGTCACTGGGAGACAGAATTGTCTTATAGCTGTCAATACCATACAAACCTTGTAAGGATTTCAGATGCTGAAGCTTTTTTCCCTCATAGCCTTCTGTGATTTTTCCTAATTGCTGGTAGTAGTTTTGCACCAGTCTATTGATATTATTGCTGGTCCCATACACACTTTCAACAGCAGATTCCACCAGTCTCTCCTGTATCACACAGTACAAGCCACAATTCATTTTCCAAGCCCAAAAGTGTTTTGATCTGTTTAAAAATACCCCATACCTAATTTGGTATATGCACATAAAATTGTGAATTTAAAATGTGGCATTAAAAACAGAGAAGACTGAGATATTGAAAACCATGCAACATTTCAAATGAAAAATTACAGAAAAATCTTTCTAATTTACCTCATCTCCATCTGGAAAGGTGCAATTCCCCTGTCCATTCAATCTCTACAGCCCATTTTAACAGTCAAGCCAACTGCCAGCAAAGAAGCTAATCTATGTGTAGCTCTGCTGTGACTTTCCATTACACAGAAAATCCAAATATTTACTTTGGAAAAAAAATATTAATCTATGATGTAAGTTTTAATTTTAATTTAATTATTTACCTATTAATTAATATTAAACTGTTAGTAGACAAACACTATTAATTAGTCACAAACCCTTTATCAATAGATAACCATCTCCATTTCTTTTGTCTTTTTGTTATTTGCCATCAAGTGTTGTGACAATTTTTTTCCAGTTCCAGTATTTGACTTGATAAAACCTGTTTTGGCTGCTGTAGCAAATACTGTACTGCTACACAAGCGTTAGCTTGTAAATACTTTGCAAATTATGCTCAGTTTTAACACAGGTCCTAACGGTCCTCTGCTGATACTTCCAGGCATAGGTTAATGCATACATTAAATTGCTTTCCATCTGTGCAAGGTAGCCCTTGTTTTGTTTGGAAACTGCTATACCTTGAAGTCCTGTCCATCATCTGAACTCTTTTTTTCAGCTTCCCCTCGGGCATACTGCAGCAGTGTCTGCCCAATCACCTGCTCCGTGTGCTGCTGAAGAAACTGAAGAGCTTCTTGGATTTCTGTGACTAGCTGCTGGTGAAATTCTAAATTGGTTTCTTGTGTTTCTTCCTCAAGCTTCTCCTCCTCTTCACGAATGTGGGACTCCTGGTATCAGACAATAAGACAGCACTGCCATTTAAATATGCTAATAACTCTAGTCAGCTTCACTTTGAAAGAAAGTTCTGCACCCATTCAGAATGTTAGTTAATTATAATAATATAATTTACAGAGGAAGTTTGTACAGTAATTTAGCACATTTATTTTTGCAACAGAACTATAGCCTCTGTCATGATATGTACAGTAAAAGTTGCATTCTGTCCTATTAGTGACTTCTAAGTGATGTATTCACATATATGTGAAATATCCTAAGTCCAGTAAGGGATAATTGTGGATGCCTTGATAAACTGCACAGGAGCAAGGCAAGTACAGTTATGCACCAGGAATACTTGTACAGTTTGTGTGGTCCACCAGAGAAGAACTTGGTTTGTTGGTACTTGGGAGGACCAACACCCTAGAGAGTACCAATGGCCCTTGGGACAGATAACAAAGGTGTGTAGTAACACTTGAAAACCATTTCCACAACATCCTCTGGTAGTGAATTCAAAAGCTTCTTGACAAATTTCTTAATTTTGAACCTGCCATCTGATAACATTGCTAGGTGCTCTCTTCTTTCATTAGAAATGTGAAAAATGGTTCTCTATTCACATATTTGACACCAGTTTTAAAACCTATGATATTCCAGAATACACCTATTTTTCAGGCTAAAGAGTTCAAGTCCTTTGAGGTCTTTGGACCATCCTTGCCTTCATTTTTGTGCATGGAAAGTGCAGACTTTTCATCTAAGCTCTCTTCAGTGAACACTAGTATCTGCTTACCAGCATGGCCTGTTCTGTTATCCTTAAGTGTAGTAGTCTGCCACAGATGACCTTCTATTCTGTTGCTGATGTCTTTCTTATATACTCAGTTAAGGCTAAATAACATTAAAATATTCTAGGAGATGTGATAGTACCTATTTGATGCCTTCTTCGAAATATAAAATGCAAGTAGAAAAAAGAATATTCATCTGTAGAAATACTCTTATTAATGCTGGGTTGTTCTGACAAGTTTTACTTATAGCTAAGATACATGTTTTTGAGAAAGTTAGAATGTCATTAAACTGTTTCCCATTTTTTTGAGAGACCCAATGTCATGTGATTATGCCCAAGCTAGGATTCATTAGTCATTTTACATTCTATATGAAATCAATGGACAGACATGACATTGTCCACCAGTATAAAACCGGCTCAAGCAAAAATTAAGTTTGGGTAAAACAACACAGTACGTCTAAAAATCTGGTGGAGTGTCTGTAAATTAACCTCTTCCTGAACTTACAGACTGGTTCTAGTTTTGGAGGTTGTTTGCAACATGTTTTTTTCTCTCTTGAGTTTTCCCAATTCCACACCTATGCCTTACTTTTTCAGCAGCAGGAATCTTACATGCATATTTCTAGGCACTTCCTTGTGAGATGGGTTTTAGCTGGACTTGGAAAGAGGCTGTAATGGAGAGAGGCCAAAGGAACATTAATACCTGAGGACATTTCATTTTCATTAGGGAACCCAGTGATTGCATCAATTAATGTCTCCACGTGAGCTAAGTGAGAGGGAGAAGTGGAAAGCAAGAGGAATGCAGTGATACGCATTTGTATTTTATTATTTTATGTTTTATTTCTTCTAAAGGTTAATAATTTTAAGATTTTCAAATTTAAAAGAAACTGCTTCAACTGAAATTTTTCATATACAAAAATGGCAGGACACAGATTTTCCTTATTCCTCTTCCATGTGGAGACTGAGGGTTTGTACTATGCAAATCAAAATTAGAGGGGTACAGAGTTTTACCTCTCAGCTAATTACACAGCAACAGCTTGGAGCACAGAGCTGCAAAGTGTTTGATGAGCTCAAGCCATATGTGCAGCAGCAGTGGGCTGGGCAGAGCTATCACTGATACCTGCTGGGAGGGTTGTCTGAGGCAGAAATATGAAATGTGGTGTTGTTCTACATAAATATCCAATGCAGGTAATTAAATAACCAACAACATTTAATAGATCAACACTAAAAACCAGTCATGAACAGATGTGAAAGTAACCTATGGGAACACCATGTCTAAAAATCCCTTAAACTTTGTTTTGTCTTCTTGACCTACAATACCCAAATAATTTGCGAGGATTGGAAACGGATGCTGATCTTCTTACAGACAGAGAGAGAAAAAAAGGATGAAAAATTATGACAGTATAGAAGAACTTGCTTGGTGTGGTAGGAGTAAGAATTCTCCTAATGCTCCAATAAGAACTTTTCATGTGTATATTACAATTCCCAGCAGAATTAGTAGGAACTTCTCTTACCATGAAGCAGTGGCTTTATAGAAGTCCTTTACACATGTTGGCATCCTTGCCTTCTTGCATTAGTATTTTCATATAAATAAATTGATAAATAAGCTTGCTAGGATAACACATATCACAGATTGCTACACATTCAATAAAGCATAAGGGATTTTAACTGCCCAAACTGCAACAGGCACACTCAGGCACAGCATATGAGAGCTCTGGAGACAACCCACCTGGACACTGTACCTACCACTGCCTTCTGTAACTGCCACTGGTCCTCATCTTGGCACAGGGAGAATCCCTTCTGCAGGGTATGTTGCTCTCTCAGCTCCTGAAGCGAGCTCTTCTTTCTGGACAGTCGCATGCGTGCCAGGGCTGCCATTCCAACTCTTCGGAAGGTGAACCTTCTGAGTACTGAACACAGCAGAAGTTGGTGCTTTTGCAATATATAGCTAACAGACCTGTAAAAAGGACCATTAAAAATCCATCAGTGAAGCTGCTTGCTGGTTTGGTATACCTGTGTTCAGCAAAGTCGTTGTTTAAAGGTGACAAGAGTTATTCTTCACTCTGTGAAATATGTGTTTGTACAAAGCATGCCTTGGAAAGCTGCTCAGGTGTAAAGAATGGATACTGCTGTGTTACACCTCTAGTTCTGTCACAATGAAGTTAAATTAACATGAAAACAGAAATAAAATAGTTAAATAACCATCTATATGTTGCTGGAATTAACATTTTATCTTGCAGAAAATGCAATTCCACTGTGACATAGGGAGTGCAGAGAGAGGCTGGTTCAAGACTAGAAACCACTCAAAAAACACAGCAGATACTCACAAAGCACACCAGTGACAAATCACATACAACTATTTTTTCTAATTTCCAGGACTCGTGATATGTCTATTTTTAAAAATTTCTCTGTCTGAAGGTGCTAATAATCCCTCAACTGCTTTCCACAATGTAATGTACACAAGTTTTTATCTGGGCCTGCAACAGTGAAGTTTTACCCACTGCTCACTGATGAAACTGTGCTTACTCATCACTGAGGCATCCTAGTCTGCTTACGACACCTTGAATTATCTTCTCTTGTTTCTCAGACAGGTGCTTTTGCATCACAGCAGACAGAGCATATTCCGTTATCCAGAGCTAAAAGCAGGGAAAAGAATTACAAATATAAGATACTCTGATTTCAGCCAGTCACTGCATAAAGAAACAACAGTTTATTTTGCTAAAAAAATCATCCCTTGCTTTCAGAAACAAACTCATGCTGAATTAAAATTATTCTACTTAGGAATAGTTTTTTCAATTAGCAAAATCTTAAACAAAACTCACTGAAAAGAAAAGCTTTGTACTGTTTTGGATCAGCCCTGAGCTGTGTCTCCTACAGATTTTTTGGTTTCAGGAACAGAGGAACAAGAAAAAAATAACAATACTGGCAAAAAATACTGCATTGACTCTTATCAGCAGGTTGCAGTCGGCTTTTTTTTTGTTGTTGTTTCTTTCTTTTCACTAGTAAAGAATGTAGTTTTTATTTTCACTGAATAAAATAAAGATATCATCTTCCATCAAACTTCTGTCACAGTAAACATTGCTAATAGTTGGAAATGGAGATTACACAATTAGGTAAGTATATGGACTGCAAGTTTATAGCTCCTTCATGGTGATATTTAGATCGAAGAATTTAATCTTTAAATGAATTTTGATGGATTTGCCATTAGACCAAAAACTTTTGAAGATATGGACTCAAGATTTTGTTTAGTATGTTGTCAGTATTTACGAAATAGTAAGTCATAAGCTGAAATATTTGCAAGGCTCCAACACTTACTGTAAGGTGAAGAGTATATTCTTGGCTACTGACAGCTGAATAAAAGCAGGTTACCTGCTGATGTATCCAGAGCCCTAAATTAAATATAATACCCAGGGTGTCTGACAGTTTCACTTTGTGTTCCAGCGTCATTCAGAATACAAGTGACTAAATTTTCAATTACGGAAGACAGGTAGGTTTCAGTAGATCAGTATGTCCAGCAAAGGATTAGATGTAATTAGATGCAACAATAGATGTTGTCCTGGCTGCAGGAGGGGTGAAGCTTAGTGCAGCATGGGCACATCCAAGTTGTGCCCACATCATAAATGTGGGAGTGGTTTTGGGGTGAAAATGAGCACACCCCTCAGAAATGGGCACCATTTTGCCTCTCTCTCTCTAGCAGGAAGGTGTCAGCATCAGCCCCTGCAGGTCCAGCCCCCATCACCACCCCTGCTCCCCTCCTGTTTTCTCTGGAACGCAGCTACAGGACTTGGTTCTGAAAGGATACCAGCAACAATGCTCATCAACAGCAGGACTGCACCAACAGAGTTAGTGCAGAGGCTGCCATGGGGGAAGGACTGGTGGGATCAAACCCTAGTCCAACTGAGGGGAGCCCCACTGACAACAGCTGAGCTGAGCCTTGGCCAGCTGAGCTGAGTTGAAAGGAGGTGGCAGAATGGTTGGAAAAGCAGCAGCGACCTGCAGGACCAGCACAGTGGGGTGGGAGAAACAGCAGCACAGACACCTTTACAGAACTGAGCCCAGCAGAGCAGGGTGCAGCCTGACTCAGAGGACGTATTGGTCACTGGCTTTCATTGTTTCAGGCTGGGGGGTGTGGGAAATGCTAGCCATGGGAGTTCCCTTGCCATCCTGCCTTTGTTCCTTATGGCCACGTGGGAACTGAGTGGGAATGGTCTCCATATTACCTTTGTCTGGGGAAGCCAAGTGGACACAACCTACAGGGAGAATCCACCATCTGTTTGTTTCTTCCCAGTGGTGAACTCCATTTTGCTGGGTATAACACCTTCTCTTTTTGTATACCTTTGCTATTAATATTGCTGTTGTTATTGTGCATTTCTTACTCTATGGCTTAGTGCTTTCAGTAAATTGTTATCTCAACCCATAGTCTCTCTTTTGCCACTCCCTTACTGGAACAGGCAAGGGAAGGGGAATGGCTCATTTGCAGTTTAGTTTCCATCTGGTGCTAAAACCAGCACAAATGTATAATTGCAAAATTGTTAGTGTTAGAAATCAGGAGTGGTACTGGGCCTCTCTGCTGGATATGAGTTTTTTCATTGGGAAGCAGTGATCTGTGCAGGAGAGAGGCTTTATCTGCGAGCCCAGAATGAACTCCCCTGGGAAGTGCGGAGAACATCAGAAATGTTGTCATCTTAGGCTTCAAAATAAAAATGTATTTCTTTCATGGCTAGTGCCTTCTCTGTAGAATACACAGTGACACATCTAACTGACCTCTCTCCAGGTAGAAAACCTTACCAAAACACATGTTCCTGAGCAGGATGCTTGACAAGGATGGGCAGGCAGTCAACAAGTGACAGGTGGGAAGACTGCAGCCGAGCATGAGGAGCACAGCCTAGAAGACTGCACGGCACTGGAGACCCACTAGGTTGCTCTCAGCAAGAGCCTCAGACGTACCTGTGCAGCCAGATCTCAACTGATCTGAGTCTAGGTGAATCTGATTATCACAGAGCACAGCTGGGCACAGTGTCTTCTCTGATTGCATGCTGCAAGCATCAAATTAAGGTCTATCAGGTCTCCAGGTATCATCACGACAGATGGCAAAGACTTGCTTGAAGTAATAATTGTTATCAGCATTTCCCTTTAGCAGCTCTGTGGATATAGCTCCTAGTGTTTCACACCTCTCTGCACACAGATCCATCACATTGTGTACTTTAATGTCTCTTCCAGCAGTTAAAAGAAAGTCTGAAAATGACCTTTTACTTTCTGGAAGTAATTTTATTTCCAATGAGAGACTGGCTGTAGTTCAGATATGGGTTTCCATAATATTTGGAAACCTGATTATTTACTGAGAAGTTGCTCTTGAAGGGCAAGTCAAACAACATGAGGGTATTTATCACCAAGAGACAGAACACAGGAGATGATATCTGAATTACAACTGGAAGGGCAAATGATATAATATTGCAACCAGGAACCCAAAATATAGCACCTCACTTGCTATTAGTATATCCTATCACTGTCAGTGATAACAATGACAGTGCTTTTTTGTAGTTGTTCTTTATTTCTGTTTATGAAGAAACAGCCTAGCTCTGTAGTAGTGAAGAGTTCCTTCTAAAGAATGAGCCACCTTTTCCATTAAGAGTGCATTTGAGGTAATCTGTATGCAGAATTTATAAAATGTCTCTGCACCTTCCTGAAAGCAATGGGAAACTGAGAATACAGAATAAATTCCTCCAGCACAGAGTTATTAAACTCAACAGTAAAAGTACCTCAGTCGTGTAAGTAGCAAGAGACAAGAGGAAAAGAGAGGGAATTATTACACATTTATGATGAGAGGATAAATAAGGAAGATTGAGAGTTAGACCAAAACAGTGTTTTGTCTAACAAAAAGGCCATTAAGAAGATGATCAAGATATAAAGGATCAGCCAGAATAAACAGGATATTGTATGTTTAATTGGAAACAACACCTAGGCAGCTCACTGGGATGGGCTAGCAGAGCTGGGTATTTTCCACCTCCACCATACATGAAGACCTTACACAGAGAGGCAGAAATGTGACAGCAGAGATTCTCTGGGAATATTTAGGCTGCTGGCATGCGGCCGAAAACCAGCAAAACAAGACAATTACTTCTTCAGGCCAGGTGGCAAGATCAGGCTTTGTGCTTGCACCAATACTCCAATGTTGGGTCAAGTCACCAGACACATCTCCAAGCTTTCCTGTTCTTGGGAATCGCCTTCCTTTGCTCTAAGATAGGTCGTATGGAGGGGACAAACTCATGCTACTGCACAGACTTTGTGGCTGGAACAGAGCTCAGGCTCTCTGATTCCAGCATTCAACCAGCAAAACCAGGGACAAAAGTATGGTAAATGGGGGAGCAAAGCTCTAAGGAAATGTCTGGCTTCTTGAAGTGTTATTCCAATCACTATGAGAAAATAAACCAGAGAAAGTGATAAAATGCACACCATGTCAAAACTGGTAAGCAGGTGCCAGTTCAGCATTCTGGGTGTCAAGCAATGACGTGGGAATGGATGGAAATCTTATCCCATTTCTATTCTGTAGGTTTCCAAATATTTTGCCTCTCGGTCATTACAAGATCTTCTGAAACACTGCTGAAGTTAAATATTACTCTCTGGCAATAAAGGTGAGAATGAAAGGAAAGTGATTTCTCTGTTTCAGCCTGTAGAGGGGGTGCAATGCACACTGACTGCCAAGCGAGGCTCAACCTGGTGCAGGAGCCTGCTCCGTGAAACTGCTCTCTACAGAAATCATGAGTTAGGGACTATGTGGGAAAATGCTCAAAATTTATTTTCATCAGTCATTTATTCCCAGCCTCACTCATATCCTCAAGCCTACAAGGCACAGTTATATATGAAACTGATTTTTTTTTCTTTTTAGTTGTAGAGTGATTCTTTTCACCCAAAGGACATCATATTCCAGACATGTATAAATGCTAGGAAAGATCATCTGAAAAAAAAGGTGGTTCAAGTAAAAGGGAACAATGTCTTTTAGAGCCACTTTGAAAAGCACACATAAATACCCTGGTGAAAAGCCTTCTGGTGTTAAGACTTCCCAAGGCAGTGAAGCAAGTGACTGTGTAACTCTTAGCACAGCATATTTATCAAGAGGCAAATGAAAGACATATCTCCTGCTGAAAAATGCCTGACAATTCAAAAGGCTGTCAATATGACTGTTGATTTATGGATCTTTTGTCAAACCCAGAACTCTAACATCTATGGGATCTCCCAAGTGACATAATCCCTGGGCACAAGTGTCCAATATCTCTTCTTCTTAAGGTAGAACCAAGTGCTCCTTCTTGTAGGACGCAAGTGTCAGCTTATTGCTTAAATGTTCATGCTGCTTTTTTATAGTAGGAAAGGGAAAAGAAATGCACTTTGCATTTGAACATAATATAATGTGTTGTGATGTTTTTCAGACTCATGAAAATTTGCCAGCCTAGCTTTGGTGGAATACTATCTCCCAGCATGCTCTCTTTGGAGATAAAGCAGATTTTTCCAGCTCAAATCCTTTGCAAAAAGCCACAAGCATTAAGTTAAAAAAGGTACTTAGGCTCCAACACAGAATATTGTCTTGAGGAATCATAAGATGAATTTCTCACTAAGAGAAACTCTTATCTCTTCTTGGAATTTATCCTGCAGAATCACTTGTCCTTAGGACAGCTCTGTCTGCCACTCAGGAAATTTTTTTATTGAATAAAGGCCAGCTGCAGTGCTGGTGAGTCAGAGACCAATGGGAGAGCTCTGTCATTGCTAAGTTAATTCCTCTATAGCTCTATACCTCAGTAATTACTGTTAATGATGTAAGCAAACCCTTGATTTTTTTTTATTTTTTTTTTTCCCATCTAGTCATCTGCTTTCCATTATGCATGCTAGGGTACATAAAGTGATGGAAAGTCAATTTTCTAATTTAAATAACCTAAGCTTGGGCATGACCAGAACACCTGAATTCACATATAATGACTCTGTCACACAGAACTGCCCAAAGTCCTATTATCTAGCATCTGAGTGCTGGAGATGAACTAATCCTTTAAATCCTTTGAGAAAACTTCCCAGGGTATTGTTTATCCACTCAACAGTGTGCCCAATGATAGCAACAGGGGAATGTACGAACAGCATTTTTGGACCCAAACGTCAGATTTGAGATGTCCCCTCTCTGTGGTGAGTCTCTCACTTGTTAAACACATCCTCTCCAGCCCTGAACAACGGCTGAGGTTCAATGGGACAGTGGAAGGCCCACAGCAGAGGTGCCCTAATGTGCACTCTGACATGACATTATTCTTAAGTTGCACACCAGAACCTCCTGCTTCTCTGTGGTTTTTTTTTATGACAGTGAATAAGCATGCTGCTTAGGGCTCTATGGGCTCTGAGACGTGCTTGTAATTCACCTACCAGACCAGGCTGCTCAGGCCATGCACATACAAGGACAGGCAATTTGTGCACCCTTGATGAATGTGAAAATGAACAGCAAGGTTCAAACTTGACAATTCAATCTTTGATAAAATTCTATCCTTGATAAAAGGGGCAAAATAATTTAAAAAAAATGGAGGTCAGACATTGTTTCATTAATCACTGAAGGCACAGGTATGCCAAGAACAAATACTAAATGCCAGCCAACAGTCCTGGAAAATACAAATGTAACTAAGCATGTGAGCAGACCCACTGGCATCACTGGTTTTATCCCAAGCACAGTTTAGTTTAGTTTGCTAGATAGCACTATGACACCAGAACAGAAAAACAGAATTGTTTTTCAAAACAGGTCAGTTACAATAAAGGAAATATTAAAAGATCAGGGAGGTGCATGTTGCATAACTCCAGATTAAGGAAAATATAGAAGAAAAAAAGGAAATGTCTTAGAATTTTCAATGAAAAATTTTACTTTTGTATTTCCAAGGGTGTTCTAAACCCACTGGTTAGCAAACAACTCTACCAGATTTAGTAGGAAGCCCACTGTGATCTTCTGAATCACAGTGTTTTACAGCAGAATCCTAAATACGAGTGGGTGAAAAACTTGAACTCCTTAATGCAGTTTGCAATAATTAGGGACTTGCTCAGTACCTCATTAACCACGTACTGGATTGTCTAGGCACTTCGGAGAATGAGGGCAAGGGAAAATATGATTTTACCAGTGTTAAAGAAATCTGCCAACCTTTTATTTAAGGAGCTCCAATTACTCTATACATTGCAGCACACACTTAACATTTAGGAAAGGACACACCTTTGAATAGAGAAGGTCTTTCTTTGACTGAGCTGTGTTAGAAGCAGTGTTAATACAGACATAGCACTGCATGAATAAACTGAAGGTATATTTGAGCCCCAGACTCATGCTAAAGACATCTGTCTCAGCATTTACTCTTGTTTTCTCCTCTGGTGTCAATGCCCCCTACAGTGGGCACACACAGAGAAGGAAAACTGGATGTGTATTTTTCACCTTTGCAGAGCAGAGTAAATGTATAAAAAATATGTATCATATGTTTCCAGTTATTATATTATTAATACATAAAACTTAGTAAGAAATCTTTATCATTGCAAGGCTTCCTTGCCTGTAAACTTTATTTACACATATACTCTCCAAACAGACGTGGTGAAGGTTTTTTTAAAATGTTTCTGTGGATGCCAAGAGTTGAGGACATCAGAGAGCAGCCTTGCCAGAAAGTGTTTATGTGCTGACAAAGCTGTCAAACACTGTGGACAGATGTTCAGTAATTACTCTCTGACTCCTCTATGCAAGCCTACATGCACAGCATACACATTCACTCCGTTCTGCTGGTAAAACTTCTCCTCCTCAGCTGAGAGCCGTGTCTGGACCATGCTGTATATTTATACACTGAACACTCCTCACAGGTAAGTATCTTAATAAATTTTTTCTGTATGCCATTTTTTAGACATTGAGATCTCAAAACATAACAGGATCTTACTTCTTTTTCTTGCAGTAGTTGTTCCTGGAAAAGCTTCCAGCGTCTTTGGCGGTGGTTCTCCCATTTCTCCAGCTGAGGAACCAAATTCTCCTGCCATTCCTCTTTCAGAAGCTCACATTCTCTTACAGAGAGGCTGGTCACCACAGGCAGGGTCTGAAGAAACAGCTCCGTCACCAACTCTGCTAAGGCATGGGAAGCCTTAGAGTATAGCTCCTAACAGAGGGACAGAAAGGGACAGAGAGAAACAAGTGACAAAGTGAACCCCCAGCCCTTTGGAGCTGTTTCCCTGCATGTTCCATGATTGATGCCAGTGAGGGAACCATGTGAATACACTGGGCTGGTGACCAAATCCTAGAGCTAAAATCCAATGCCACTAAGGCTTGAGTTAAAAAGACCAGGTTTTGTATATGGAACAATTTAAAATGTTTTGGTTCAAGCTACACAAGGCATTTAAAATGCAACAGTGGCAATAAATAGCATGTGAGACCCTGTGCCCTAACTGTTGCTCACATGACTGCAGTAGAAAAGAATATTTTGTTTTACTGGCTATGGTGATGTGTTGTAAGAACACCTACTTTGAAAGTTGCTGTAGAAACAATCTGGCACAACACCTCACAGGCATATTTTCTCAGGTGCTGATATGAAACAAATGAAGAAAGAGGGAAGAGTTAAAAGGGATGGTAAGGCCTTTAGCTAGACAAAAGTGACATTAGTCATGTCAGTAGCTGGTATTTCAAAGTATGACACTCTTCAGTGCCTGAAGAACAGAATTATTCAAATTCATCCTGATGCAGAATAGTTACAAGCCTAGGAAAACAAACATCTTCTGGTAGTTTTAACAAAACTAGTCCCGTATGAACAGTTTTTAATTGCTGAGGCTGTTTCACTCACAAGAAGCTTTGGGGTGATTTAGTCAGATGGCATCCAAGCTAAAAACTCTGTTCTAGTTCCATTGTCAAATACACAGTGGTGTTAGGAGCTGTGTTGGCAAACTTAGTGCCATTTGAGATAATTCCTGGGGAGAAGGAGTGGGGACAGGTAGCTTTCCCAGCTGAAAAGGGAACAAAACCACACTGGAAAGTCACATGGACACTGCAGTATTCCTGCAGGATGAGGAGCTATTTTTGTGTGAGCTCTGCATGATGCTACCAGTCCAAAAAGCTTTACTGCCTAGCTGGACTTGCCTTCATTACAAACCAGTGTTAACCCTCTTGAAAAGACATATATTTCTTTCTTTTCTTTAAAATACTGATAATATTTTTAAAACTCTTCTAAGGATTCCTATAAAAGGAACAAGTCAGGTCTTCTAGATTCTGCCTTCTTTTAAATACAGGTTTAATTACAATTTCTTAGATGATCAAAATCTAGAACCTCTCTATAGAAACACAGGGATATTTATTTAGATGTCAAATAAGCTTGTCTGCAGCTCATAGGCAACAAAAGTTCTTGTGGAATTTTTTGGGGCAGCATACACTGCTATAATGCACTATTGTGTAAGAGCCCATTCCAACTGCTAGATACTGAACTATAAAATACAATATACTAAAAAATAATAAAAATAACATAATAAATACAATAAAAAAACCTCACAAAAACCAAAAGAGAATGTTAAAGTGCAAGGACAGTAACTCAGAAATAAAGACCAAAACTTAGGTTGAACGTGAAATATAGTTCTGTGCCCCCATAATGATACATTTGGGGTTCATGTAATATTTCCGCAGTGCCTTTATCTGTTCCATATTCCATGTTCATATCCTTTCAACTGATTGATTTCTGAAAAATATTTTAATGTTTCTCCTTTATTGTAAAATATACAAGCTGTGCACTGAGTACTAAATTATTATTTTCCTCCTATGATCCCTCTAGGATGCTAATCACCATATTAATTAGCTGTTTCACAAACAATAAATAGCTTAACAGCTCCCTGCAGTAACCTCTTCTTATGGATAAAATTGAGGCACAACACTACAAAACATATTCACTACACCTTTGAAATGAGCTGTCTCAGCTCTTTTCACTCTCTTACCTGTTTAAAGAATGAACAATTTTCAGAATCCAGCTCCCACTGGCCTTCTTTAATCTCAAAGTATTCTGAATTCTTGCAAATTGGTCTAAGGCTTTTTGAAAATAAGTACTGCGCATAAGTATGAGAATTAGTAGTCAAAGACCAACATAACATCTAACTTCTGATAACACTTTTCCCATTTCTAGTGATTGCTCACAATCTAGACATGACAGTATCATTAGGGAACATTTGCTACACAGGTGCATCCTGTGCTGAAGGATTATTGCCCGTACTCCTTAATTATTATAGTTACAAGTTCCTGTTACAATAAGAGGCATGATTTGTACCATCCTAATCATCTGTGTAGTTGTGGGCCTGGCTTAGCTTGGAAAAACAATGCCAAATGGTTTGCCTGAATTCTCTCTTCTGCTGTTGTTTAAAAATCCAAGACTGCAAGTTCTCAGATTTAACATAAACTCAAAGATACTGCATTTCCAGTCTACATATCCCATACAACATTTAATGAATAATGGCTCTATCTCTGTAAGCCATCTCCCCTCTGAGCTTTACCAGCCTTTCAGGGCATGTTAATTCTCCTTCCTTTAGTAGGTGTTCAGTGATATAAGAATTTCTGTTGAGTCTGAAATAGTGCAGAAGGAGTCTAGAGGAGTCCACGGCATTTCTACTGCAATCATTTTTACTGAGATCAAAAGATCTCAGGCAGGGTATTAAGGAATTCTATTCTTAAACAACGGCAGCTAAATCCCTTTTGAACAGCTTTTGCTGTGGAACTGATAGCATTTCCCCAGCACGCTCACAGCTCTGTGTTATTATTTGCTATGAAGTATTTTGCACAGAACAAAAATATAGTATTTTGTTCCTTGTTGTCAATGCCATTTTTTTCTGCCTGTACCCCCCTGCACCTTCAAATTATACTGTATGCTCACCTTTGGCACAACCACAGTGGGGACAGTTACTGAAGAAAAATGTGATTAGGTCCTGTTCCCACAAAATTACTTACCTGTATCACCTAATTAATGTAATCATCACATGGACATCACAGCCCAGGCAGCCCCTGCATACCAGACCTAAGAGGATGGCATGCTGTACCCAGAGGCCATACCACACAGTGGCCATACTGTTTAATGCAGCACTTGAAAAAAGTGGCGGAATGGCCTTCTAAAATATGGGAGGGGAAATACTAAGTCTACATTTAGGAAAGATTGCAGATGTGATTGAATTCTACCCAGCGACTCAAGCTAACAAAATAGTTCAAAACTATCTGTACTCTAAGGAATGCACTTGATTTCAAACTGCAATAAAGTCTGTCTGTGAGCAGGGATGGCACACTATGTATTATAAAAGTTATTTTTCATGGGAAAGAAATGGAAAATCAGTACTGCTTCCTGGATCTTATTTTTGGACTAGAGCCTCTACAAATATTTTTTACAAGCCTCCTGATATGCCATCTCTTGTTTTTAGGGTTTTGACTTAATGAAATTTATTCAAATTGATTCCATAAATAGAATAGCTGATTGCAGTATTGAATGAACCTGTTTGTAGTACCTGGCAGTCAATCTCAAAGCTTTTCAAAAAATCCCCAGAGAAATACATCAAGCATAATGAAATACCATGGGGGATACATGGAAATAAAACAGGCTTAGATTAAAATGCTGGCTGCATCTGAATTTTAAACAAGGCAGTAAATATATAATTTTGTCAAAAATCAGAGGAAATACATAGCTTATCAAATTTCCCCCATACAGCAATATTAATTCTCCCCCTTAAACCTAAACAGTTAAAAGGTTCCTACATAGAGACGAATGAAGAGTGAAATTGTGAAGCAGAAAAATGTATTTAGAAAGGCTGGTTGTAGTTTATTTTACATACCAGCCACTGAAAAATATATATTATCTCAAAGAGGCAACTGCACAGCTATTTGTTAACTTGTGATACAACATTTTATTAAAGGAATTGAAGTATCTGATCAAAGATGTAGAACACTGTTGCATGTGCCTCCAGAAGCTCAGTGGCCAGGACATTTGGTTAGGATGTAAAGAGATTCATCTCCCAACCCACATTATATCTTAGGACAGGGATTCAATACTCTGATCATACATCCCATAAATAAATCAAAAATTCTGGGACACTGGACACACACACCACTGGCCACCACAAGATACTTCACATACACTCAGAAGATACACTCACTTGAAATAGGGAAAAGCTGATTGCGTGTACTTCTCTCTTCCATGTGAAGAATTCTGGAAAATCAATTGGAAAACGAAAACCCTACCCGCTTTTAAGCAACAATAACATCAATACAGCATAGTGACACTGAAGTCATCCTCAGCACAAGTTAATAAACAAGCCCCACTGCTTTATATCCACACATTTAAAATAGAGGTTTATTGAAATTTTGGTCTTGCCCCCTCACTGGTCTTTGATTTATTTAGGAGGCAGTTTCAATATTCTCTGTTGGTACTCCTTTTTTAGAAATATGTCTTTGTGGATAAGGGTTAAGTCCTTCATGAGATCCAACTATTTGCCAGTTGTGAATCTGTATAGTGATAAAGTACATTTTCTTATGCATTTCCTCTTGCAGTAAGGCAAGAAGAAAACTTTAGAATGAAGGCTACCCATATCAGACATCTTGTATCAGCTTTCATTGAAGCAACCAAAACAAATCTAATAATGCCCAAACTCAGAGTTAGAATGGGCTCCCACGGTATGAGTTCACATATTTAATCTATCAGATGATGCTATATTTTTGAGGTAAGTCACAGGGTAAACATTTAAAAAGTGAGTCTTTGAGGTGGAGGTCTCTTGATAGGGATTTCCACCTGAGACAAACTGAGTGATTCCCCTTAAAAAGATGCCAGCTCTTGGTACCCAAAAATGCAGTCCAGCATCCCTAAACATGTCTCATGTTAACAAAATTACATAAGGAAAGTAATGAAAGAGTAAGTCTCTAAGAATCTGTAGTTTCTATCTTGCTAAAAATATTTTTTCTCCCTTTTATTAACAAAGGAAAAAATCAAATACTTTTCCTCAAACTCACATTTATGTCTACCAATACATAAAATGTCCACTGCCTTGCCCATTGACAACACTCATGACTTAATAGCTTTTAGTCTAAATTCTTGTGCATTTCATTTCCCTGTCAAGCCAAATGAAATAACATTCTGGTGAACTATCAGCAAAGGGGAATTATAAATGACAATAAATTGTGTTTTTACGGTTTTGAAATAAAGGCAGAGGAAAAAGACTAATCTTACCACATACTACGTAATTCCTAGCTATTAACTGATTTCCTTTGTGCAACCTGCATGTCTGTTTTCTTAATAATGAACTGTTGTCCCCCAACCTCTTCACTTCTCCTTTCCCTACTGAAACATATGGGTAGTTCACACAACAACAACAAAAAGAGAGAAAAGATTAAAGGCTGGTGACTATCTTATACGTTTAAACTTGTGACAGACTTGAGATAGCCATTAATCTGTTCAAGAGAAACAGAACTGGGTATATTGGGCCAGGGAGTAGGGTGGCTGGTGTGCTATTGCTGTCATGTAATAGAAAATTATGGTAAAAACAACACAAAATCCTTGTATACAGGATAACTCTGCAGACCCTGTTTATGAAAATATGAGGCTGATCCATTAAATTAGCTTTGCACAATTTTTCCTTCAGTTATGAGATACTGTGATAATCAAAACAATTTGCCCCCATTCTTCAACACACATTCCAAAAATTAGTTATGGAGCCTGTGTCTAGACACAGACTATTCACCTACAGCACACTATTTTAATCCACTAGTGTGGCTGAAAAGTCTTACACTATCTTCCAAATATAACTCATTCATTCACTTCAGGCATCAACAGATTCCGTTGACCTTGGTTAAATCATTTTAATTGATTTATTCATGCGTACACAAAACAAACCTACTCAATTATTCTATGCAAACACAGTCAGCTTCCAGATCATTGAATTTTTCCATATTTATCCACCAATTTGGATAATTCTTCTATGGACTGTAGCAGTACAGACTTCCCTAGTGCTACAGGGTTATATAAATCTATCTTGATCTGTTTAAAAGGGGAAAAATGAAAAAATGGAAAAGGCATAGAAATTTGGTAAGGGCTTAGAAGAACACTCTAAGAACAAGCTAAAGATCTTCCACAAGGGAGCGGCACTTCCAGGTTAGTGACACCTTTTCTTCTGTCCCCAGAATACTCACTGGTTCCCTGTTCAGCCACACGGTGACCTCTTATATTTTACTATCACCTTTTTCATTGAGATAATGTTTCAGCTTCTTCATTTGCAAGGCAAATGGATGTCAGTTAAGCTTCAAGGAGTGCAAATCTTCCAGAAAGACAACGTCAAGCTTTGCAGTGTTTACAGAAGTGTCCAAACTATCTGGTTCTACAAAGCAGTATGGTCCAAACCCAGCGATGACATAGGTCTTGTAGCACAGAGCTGACTGCTACCACGTGAGGCTTGCTGGTGCCCAGCTTGTTAATGCCTTTGTTTAAGTCTACTTGAGCTGCAGTCATACAACTGCACTGTGGAGGATCTCAAATCCCTGTCACCTTCCCACTGCTATTTTGCCTTCTCCATTAGTAGCAGCAGCTTCTTCCTATGACAAACCTGGAGCAACTAAGTGAAGTCCTGCTGCCCAGAGAAAGACTTGTACATGCTGAATTTCTGCTCTGGATGTGTGGTGGAGCAGAGAGAGAACCAAAGGCATTGTGTTTGTGAGATGCACCTCCATCCTCTAACAGCAGGTCTACTTTTGCTTTTATGCCCCTGGTTATGAAAAACCTATAACCACTGCACTGTCCTCAGCTGTAGAAGTCAGAATAGCCCCATTTACCTTCAGTGGGCCTATGCTCATTTGTATTATCTCTTCTTTCTAGCTTACAAGGTATATTCAAAAGCAGCCTCCTCTCCTAAAACAGTTCATAGTATCTGTATTTGGGGTTAAGGGGAGAAAGTGCAGTTGTTCATTATATTAAATATTACGGTAAAAATGTTATATTACAGAAAAAAAAAAAGTGGAAATAAAAATTTGTGGACCGTCACTTAACAGATGCCAGTTGGAAAAACTTGCAGTTTTTCATGTCTGGCAGTGTTAGGGTCTAGTCATAGGAGAACAGCTGTAATATGGAATATAATGGCCTAGAGCTGGGTGAACTGGCAGAGTTCAAGTTTGTACAGTTCTCCTGGCAACCTGGCAATTCTAGAAAAACTTAATTCACCCAAACCAATAGTGGGAAAGAAAACTTAGCTTAGTACTGAAGGAAACAGGATTTTCAGTGTGGTCTTAGTGTTACTAAAGCAGAGTACACAGTAAAGGAAAGCAGTACAATTTAACAAATGAGGTGGAACCGTGTAGGATTAAAAAAAACAAAGTTTAGTCTCCAGACTTCACATGAATTGAGGAAGGGGATGGAGAAGTTAGTAACTATGGATGATGAACATGATGCAACATTAGTAACTATGGATGATGATGTGATGAGCACAGTAATATCAGCAAACATGTTGACTTTTCTTATATTACATAGCTTTGTACATCTAATCTACTCTGATTCACTGGTATATCCTTCCAAGCAAACCTTTCCTTTCTCAAAAGCAGTAGTTTTTCTCAAGTTGTCTGTTGCTTGCACTATTACATAAAACCATGGCAAAACTATTTTTTCTAAATAGAGTGGCTTTATTTCTTTTATCAAATGAATTTGAAAAAGTGCATGTGGACTAATGCTAATTAAGATTGTATGGGTATAATATCCTTATGTGATAGGGACCACAAGTTTCTACAACATCCTGATCTGGCCATAATTAATCATGACAAGGATCCTGTTGAGCTGAAATTGATTAGTTCCAGCCTAATTAAAGGTCACTACTGACTATGGTTTTGGGCTTCACCAGATAGATCATATTATCATATTTTTTCTGCACAGACAGAAAATAATTAAAGATGATGCAAAAGCATGAAGCACCTAGAACTTTCCAAATCAATAACAAAAAGAAATATAAAAATATTACTTACACCAAAGATCTGAACCTATTTCAGGGAACTAACTACAGTAAAAAACATTTCTCTGTGAGAAATGAATAAAAAGACTGTATTTGGAGATGTAGTGAAGTTCACTAGAATAATATCATCCAACAGAAGAGATAATCATGCCACATAAATGAAATCTCCCTCCTGGTAGTAACGACAGATATTGTATGCTCTCAACATTACTGCAACTTTGTCAGCCACCTGGCAGCATGTTTTGGCAGACCATGCAGACACTTGCTGACTAATATGAGGTTAGGAAACACAGTGTTTTGGGAAGATAATGGAAAAGGCAAGCTAGTATGGAAGACTGTCCTGCCTCAATCTTCTGCTTTGTCAGCCTAGCTTTCTGGAGCTGCAATTCCTGGAGCTGATCCTTCCTGCAATTCCCCAATCTACCCCAAGGCCTGACCATTGCAGTGGGGTTAGGCGATCTTCAAAATTAATTTAGCAAATGACATTTATCACTAGAAGTGGCACCTTGTAGAGATCAGTGACAGCCTCTGTGCTCTCACAGTCATCCTCTTCCTCCAGATCCCACTGTGCTTGCCAGTGTTTCTCTATCAGCTCGTGGTAAGCCTAAAAGAAACATAGTAGGTATATTTAAATAGCTGAAAAGATCTTATTAATTTCTTGCGATCCTTCCCTTTCCTTCCTTGATGCTCTTTCCATGTATCACTGTAACAGTAATTGTTTACCTGGAACCATGACTCAGAGGGAAATGAAACTTGCCTTACCACCTTAATTTGAGCTTATCCAGTCTTGAGCATAGAATTCCTTAGCCTTGGCAATATGGGGTTAAATAATATGTACATACTACTACAAAACATGTAAAATGATCTGATTTAAAACTGCTTTCCAGTGTATGAATATCAATCTCATAGCCATTACTATGAGGTGCAGAACAACCATCTGACACCATCATGAGACACCTGAGTTACAGCTGTATCACACTGTACAGGGCTTTTGCACCAGGTTTGGTCTCATGTCCCACGGTGGTTCCTAAAATGCTGATCTATGACGTGGTCCTGACTTGGTCCTTGGTCACAGTTTCAACAGGGATGCAATTTTTTTCTTCAAGTGAGGACTGTGACTGTGGATGTGTTGGCAGGCTCATGGAAGATTATATTTCACAAAGACTACCTCAATCTACAGGCTAATGAGCAGCATTATACATAAATATTCCATATTTTGATTTAATCTACCAAGCGTTCCCTTTCTCTCCCATGCTAAATATGGCTTTCTTCATTAGGTATGTCAATAGAGCTCTTCTAAAGATGACCATAAACTCTTCAACATTCTTGTAGAGGTAGACTCGAAAGTTCACACATCTCATGGAGTCATACATTATGACAGAATTTGACAGATTAACTGCTATAACTTGTACGTCCACCATAGGTAGGCAGAGCCAGACTGGATTACTGTAACTGACACTTTATGGTTTGTGTTCTTCATTGATCAGTCCTGTATTCTCTGCCAGTAAAAGACAAAACGCTCCTTTTCCAACAGAAACATAGATGAAGGAGAAAGAATGATACAGGAACCCTTAATCTTTACTATAGATCTCATTCTGTTTAATAAAAAAAAATCGGATCTGCAGCAAC
Source organism: Rhabdornis inornatus (assembly GCA_013397075.1). Taxonomy (NCBI): domain Eukaryota; kingdom Metazoa; phylum Chordata; class Aves; order Passeriformes; family Rhabdornithidae; genus Rhabdornis; species Rhabdornis inornatus. The sequence goes on along the minus strand of VWZS01002995.1, from coordinate 5,324,929 downwards.
TCAATTGTTACCACCCTACTTGTGTTCACAGCAATCTGATGTGAATGAAGTTTATTGCAAAATCCACCATCATAATTGGCAACCACTTAAAATTCAGCAGAGAGGTCAGTTACTGGCAAGGCTGCTACCATGGTGGTGTGAGCCCCTTGAGGTGATGGGGGAAAGGCAGAGAAAAGAAGTGTTTTTGATGGGTACAGCTCTGGGCTCATGGTGAGGCTTTGGGATCAATTCCTTCACTATCGGGCTAGCCGTGAAATTATGAAACAAACTTAAAATAGCTCCTCAGTGCCAAATGGATTGTTCTCACAAAATAATTACTGGACTATTTAAGTCAAACCATGGGAGCTGCAGGTACAAATTTTTCCTATTCTTTGAAGAGTTTCTGCACTTAAGACCCCATCTGTTCTGGGACAAAAGACCCTCCCATTGTGCAGCAGAAAGGCTTACATTTCTGACTTTCATAATTTGTACACAGGCATTTCATAATCCTAAAACTCAGCTGTGTTCTGTCCTGCAGCATGAAGTGCAAGTTGCCCCTCCCTGCTCAGCCTGTCAGAAAGCTGTTGAGTAGGCTTAGTTAAACTCTAGACTAATGATCTGCTCTTAAGGTGTACAGAATAGAGCACCTCTTGCACATAGCTGTGTGGCTCTACCTTTGTAGGGAAGGGGTCTTGATGGAAAATTTTTAAGCTTTTTCAATGAATATGGGATGTGTCAGAGTGTCCAATGACGTATAAAAGGGAAATACATTCACAAGTTCACACTGGCTACAAAAATGTGTAACAGCATTATTTGCCTCAAGTTATGAAAAGCCAAAGACATAAAAAGTGCTCTACTTGTGAGGTTTTGCCAGGCAGGTGTGCATACAGAAACAATAAATGCATTATCCAATTCATACAATATAATTAAAGAATATGACCCCACAGAGCAAAATTACAGTGTTAAGATCAATATATTTTGACAGTTTGCTGCAGCTGGAATCTGTGTCCTCTCAAACAGTAATTTTATCTAAGTTATTCGCTTTCATCAAAAGTTTAATGCTGCTGGATGTAACAACTTTCACCTTAAATTATTTCTTTTCATGAAAATTGAGGATTGATTTTTTTTTTTTTAGTTCTTAATAACTTGGGTTATTAACAGTTCTCAGCAGTTACTTGAATTTTTCAGCTCTCAGCATTTACAGCTAAGAACTCTGATTTTGTATATTCATTTGGAACAATAATAATGAATTTCTCCAGAAAATATGACCACGAAAACATTACACTGGCCATTGTATACCATATTAAATTATTAACTACAAACCTTCTCTAAGGCATCCTGCCAGAGATTATAATTAGTTTTTCTTCCACTTCTCTGAAATTTACTGTCTTTTGAGCCTCAGTAACCCCACTCATAGAAAAGCAATTAGATCAGTGCAGATACTTTCCTGTTTTCTTCTGTAATGCAGGCCAGATACTTTCCTCCAGATATTTCCTGTCTTGAAGCAAGCACACAGTATCTAAGTAAAGATTTTTTCTACAAAACATGCAATTTTGCATTAACCCCATTGGCATTCTGTTCCAATGTAACAACACCAACACTGCAGGAAAAGCCATGGCAACGGGGGTTCTGACCCTGTCCGCCTGTGCTACTGCTCGTGATTCTCATGAGGACACAAAATTCCCAATTTTACAGAACTGGGAGAAATCTGCAATATATTTGGCGTTAAAAACTAATAGAACAGAGAAAATAAGCTTTTACTTGTTCACCTTGAGAAAATTATGAACATCTTCAGTAAGAAAAGTTTTGCTAAGGAGACTCTCTTGTTCAGCTTCCTGTCTGCGTTTGAACTCTTCCTTCTTCTTTGCTCGGCACTCCAGCCGTTTCAAGATCAGGTCTTTACTTTGCTGCATGCATTCTGGAACATAAACCACAAACAATTAGGCACCACAACTCCACAGGGAGAAAGCAACATCTGCTACTGTCACACAACAGAAGCTCACAGAAATCTGTCAGTGAGTGAAATAGACAAATAATCACCTTGCAGGATTTGAAATTTGCTTCTTACCCTGACAGCCTTCTTGGATGTGAACTTCTAGATTGTTACATGGCACTTAAAGGTATCAGGTTTTTTGGACTGCTACCATCCTGCACCCTCCCTTTCACTGGTGCTGCTGTTTATGCAAAGGCAGTGTGTTAGTTTAAGAAATGGATTTCCTCATGCAGCACCCCAGACCTCCCCCTCCTGCCTCAGGAAGGCCAGTAAATGGCTCATTACCTAATTGCAGATATGCAAATTCTGCTGCAAGGACAGGGGCAGTAACATATGGTGGAGAGAAAAGGTCTAAAGCAGTGCTAGTTCAGATTAGTTTGAATTGGCATGCAGCCGTACATATCAGACTTCTAAAGTGACTCATCCAAAAACCTGCAGTAAAAGTTGTCAAGGTCCCTCCAATTTTGTGCTACTAATGTGAACTATTTGTGACTAAATTCCTCCCCGCTTCATTCCCCCTGTAGCTCCAAGTGATGTATAAATTCATGAGTATATTTGCATCCTGGGCTGCTGAGCGCAATTCGTGCTTTAAATGTTCTGCCACTTCATGTCTCATTGCCTGTCCACCTAAGAAGAATTTTATTCATTTCCCCCAGTTGCCCTGCCGCAGAGCAGTGCTCCACTCCTGACAAAAGCAGCTACAGGGGGATGCAAAAAAACAGTTACCTGTGGCTGCTGTTCTGCCACTATATCAAGCTGCTTTAACTGTTTAACTGCAGGAAGCTGCTTTAACTGAGAAATTATTTTGTAAAGGAACAAAAGGAGCACAGTACTGCAGCACCAAGAATGCTATCTATTTTCCATGCTAGTTTATTGTGCTTATCCACAGGCTGATGATGCACTGACAGAACACTTGAAAGTGCACCAAAAGTACAGGAAAGCCTGTAATGAAAATATCACTCAAATAAATGTAGCAGTGTTTTACTTTTAGACACTATTGATTCTTTAGCACTTCCTTGTTTTGCATCGTAGGAGCACAGTCTTGCTGACTTTGTGCTCTGTTTGTAAATTATAGACACAGTTTAACTTTTGTATTTAGGAGCTCATAAGAAAGGTCAACATTAGACTCCATTGGAATAAATGTTGCACTCCAGATCATTTTTTAAAAGCACATTTCATTTCTATCTAAAACCAGGAGGTTGGTGACGTTCTTCTGCACAGGATGTACCAACTACAATATATAGCTATATATAACTATAAACACCTACTTTGCATAAAATAAAGGCCTTGACAGATGTATTTTGCTTTGGAACAAGTGAAAATTGACAAAAAGAAGAAAAAATCACCCATAGACACCCATTTATGCTTAAAGAATGTTAGTGGCTGAACCTATGTGAAATCTACGAACTAGGCATAGACAGTTTTAGAAGCAAACGTCCATGAAACAAACTATATCACAATATACATGTATTTGTGAATATCAGCAAACTGTTCACACAGCTAGATGTTCTGAAAGAGGACCGAGTCTGCAGCACCTTCCACGATGACATAACTGGCTCAGTAGATGATAGGGGAGTGGTGGATATTGGTACCTTGACTTCAGGTAGGTTTTTGATGTTTCCTGACAGATCGTCACAGAGAAGAGGATGGATGAGCAGACAGTGAAATGCATTGAAAACTTGCTCAAAATCCACCTGGAAGCCAGCACTTAGTGGTGTACCCCAGGGGTCAATACTGAGTGCAATCCTGCTCAGTAGCTTTATTAATAACCTGGAGGATGGGGCAGAGTGCAAACTTGAGTTTTTTGCTCAGTAGCTTCATTAATAACCTGGATGATGGGGCAGAGTGCAAACAAAGCTAGACTGCACAAAAAATAGGAGTGGCTGATACACCACACATGCTTGTACTTCCATCCATAGAGCACCTGACAAGCTGGAGAAATGGGCTGATGCAAATCTCCTGTTTAACAATGGGAACTGCAAAGTGCTGCACCTGGGGAGGAATAAGCCCAGGCACAAGCGCATGCTGGGGACTATCCAGCTGGAAAGCAGTTTGGCAGGAAGGGACCTGGGGGTTCTGGTGGACACCAGGTTGAACCTAAGCCAGCAGGTAGAGGGAGGAGATCCTTTCCCTTCACAGCACTAGCCAGAGCTGAATGGAGGGAAAGGATCCACACCTGGACTGCTGTGTCCAGTTCTGGACTCCACAGCCAAGTACAAGAGAGACAAGGAGATACTGAAGAGAATTAACAAAGGGCCACAAAGATGATGAATGGACTGGAGCATGTCTCCTATGAGAGAAAGCTGAGAGAGCTGGGGCTATTCAGCCTGCAGAATAGAAGGCTCAGGGGGGATCTGAGCATATATATAGACACCTGGAGAGTGGGTACAAAGAAGACACAGCCACTCTTTTCTGCTGTACCCAACGAAATGACCAGAGGCAGCTGCCAAACTGAAACACAGAGGTTCCTTTTACCATGAGGATGACTGAGCACTGGAACAGGGGGCCCAGGTGGAGTCTCCATTCTTGGAGATAGAAGCTGTCTGAACATGATCCTGGGCAACCAACAGTAGCTCAACCTGCTTGAGCAGACAGGGTGCACCACAAAACTTCCAGAAAGTCTTTCAGCCTTAATTGTTTTGTGATTCTGTGAATTTATGACTGGGAGATAAGGCACAAATTATCACCACTAAGCCCAAAGTAAGTGAGCAGCACTGCAGCAAGAACATACTGCAACAAGACTGCATTCATTCTGACTGTTCAGTTCACTGAACTCTAAACCTAATGCCATTTTGCTACGACAATTTTCTTTAAACATGTCCAAAAGTAGCGGAAATGGTTCAGGAAACAATGTTGAAGTAGTTATCATTATTTTCTTTCTGGCTAAATGTTTACTGTAATTTTCTGTGAGTGCTGATGGGAGGCACTGAGCCCTGAAACAGCACCTATCAGAGAAGCTGGGGCTGTATTTCTCAACACTGGGCATTAGGTAACATAGAAATGACACATGGAGAACCTTAAATCAGTGTGTCAGTCATCTTAGTCTTTATTGTAATTGTGTACTTTTCAGATAGGCAATATGAAGACATGTAAAAGGAAGAGGAAAAGACTTCATTTTAAAAGTATTTTAGTCTGACATAACAAAAGAGAGATTTCTAGGAGGATTCTTTTCAGAAGAGTGATAGCACAACTACTTTGTATATAGCACAACTGCTTCTGGCTTTACATGCTAGCACGAAATCCTGAGACAGTGCCTTATGTCAGCCAGTATCACCAGCAAGCCAAGTATGTGAACAGTAAATGGAGAAATATCACAAATACTTGTAGCAAGTGTGATTCTTCTATACTCAAATTAATGGAATTAGATTATGTGAACTGTAGAGTTAGTACCTCGTAATACCTGAACAAGACATAAAAGGCCTAAAGCAAAGTTCCCATTCCAAACATACACTCTCCAGAACAAAACTGATCCTGGTCAATTCATTAGTGTCTTTTTAAAACAGAGAGATACATATGGCTGAAGATGTAATTTTTTTACTCTTTAAAAGAATGAGAAATCATGTAAGTCATGAGCTCCAGTCTAAGTACTCACCATTACTGTAATGTGCCAGCTGCTCCCAGAAGGCCTTGTGCAGATCTGTTAGAAGTTCTTCCTTTTGTCGGACTGAAAGATTATTCTTTACAGTTAAGTGGTCCAGAATATTTGACACAGTATTTAATCTACCCTTACATTCTTCTGGTATAGAGGACTTCAGTGAATCAATCATTTTCACCATAAGCTCCCAGTTGAATAACCTTTCCTGAATGTCCTAAACCAAACATAAAATTCTGCTTAGAAACCAAGAATGTGTTTTTGGATGTGCTTTCCTTTCATTGAACTATTGATTCCCAAACCACAAAGAAAACCACTGAGGCTTCTCAAAACCATGTGAATAACCATCTTCATGTACTTAAATACTTCTGAAAGTCTTGATCAGCACAGGCTAGCAGTAGGTTTATTGGATGTTCAGTTGCAAGAGCTAATCTAAAATTATTGGTGTTTTTCATTATTGAAAAGTAATGTAGCTGTCAAGACGACATTAAGTGTAGAAAAGATAATAACAGCCTCGTAGAACAAACTTAAATACTCAAGAAGGACAGATAGACAGAAGACAACATGGAAGTCCTGGACCTATACTATACCATACTATACTATACTATACTATACTATACTATACTATACTATACTATACTATACTATATTACAGTAGATACTATATGGCGCAACAGTACAGGTCCTCATTTTGAAATGAGGACACATACCTGATTCTGATAATGTTGTGATTCCTTCAAATACAGGGTCAGACAGAGTTCAGTACATATACTAAAAATTAGTGTAATTGTCTATGGCCTAGCAGCTTTTATTGCACTATTAAAGAAGCAGCCCATGATCACAGTAGGGAAAAATTTCCTGGGTGAAAGTGCAGCTGCTTTAAACAATGCTGCAAGGTTAGAAGGAGTTTGACAGTGCTGTGCCAAGTTAACATCTGGATTTGATCTCAAGGGTCTTTTCCAAATCAAGTGATTCTGTGATTCTCTGACCTACTGTCAGAGAATTAATAGAGATGTACCTACAATGACCCCTGCAATGAGATTTCAGCATCATCACAGTAGTTACTTCAGGCAGGGATATTTCCTCTATCTATATCCAGATATCTTATCTGCAGTCTGCCCAACTGAAGGAACATAGTGTACAGCAGCCTCGTCTGGCTCAAGTGTGACTTTTTTCATACCTGGCCAGCTCAGTCTACTTAGCTGCTCCAACACCAAACTAACAAACTAATAATTACTATATCTGTTTATACACCAAATTACTAATAAATGCAGTGATTCCAATTGTATGTTAATCTAAAAATTACATGTAACTCTTTCAGTATATCCTGTGCAAAAACCAATAAAGGATCTGTTAGATTTAACACAACATGAAGCACAGTGCTGGTGCATTTATGAGCACAGTTTTCCCTCTTCAGACCATATCGCTAAGAGCTGATATGAATTTTCAATTCCAATAAAGTTACTGAACACACAGAATCACCCTCAAATTTAAATTAGGATTTGTCAAAGTGGAATAAGTATTTTGAAAGAAAAAGAAATTTCATACTGCCCACAGTAACAATTCTCCATCAAATAGATCTAGTGCTCTCACTCCTGGTTCACCAGCTGCATTAATAATACTTTTTCTTTATATGACTACCTAAACAGTATTCTGAGAAACAGAACTCAAGTGCAGAGAGTTCACTCTCCTGTGAGTCTTCCTAAACTGCAACGGAAGTTGAGCTCTTTGCAATAAACCTCAAAGAGACAACTGGATTGAGCAGTCTGCATCATGCCTGAGGCAGGACTGACAGACTCTGCGCACTGACATAATTCTTCCTGTTCAGATTGACTAAATCTGTCTCAACTTTTATTTCTTTTTTACTTTACCATCGCCTGCAAGTCTTGAGATTCACTTAACAAGCTTTCTACTGCAATCATCTTCTCAGTCAGATCCATCATCATCTTTGTTGCTTTGGCACTTGAGCATTTTGATTGGTCCAAAAAATCCTGCTGGGCTTTGTCAGTCTGCTTCCAGAAGGCTTCCATCTGTGGAATATGAATTAAAAAACAACCCATGTTCCCTCATTAATCATCTGGTATTTCATTACAGAAAGAGGCATATATATGAGTCTACTGAAATACAAGTCACTGAGATTACAGCTCTCAGTAGTAGTTCTATTGAACAATCTGCAAAGCTAAAGAGACTATTATAAATTTTATATATATAAAATATATATATAATGTATTGGTGGTGGCACATAATCAATAGGTCAAACCCAACCTTTAAAAATAGCTGTAGTAATTATTTTTAACTAGCTAAGAATTTTTAAATTTTCTACATATTGCATCTATAAGAATCGATAATGTTTGTAGTATTGATGATAAAAACCTAGAAGATAAACTGCATCCCTTTTATTCTGTGAAGTTTATTTAGCTGTAGGAGCAGGTATTCTAGTCAAACAACATTTTTATGAAAAAAGAAAAACTGAAAATTATTACAGCTTTACATCAAAGCCTTTCACAGCTAGATGCTACATAAGCACCTTGCTGGCTGGAATTAAGTACTTTATGCAGTGTCAGCACAGTGTATGTGCCAATTCTGGTAGATTATTGTATGGACAATCCCTAGTTTTAGGTTTTGATTCCACAAACATGTCTGTGCACAACTGCCAATATTTTGTGGTCTGTGGGAGCACAAATGTGTTACTTGTACACATAAAGGTAAAAAACACATCCACCACCAAGATTTCTATTAAGTATCCATGAGTTTTGGAAAAAAATATGATTATGGCATCTGTGAGTATGGCAAAAACCCCTTTATATTCTCAGGGGAAGACTGGATTAGTTCAAGGTACTGATCTATACAAATCTGCAGAGAGGGAAATTATTTTCAATACAGTGAAAAGCATCTGCAGACACAAGACTGACAGACCCACCGAAGGATGATTGCTGCTGGTGAATAAATGCCTCATGCTGCTCAGCAAGGTTGCCAGCAATTATATTTACATTAATAACCCTGGAAAACTCTAAATAATCATTTTTTCACTGAGAAAAGTTAAAGTGCTAAAAAAACTTGACACAGATGTTCCAATGTTACCAGGACTTCCACTATAAAGTGAAGGGCTCAGAGAATCAAAAGAAAGGTGAGAAAATTCCCAGTGAAGCACTTGAGCACCAGACTGTTAACTACTGTATGAAAAAGGCCCAAGGCTGAGGTGATGGGCTGTTTGGTCCAGGGCTGAAATGCCACAGTCAATCAGCACAGGCAGCTCACAGAGCTGTCACTCTCTCATTTTCATCAGCAGTCAATTTGCTCAAACTTCAAAAACGGAGCTGGGAAGATTATTATGCAGCTTAATGGAAAATAATACATAGAATGTTCTTAACCTCCAACTTTTCTTGCCTGAAAGCTATACTGACACAGTGAACCTATTCTAGAGAAAAAATAATCTTTGAAAATCAAATGCCTGCCATCAAACTGTATTTTCACATCAAAAAATGTCAATATATTCTCACACGGAAAGTTGCCAAACAAAAATGCTTTGCTAAATAAATGCACAGAACATACTAAACCATTGCCCAGCAACTATATTCTTAGTACTTCTTTCAGCTGAAAAAAAATTGTAGTCTCTTATTACTCCCTTACTCAGTTACGGGGATTGACAAAAGAAAGGTGCTAGGATAACATTTCTAAAAGTCAGGCTATACATAGGCTTGAAATAAATCTTATCATCAGGCAGGCACCAGACATTTCTCAGCTGATAAAACAGTAGTGTTTTACAAAAAACACTAAAAAAATGTTTTATCTATAAAAACATATTGACACCCAAAGGTAATTGGAAATGTTTTGCTGAGCAAAAATATTTTCAGGATTCATACACATATAAAATACTAACTGTGGACCACTCAACAAAACCATTGCACTAAAGAACTCCCCACCAGAAGAATATAATTAAAATAAAATTTTAGAAAAAATTAGAAAGTTACATTATCTATGATGTGCTCAGAATATTCCCTTTCCCTCCTTTCTAGGTCTTCTAGAGTCTGGAACTCTGAGTTATGGGCTCCTGACATTTCAGTATTCTGGAGTCTGGAGTCAAGTTGTTTCTGTAATTCTTCAAAATCCTGGGGGAAAAAATCAAGTGATTTGTTAAACAGAAAAACAGACGTAACTTCTACACTTGGGAGTGAATCTGTATGTCAATTCTGGCTCATGGTTAAGGAAGCTGAACTAAGGAGTTCAGAAGAGTTCTGGCTCATGGATAAGGAGTATTCAGAACGTTGTGCCTCTTGGTAATGTGCCTTCTGTAGCAAGCAAGGAGATCTCCAGATATATGGCAGCTCTGAACTAAACTTAATACAAATACATACATTTCCACTAGGATCTGAGTACAGTCAAGATCATAGCCCATCTCTGCTGAAGTCAAGTTTTAGTAAACACTGCTTCAGAAGCTTTTATACTAATAACCCCTGGAATCTATCTACCAGTATTTTTATTTTAATGCATGTGCCCCATCTTAAACGGCAGCTATGAGTGTACATGCTGCATTTGAAAGCTCAGGTAAGTATCCAGGTGATAATCAGACAGTGATTCCTGCAGAGTGCTGGATGAACACACCTGTAATGCTCAAAAGGGACAAATTATAGGTTGCATGATTACATTAGGTTTTACAGTTTTTCAGTCCTTTCGAAACCAGGGTGATTTCTTTTGAAAGCTGATGTTGCTGACAAATACTAGTCAGCTGCCATTCTTTAGTAAGTTGGTACCAAAAAGGGGGATTCTTCCTGCGCTGCAACATGCCTTACATAGCAAGCACTGACTTCTAATATCACTCACTTTTGCTGTCAGTGCATTAACTTGATATCCTTATGCCTTAAAGAAATGTAAGAAGAGTCTGACAACCTTCACTAACAATTTCATCAAAATCCCATGAATTTTTACGGTACAGAATTAAAAGAAGAAAGTGCTGTCTGCAATAAAACATGTGACACTTTTGCTTATCGCCAACATCTCTTTTACATGGTGGTCATAACCAGCCTTGTTCCTTGTATGACATCCCACCTCCATGACTGTCAGGTTTACAAGAACTTTCTCTTCATCATATAGGACACAGAAACCCCATACTGGCACTTTAACAACTGGACTTCTCTGGCAATTACTGCATCTAATTATTCAGATTTAGTCCTTGTCTGGCAGCAGCTTAGGAGCATGAGAATACCAATGCCATCAAACTTCACTGAGGATGAGGTTCTATCAGGAAACATGCCTATTCTAGATTAGCTCTGTTTATAATTTAAAGTCATTACCAGAAGACCACCAATAGAAGGATTTTGCACATCTAATCTCACTTTTCATCTAGTAAATACAATAAGCTTTAATACTAAACCTGAGGATTTAAGGCAGAAGAGTGCTTTAAGGCAAAATGCATTCTGATATAAATCATAGGGTACAATTACAGAGATTCCTGATAGTAATTCACAGATTGTGAGACTGCACAAAGTATTCAACAACTAGAGCTCATGAGCTGACAGATTAATGCCTAGATCTGAAATTCCATCTAAGAAAAGCATAATCAGTACTGTGATTAGGCTGCTCTCAGTACAAACATTCAAGATTTGGATTGGCAGAGCACTGGATAACCTTACATAAAACAAAGCTTCCTACAGAAGGCTGGACCAGACAATCTTGAGATGTGCTTCTCAATCCTGAGTTTTCTGTGACTCTAAACTGGAAAGTGGAATCAATAGCTCCCCTATTTTCTACAGTTTTATAAAGCTTTTTGTTCCTTCTAATAACCTTAGAAATAGTACTGTGACTCTACCTGAAATACACACTGAATGCCAATATGTATCTTCCAGTTCAGAAACGGCATATGGACTTTGATACAAGTACGTGAAGGAAAAAAGGATGATGAGGGAAATAAGTGTATTTTCCCCTGATGAAAGCCTTGAGCTTTCTACTGCTACTTTATTTCCTGCTATTTTATTATCAGCAATGATACCTGGGACCAAACAAAGCTCCTGATAATTAGAAATCATTGAATCTGAGTGCATAAGGTTCAAAATGTTCCGTTTTCTTGAATGGATTCCCCTACAAAATATTTTACCTTTAACAGATTACATAGATCATTTCATGCAGCAACAAGGAGGAAAAGTATACAAAGTAATGAAGAAAATCAACTAATAAGGGAGTTTCTTTGCATTTTCTACAGAAATATATTACAAATGACATTGCTGTTCAAAAAGAGTAGGTGAAATGGCCTGCTGTGGTAATAAGATTACCTCTTATTTTGTGTGGTCTTAAATATTAACCAACAAACCCACTCACATTTTCCTGATTTAAAAGGATCTTCTTCAACAAACCATCAGTAATCTTCTTTTTACGATGGAAGTCTGTGAGGTATATCTTGAAAATCTGAATAAACATCTGTTTAAAAGGAAGAAAACAAAACCCAGGTTAAGTGGCTGTTCGTCATATTAAGGACATCTTTGTGATAACTTCTGCTGATTTAAATCGACCAGGGAGATTATAGCGAATCATAAGTGAAACAACAGATAAATTAACAGATATAGTGCCAGCGACTCTCCAGTACTTCCACTGGGAAAAATTCTCTGGTTTTGTCTCCAGTGGGATACTCGAAGATGGTGTTACACATAATCTCATATATCCTTGTAACCAGACACATTTGAAACTATTCTTGGCTGGAGAAAATGCAGATCACTTGAAAATACAAAGCCCATTTTTCTAACGTTTAATGAACCCCGAAACTGGAAGATATTAACTATTCAAAAGATACTAAAGACTCATTACTCTGACTTCAAATGTAGTCAGCCACATGATACGTCAAACATTTTTATACACAACCCAAAAGAAACTATCTCAAGTTCTAGCCAGCTTCTCTTGCAAGAAAAAGACTTATTTTCCATTTGTATGCCCTTTTTTTTTTTTTTTTAATATTGTAATACTAGTGTCTTCAAAAAGATGTTTTTGAATTTTTTTAACACTGGGAAAACTTTTGCTTAATCTTTTCCTCTCTTGCCTCAATTAGAGTTTCAGTGTAAGGTTAATTCACTTTATTACTAACTGCTGCAGCATTTTCCATTTGTGGTGGAAGTAAAAACACATGAAATTTAACAGCCACCTGCCTGTTCCTCATAATCTTGAAAATAAGATGACACAGAACTTGCCTGCTTAAAACACATAAAAACATAAATAAATACATATTTATATACAGAAACAGTTATTGAAGCAAGTATTTCAGGTGAGAAAAATCTGGAAAATATATTATAATTAGAGCTCAATAGAAGAGAAAACTATACAGCAGTCATGCACTGGATCTCTTGTGAATGCTTTGGACGGGAGTTTGGTGAGTTTTGAACACACTACCAAAATACCATATACAGTAAAAAGAAAAAAAAAAGGGTTCAGGAGAAGACTGAAAGAAAAGGATATATTTCCTTAGACCTGATGCTAAGAAAGACTGAAATCAGAGAAAGCAGAATGGGAAAGAATGAAATTATTCTCAGACTGATTTATTTTTTCCCATTTTTTTCTTCAGCAAAAATATAAAGCTATTTAAATATTCATCTAAAGACCAAAGTCAGTTTTGGTGATTTCTGGTGGGCCACAAAGCGTATTAAATGTCCATTTTCTCTCGTGTTTCTGTGATTACATCACTATGTTGCTACTTACTTTCCTTTAGAAATCAATGATTAACTTTGACATCAAGTTCAACTTTCTACAATCAAGCTAAAAATCCTTCTGGAATCTGGTTGCAAGTCCCCTTTCTCATCTAACTAGATGTGGATAATCCATCAGATGAGAAATTGCTTCCCAGGTTTATTTTCCTGTTTCCACCTTTGGGTTCTGTAGAAATTTTTTCAGCAAATCTCACCCTTTGAAATATTCTCAGTGGAATTAGTAAATTATAACAGAAATGACCAATTTGTTTAAACAGAGCCTGAGAAAAGAGGGGAGGAGAAAACTACAGATTTTATGTCCAGATTCATATTTACTGAGCTAAAACTCAGTAGCAGTAATGGTGCTGTACTTGATCATAGCTAGTCACCACAAACAATCATTACTGAGTAAACCATGGCTTTAATTGTACTTTTCTTTACTTTTTTTTTTTCCCCTCATCATTTTTGGATGCTGTGACTTGATGTAGGTAGTTATCTATGATTTAAATGGTACCTTAATCCCTCAGTCATACAAAATTACAACTATTGTACTTATCACAATGGTACTGATTCAGTTGAACTGAATTTTTAATTTTATTCCAAAAGCTTTAAGTCTTTGGAGTTGCAACACACAAACAAGCAAGTTTGTCCTTAAGACAAACTCATCTATTAAATAATTTATAACCTTTTTATGAGCCTCAGGTGCTGTATATTAATCTCTGGAGAAATGTTTAAAACCAAATTTTTGTATTTGCTCTATTGGTATTTCACAAACCAGTATACTTCATTATATTGTACTTCTTTAGGAAGCTCATATATACGCATAGGAGGAGGAAAAAAAGAAGGCAATAATGTGGAAATCCAACTCTGCTACACTACATCCCACCTAGCCAGCTGTTCATGTTATTTCCTAAACTTCAACGAAGATGTTCAAAATAATGAGCTATAAATGAGATATAAGTACCTACCACATGTTTTTCTTTTCTGAGTTCAGTATCAAGAAGCATGAGGTCTTTTAAAGTAAGACTGCAAAGGCAGAGCTTAACATCAAAACTAAAACAAAGATTAAAAATGCATTAATAGCAATCTAAATGACAGCTACACAAAAGGACAACACAATGTAAATTTCATTTAACCACTAGATTCTCCTAAAAACACTGCCCCAAAACAGAAGTGAAGTCACTTTATTTCTACATTGCCTCCTTTAACAGAAAAGATTTCTGTATGCAAAAGTAAACAAAACAAAGTAGTGCTTTTAATAAAGTTGGCATTGCAGTTTCCTCTAGAAAGAGACAAGGTGAACATAGGCATGAGTGGATACAAACAGCGAAAACACGGCTTTAAATTGAAACAGCCATAATAAGAGTGGATATTTCGTAAATATTCTTCATTGCTAGTACCTTTCCCAATCCCCATGACATAAATACGATTTTCTTATTCTTGCTGATGAGAGTGCAGACACATGTATTCATCTAGGGGTACCTTGCCGTAGTGCAGCCGAAAGGAAATCAGACCTGACAGTCCATTTCAACTACCTCCACCTGCTCATCAACAGTGTCAGAGAGGAACTCTTTTCCCAGAGTAAGACATGAGTAGTTCCCATTAAAACAGAGAGAACAGACTACTGAGTGTTCTCAAGGCACCTGCAGTGTGAGATGGCACCGCACAGTGCAGAGGACTCCATCCCCAGCACACATGAACTGAGCATACGAGCCGGAACAAAGACATCTCCTTATCCTAACAGCTTTTGGCCAGTTCTGATTCCCAAAACTTCACAAAGAACAGCATGACTTCCAACAGCCTAATCTATTAATCTCCCCAACAACTTTTCTAGGGTTATAAGCAGATAACCCTGTCCTGATGTGGTGACTGTGTGCATTCATGCCCAGCCTTTCACCTTTAGTGACTGTTCTAAAAACACAGGAAATGACCAAACAAGTGCAAGTTTGCTGCTTACCTCTCACATGTCAGTACTTCAGGGAAGCTGGCCACCTTCAGGAAGGCTCGAGCCTGAAATCTGTCATCGCTTGTTGTGGACTGTATTGATGTGGAGGAACTACAGTCTTCTTTGTCTCCCTGGCTCAGGGATCCCAGGCTGCCTGACATAGATGTCTCCACCACCTGATTAGGCAGAACTGCCTGCTTTGGATTCTCATGCAAAGATGGATTGGATGAGCCATCTGCCAAAGGCTATAAGTCAAAGGAAATTCATAAGGTCAATTAATACAACACAATAAGGAGACAAACATCACATCAATTTTCAGTGTTTACTTTTAAGGGAAAAGTTAAACAGTATACACAGCAGAAGTGTTTCCATATACATGACAGGCTTTTGCATTGCCCAGGAAAGCATTCTTCTGTTGTAGCTAGCTGCCTGGTGCATTCTTTCACTCTTCCTTTTAGATCCTTGTGGTGTTTTTCTTATAGCTCCCTAGACAGATCCAACTTCCACTAATGTTAAGGGGCAGACAAGCTCTCTTAACTGCACTGAAAATTGACTGGACGTTGTGTAAAGCATTGCAGGTTTCAGGGGGAGCTGAAAGCAGCTGACACCTTAAAGAATAAGCTCTGAGTCAATAGACTATAAAAAAAAAAAAGAAAGATCCCTATTAAGCAGATTGGCAGTAAATTTTTCTCCATTACTTGACTCTGCAATTTACTCTGACACAGAATGATTGTCATTAATTTTTACAAGTAGAATTGAAAACCTTACCCTAAATTTCTGGTTGATGGGATAGATCACTTTTGCCTTTAATGCAAATGCTGCAATGTTACTGTTCAGAGGAGGCTCACTTTCCTGTGTGGAAAAGAACAGAAAACCATTTGGGAACACCGGCAGATCTGGCAATTATTCACTGTAAGTATTGTGTGCTGCTTTTTGTTACACAGCTTAAATATTCCTGTTGATAACTGCTTATTGATTCGCTCTGCTTTGGTGCAAGAAGTCTTCTCACAAGGCTCATTCTGAGTAGGAAAACTTGAAAAGGGAACTCTTGTCATTACCACTGCTACAGAATATTTTTAATTTCCAGGAGAAAATAGGTAGTAGCTGGCATTTGCAAGGTATTTTCATTTTGTGTCTTGTCACCCACCTCCACACCCTTAGCAACAACTAAAGATTTTACAAATGAGACTGATAATAGAAACTATTAAATGATAATGTGCTTCACAGATGTCATCATGACTATAAATTCTGTCTTTCAATTTAAATAAAGAAACAATAAATTAAGCAAACCCAGTCATCATTTTGTCCCAGGAAGAACTTTTATAATACAATCCTTGCCCCAAATCTAGACAAAATAACAATGTTTTTCCAAAGAACTTTTAATAGATTATGAATTCTTTTCACACAACTCTCTGTATCACATAATCTGACTTTCTGCTACTGCCTTTTTCTAGAGACTGGAACAATGAGATAATTTGTTTTGAGAGGTTAGGTATGGCTTAATAAAAGTTTGGCTATAAATAGCAGATAAAATGTGTAAATCCAAGCACTAGGATTTCCTATTTTATCTCTTTTGGTTTTGTCATATGAAAGGAAAGACTCTGATTTGTTAAAACACAGGGTTTTTCATACAGCTTTTTCTAGGAAATATAAAAGCATTAATAGAGTCTAAAAATTTGAAATGGAAAGAGAAGAGCAAACTACATATTCACTAGACCTCTACCACTGCACTATTTCATCTCCATTTCATTTATTTCCGATTTTTGGTTTACTGATAAAGCATAGAACACTTGCCCATAGTGAGTAGTCCCAGCACTGTAGCATCTCATCAGGGACAGGAGCGGACAGAGATATTTCTCTGCGGTGGCTGGAGATGGAGCAGCCACTGCAAAGCTGGAAAGCTGTACTACAGTGTGCTAGAACTAATATATCCTGCTTCTCAGCAGGCATAAATAACACACACTATTATTAATACAGTAATTATGGTATTATTGCAATGTGGAAAGTCTCAGAATGAAAATACCTGTTTTTCTGAAGTGCTCTAACCTAACTAAAAGCATTTTCCATCTGTGCTTCTTCATAAAATGTCAATTTGATGCTAGTAACAGCAAAAGCGTCTGGAAATCGTAACAAATTAATAGGAAAAAAAAGACATATAACTTCAGTAGTTAGACAAATAGGTGGGAGAAAGTCCCCTCAAGTAACAAGTTTACTTCTTAATGTCTTATAAACGAGCCATGTTATGGAAATGGATATAGTTGTGAATGATCACCTTCAGAAGACTGTGACCCCATTTCAAAAACACTGGTAATAAGGATAAAGATGTAAAATTGTTTAAGTTCTCCCACAACACTTACACTTCAAAAAATAACTTAATCCATGCTCATTTGTTATATGTGGACACACTGTTAGAGATCTAAGAAAATTACAGCCAGGAAAATCATTCCCAGGCTGAAGTTTCTCCTGATTGTCTCAGCTCCATTCCCAAGCTGATAACTTGTTCAGCTCCGGTAGGGAAGCTTTCTCCCAGGACAATAATTTTGTCAAAATAGAATGGAATTAATAACATTTAATTAATACCTGGTGCCGACCGTGAAACCCATTCTAAAGTACTATCCCAAAAGCATTCTTCCAATTATCCAATAAACTACTGTCTTGTCTTAACTCTGCAGAAAACCCTATAAACACAAATAATACTCTCAATAAAATGCCTTCTTTCCCCAAAAAGGTCTGTGTATATTACTGTCATTGCTCTCTCTCTAACAGTGACCACAGTTATACTCTACTCTAACTCAAGCAAAATGACCAGCATGTTTTGCCACCACTCCTGATCACAAAGCTGAAATGAAGATTCATTACCTGTCAGGATTTAAACCAACAGTTTAAATGTTAACAATAATGTTTTCTTGAAATCCTGAAATCAGTTCTTGTTACAAGCTAAGCACCAGACTGGCTGGTTTTGACTGACATTTTATACATGTATTTAATTTATGTATAATAGACTGAGTCAACTGAACTGCACATTTTTAAATGAGCAGTTTAAATCACAATCTTTAGCTACAGCGAGAGCAGTCAAATAAGCTTTGGGTGAAAGATAGTGATCTAAGGACTAAAAAAAAGTGAAGTTACTTACATTTTCATTGAGAGTGGGTTGTTAAGCTTATATTCCCACTTTTTTTCACAAGTTCTCTAATTGTCTTTGAATCCCAGCTCACAGTGGTCTTTCAGTACTTACAAACTTTTTCTTATGTTAAAAATGTTAATTTATCCCATCAGTCATTTGAAACTAAGGAAGACATAGAGATGAAAGCAGACTCTGTCAAAAAAGAACCCAGGATCTTGATTAAAATATCCAAAGAGTGCCACAGGGGAAACGGAATTCGTAAGGGGAATAAGTGCTCTAAATGGTTGCATTCATAAGCAGCAATCAACTCCCACTCTCCATCTTACACTTTTTCTGAACACTTTTTAAAGTCTCTCTCCAAACCCACCAAAATTAAGACAATTTGGAGCAGGCCCTGAACATGCTCACTGCTACATGCAGCAAAATGGACATCCACCTACAAGAGCAGAGCTTTACCTCCAGCACCATTTCCTCTTTTGATGTATAGGATTCTGCTTTACTTTTCACGAGTGTGTGCTCTTTTTCATCAGGGCTGAAGCTTTCCAGAAGTCTTTGAGAATCATCTTTCTGAAATTCCAAGAGGAAACATAAAACGTAACACTTGAGATCAGGCAGATTAACTGGAAACATCTTCCACAGCAGCCTGGATACATTCATGTCACCATCATAAAAATTATTCCAGTATTAGTTGAAAATTTTGGAAAAATGCAATCTGAAAACGAATGAAAATGTTATCTATTCAGAAAGGAATAATTAACATTAATGAACTTTTCACATTTGTCATTCCAGAAGTAGAATTTTAATCTAAAAAGTTTCAAGAGGCTGTAAATATGTCAGATCAATCCATCTGCTCTCTCCCAAAATATCATACTACAGACTATAGAGTCAACCTCATGGTCTGAGCTCAAACATCTCAATTACAAGCAAGTAACTAAAGTAACAAGTTAACTAAAATTGTCTGTAATTACCAGCAATAAAGAGAATGCCAAGTATTTTTGCTCCCCGGCCGTGAGACAAACTTCCTAAATGAAGCTTTATGTGTGTGGAAGTTCCTGCCATGGAGAAGTAACTATCAAAAAATGTTCATCACCTTCCTTCCCCAAAAGCAGCCCATATTATTGACCTCACTTCACAAGCACAAAAAGCTGCTGGTAGAGACATAGATACTGTGTGGAAATGAAACCTCCTGCTACACATGATCTTCCCTACACACCGTAGAGATCAGAAAACAATACTAATGTGCCTCCCTCCAAACACAGCATTGGATGGATTTTTTTTTAGTGAAGAAAAAGATGGCAGCCACACGACATGGACTACTTTTAAAATTATTTTTCAGGTTTTCAATCCACTGACTACTTTTTGATGTAGTCTAATAATACAGCTGCAGCCACTACACGTCACTGCCTTATGGAAAGGTTCGCCTTAAATTATTTGACCACAGGTATGAAAAGTAGTCCATTTTCCCAGAACACAGATAACAGCCCAGATATTCTTGGGTCAGCCTTTTCGATGTGCTGAAGTGCAGATGCTGGCTCCTAAAAATCTACTTATGAGAAAAGAGCAGCTACGAACGTCCCTCAGCAATCTTGTAATTTATTTCTTACCACGGTAAAGATTTTTTTTTAAAACTATCTCAGTCTACCGTATGTACAAATCAACAAATAAGGGACTTAGGCATCCTCCATGCATCCAAGTGCAACAGATTCAGGCTGAGAGCTATAAAACACTGATTGATTGGGGCTGAGTGACAAATGTGTTGGCTTACTGTGATGCTTAAAGCTGCTTCTGACTCCAGGTACTTGCCCTGCTACCAGGCTAAGAATAATTTAGGTGCTTGGGATGGAACACATCATACTCAGGAAAGCTATCCCTGCTTTTACTTTGGATACAGAAGGCTGCAATAGGTGCACATCAGCACCTGCTTGCTCCACAGTATTGGTGGGGCAGATAGTGGGAAGAAGGAACAGCTTAAAGTTGCCCTGTTCAACTGGGGAAATCAGACTCACACCTATGAGGATACAACCTTCCCACCCTGCAATGTGCTCTGTATGCACCAGCAAGCAGTTTATTTTTGTTTCAAAATAAATAACCCTTTTACAGCAGCAGCATTGATTTTTATGGCATTTAAACATCTAAATGCATCTGAAGATCCAGACCAGGGAGAACTGACAGCTTCTATTCCCTACTGACATTTATGACATGAAGGATAAAATTGTACATGGCTACATTTGAGTTGGTAGTGGCAGTACAATAAAAATACACCCATTAAGGCAAAGGAAATGAACAATTGAATCAGAAAGGCTTGTACTTGCACAGGATGTATTGATCCAGCATTTGAAGTGCCTCCATAACTAGACTAAAGTCTGGCTTCAAACAGCTTCAATCCTCCAACTTAAAAGCAGTTGAGAACTAGAGAATTTGTCTCTTATGTCATGTTTAATGATGATCAACAACATGCAGCATAGCTGTTATAGCTCAAAAAAAGGTGTGGTGAAAAACCAAGCCACCAGACCCCCCACTTGCAGGCTGGCAGAACTCTGCAGTGCTCCAAATCCCCCAGCTGTGCCAGCGCCAAGCACTGCTACATCCAGTCAGTCCAGCATGACCTGGGTCTAAGTACCACGGGAGAATAAAGCATAAATCAGTAACAATTCTCAGAAAATATACCTGCCTGGCAAATGGGTGTGTACTGCCTTTGCAATCTTCGAGTCCAAACAAACATTATGAAATAAAGAGATACAAACCACAGTACTTAAAAGAATGCATGTATGTTATTAATAAAATTACACACTTTAAAAAACCCTGTTAGTCTGGCATCAAGCAAATCATCAGCAGTGCTCAGGCTCCTTTATTTCTTTAGGTATCCATGTGCATACCCTCAGTGCAAAGTTATTGTTGTGGGTTAGTACTAATACTCTGTGCTGTGTTGTAACATCAACTTCGGGAAAGTTTTAAAATAATTTCGAAATAAGATTACTAGTTTAGGGTGGAAATTAGTGTTTATTTTCAATTATCTCACAAAGCTTCTGCAAACCGGGTCCATCTTCCATTACCCCCAAAAGCAACACTGCCTCGTACACGAAGCAGTGGTTGCGAGAAGCAACTTACAGGTCACTTATGTTAGAGATACAGGCCAGGGGGGCAACACTCCGAACACGTAAACACTTTCACCGGCCTCCTTTTAAAGCTAGTCCGTTTCTTGCAGCAACTATTTAAAAGAAGTAGGGAAATCCTTTCCAGCAGAGGTGCGGCAGGAATTACAGTAGGCTCCCCGCTGCAGAGCGCGCCCTGCCGCACCGCTCGCCCCGGGCGCAGCCCAGGCTGTCCCGTGCAGCGGCCAAAGCCCGCAGGCGGCACCTCCCGGGCCCTCCGCCCTTCAAACCTTCGCAAACCACTCGGGTTCCCCCGATCTGTCGCCCGCGGCCGGCCCGCGCCTCCCTCCCCGCCGGCCCCGCGTACCTCTCCGCCCCGGCGCGGCCCGAGCGCGCAGCGGCAGAGCAGGGCGGCGGCGGCGGCGCCCAGCAGCAGCCCCAGCAGCACGGCGGGGACCAGCAGGGCAGGCAGCGCCTGCAGCGAGTCCGCCCAGAACTGCAGCCCCACGGCCCGCAAGCACCCGTCCACCGCCGCCATCGCACGGGGCCCGGCCCCACGGCGAGGAGAAGGCAGGGCATGAGGGGAGGTCCCGCTGCTCGGGGGCCCTCCGCCCCTCGCCTTCGCCGCGGTGGGAGGAGACCGATGGCGGATGGATGTGGCGGCTGAAGCTGGGCCTGATTCAGGGCAACGCCTGGCAAATTTCCACGGCGCGGTCCCGCGGAGGGTCCGCCTGCCGCCATGCGGTGGCCGCTGGCCGGGCTGCTGCTGGCGCTGCTCCCCGGCGGCCCCTCCGCGCCCGCTCAGCCCCTCGCAGCGGGCACCGGGTGGGGCCCGCCCCGGGAGCCCTGCGCTCGGACGGCGGCTGGGGTAAGCGCTGTGCCCGCCGTGTGCGGGTGGTGAGCGGCGCTCGGCGCGGCAGTCGATGGCGGGCTCGGGGCAGGCCCTGTGTGACGATGCAGCCCCCGCGGCGGGCTGTGCCCGGCAGCGGGGCCCGGCTGAGCACCGGGTGCTTCCCAGGCACTGGGGCGGGGGCAACGGCCCGAAAAGGTGCCGGGCATCGTCGTGGTGAGGCAGCCAACAGGTTCTGGACACGGTCCTCAGGACAAGAACGATAAGGAGGCACTGGAGAGGGTTCAGCAGAGGGCCAGGAAAGCGATGAGGAGTGTGGGGCATCTCTCTATACGAGGAGAGACTGCGGGAGCTGAGCCTGTTTAGTCTATAGAATAGAAGACTGAGAGGGGATCTCAGTGATACATGTAAATATCTCAGAGGTGGATGTCAAGAAGATGGTGCCAGAATCTTTGGTAGCCGGGGACAAGACAAGGAGCAATGGCCATAAAGTAAAACACAGGAAGTTTCACCTCAACATGAAAGCACTGGCACAGCTGCCCGAGAGGTCTTGGAGTGTCCCTTTCTGGAGACATTCCAAAGCCACCTGGATGTGTTCTGTCACCTGCTCTAGGTGACCCTGCCTTGGCAGGGCGTTGGATTGGATGATCTCCCGAGGTCCCTTCCAACCCTCATGAACTGTCTGTGCTTCGTCGTGCTTCGTCGTGCTTCTGAGCAGAGGCCCTTTGTGTTTATCTAGTCACAGCACCTCTGCTCACTGCTGTCAGTTGCCAATGAGGAGTGCAACAGCTTTTAGGATGGAGCTTTTATGTTCATTATTTGTCCTTATCTAGGTTTGTGTCTGTCAAGCCATTTCGAATTATGTTGACATAGTTGTTTTTTTCCCACGTGGAGAATACCTTACTGTGCAGTGGGGATTACAGTCAGTCACAAATGATAGTTTGTGGTAGGATTACAGAAAGACTAATGAACAGGAAATTGTATTGCAGGAAAAATGCCAAACAACCCCCCCGCAAAACCAGGACCCCCAAAAACCGACAAACAGCACACGAACTTACTTTACCAGAAGAATAAGTTAGTGTAAAACTTGGGGGAAAGTTTCCTAACAGTGTTATTAGATTAAGTTAATTACTTTTGAGGGATGATGTGAGTGCAGGTCCGTGGAATTGGCACTACTTGCTGATGTGGAGCCCCTTGGATGTCCTCTGGTATTGTGGATGCACAAGAGTGGAAGACTTCTGCTGAATACTCAGGCTATATTTTTCACTGAGAAGTGGATGTCAGATATGGCAGAAGGAAGAACAGGGAGTGCCTTTACGTCTTCTGTAGCTGACACACATGGACATACAAACACCACAGATTTTGTGCGTCAGCTGTTGTAAAACCACACAGGAATAAAAACCCGGAGCCTGTGGAAATCAGGAGCCAGTTGTGTGCTGATTTCCTAGAAAGTAGGGAATAAAACTTGTTAGCTAGAAAGCCACGTTTTTAGCATTTAAGTCTTTATAGCATATTTAGTCTTTATACATGCTTAAACCATGGCCTACTTTTTTGCACACTCATAATGCAGCTGTTGACATCTAACACTGAAATTTATATATATGCTGATTTAATGCATAACAGTAATATTTGGGTTTTATATTTATAAACAAGATTGCCTTTAACATAAAAGACCGTATTGATGGTTTATATTACATCAATTTAGTGGGCTGGTACACGTTTCCTTGATGCAGATAGAGCCTTACACTGCTCTAGAAATGCCTGGCAGGGCTTGATACCCCTTTAACGTGATTTCTGTTGCTGCATATCCGTATACATAGACGGAAGGGCACACAAACAGCAGTTTTGGTCCCCTTGTGGGCTGTTCATTCAAGAGCAGGACACAATGACGTGTGAGGGTCCCTCCAGCTCAGAAGGGACTGATTCTGTGCATAATAATAGTAATAATGATAATAATAGTAATAATCTGCCTGATTTATTTACCGGACAATTTTTTGTTTCGGCATGCTGCTGTAGTTTCTTTTTCTTTCTGTGTTCTTGAGGTGCTTGGTCGCTCAAAATTCATGGTCATACAGATTGCTTTACCAATGAAAATAAATTAATATTGTCATTAAAGAACTTTACCATACCTCAGCTTGTGTGTAAGAATTCTGACCAGGAGACCAGGAAGAGCTGTACAGCAAGGTATTTGGAAATAGCCTCTAGTAAAGAGCTCAGTGCCTGGGATCTCCCAGAGCTGTGTCCCAGAGCTGCTCAGAGTTTGCTAGTGTTTATTTCTGAGTCCCCTCTTTGTCTCAAATGGTTGCTTCCAATCCTGTATGGACATGTTTTCCAGAGGCTTCTGGTGCATCTGAATTTGTGAGATATCTTGCATTTTCTGTTATGTTGAGGGAAAGTGCCCTGTGTGAAGTGAGAAATATTTTTATATAAAGGTAACCAAAGTTACAGCTCTAGCAAATAATCAGTGATGGCTTCTCTGAGCAGGCAAAGAAGAAAATTGCCCCTAACATGCTGTACTCTAACAGTGGTGTTGACATAAGTCTGTACTTAACATTACTCACATGCAGTGCTTGGTAGCAAACAGAAACAGCAAGTGTGGCTGACGTCACCAGCCAGAGTTAGATCCCTGTTAATCAGCCCACATTCCTAACTCTCTATTAGCTCCTGCAAGGAAGAAATTTTGATAAATGAGAACTTGCTGATATGACCACTACATCTTGATCAAAACACTGGGCAATAAAACTCCTTAAAAACACTGATGTTTTGAGCTGTGATTTCTGTAGCAGTCTCTGTGGTCCAGGCACAGGCAGACAGGCTGTCACAGATTGCCTTGCAAGCTGCAGTTTTAGCATGTGGCCTCTTTGAAAGGCTCTGTGTAGTTCTCTGGAGGAAAAATGAGTGTAATGTCAGTGGAGTTGATCATCCAATATGGTCACATTCCTGCTGCCTCCTAGTCATCAGAATTTCTTGCGTCTTCAAATTTGCCTATAAAAATGGCAAAGAAAGATTATTTAATGAAAGCAAACCAATAACCAGCCCAACTTCACTACTGTGTACTGCTTATCCTGATAGTATGGAGTTTGAGTACAATTTAAGCCCCAAGTGTGTATATCCATGCTGGGCAGCAGAGCCTCATACTGCTTAACAAGCTGTGAGAGACCTCTAGAGTCATGTTGTGTCTCTTCTGGTAGATAATTTTGGAGAAATTTGAGGCTTTGTAGGGTAGGGTTCTGCCTAATTGTGAAGCATAAATTCAGTTTAGAAGTTCAATGATAGATATTTATGAAAAGAGTACTTTTTTATAATTGCTCTCTTCCAGGTTTTTGAAGATGATCTGTGGCTTCAGAAAGAGATGGGATGCCTAGGAATGGCAGGTACGCAACTGTTTCCTCTCTTTACAGCACTGTGAGAGTACCAGGACTCATAGGGCATGGGTGTGAAGGTGAGCTGTAGCGTGGAACTGCGTCCTGGTGTGTGGTGCTGTGACGCTACCACACAGAGAGAGAGAGAGAGACTCATACCTGACTCCAAGCAAGTCGAGCAGCAAAGACCTCTTTATTTACATTACATGTCTATTTATAGAATCCCAACAATGATCATGGATTGGACAGTGATGATGAGACCTCTTGACTCCATTGGTTCACCATGTCCCTCAATTCTGTCTTCCTCCGAAGAGGAGTGCAAAACATCATTGTTTAGAAGAAAGAGTGTGAGAAAATGTAAAAAGAATCTGTCAGCATCAGAAGGCCAGAACACAGGTGCAGCACTGGTGGCCTGCTGACATCAATGGGACTCTCAGTCTTGAGCTCCAGGGGAGTGTTTGCACAGAAATTAGGAACCAGGGTGCTTTAGGTTCCCTGAATAGCTCATCTAGAATGAAGCCCTTGTGAGAAGGCCTCAATTCATACCCTCCTCTGAATCATTTTCAGGTAGAGCCCTTTTTCAGTATTATGAAAATAATACTTCTCCTATTTTCTAAAAGGAATGATTTTCCTCCTATTTCAGTATAATGGTGTAGGGCAACACCCTCTGATGTCCAGAGTTCCAAGGTTTGTGAAGAACCCAGATTACTTAAAGCTGATCAAGGTGTTATTCATTTTCAGAAGCGAGCTTAACCCCAGTGCATTTACCAGCAGTGTTGCAATACCTATTCTTGAAGCTATTTTTATAGATCTCTGGAACTGTGATGCCTAATACACTTTGTTCTGGACCAAAGACTGATTGTTAAAGATTGTTAGATGTAGTGGCTTAATGACTGATGGATATAGTGGGTCTAGAGGGACTTCTGGGATGCTGGTACTCTTCACAGCAGATATCTAGTATTCTTGTCAGTGATCTCAGGTACAGGGAACATCTCCAGTGGTAGTTGTGTAATCTGATTGAAACAAGGTACCCCAAAACTTAGAGGAGTTACTTCAAGCTTGGAGTAGCTGCATCTGGGGGCTGACTGCCACAAGCTCTTTGTGTAAATTTGAGAAAATCACTCTGTTTCTCTGAGTCTCCAGTCTTTAATTTCTATACACGTATTATAAATTGTGTCCCACTTCACCCAAGTGCGGTGGAGATGAGTATATCCTGAAAGGTTAGGATGTCCTCATATAGCACATTAACAAGGCAACACAGTGTGTTACATAAACCTCTCCATCACTACAGTTCCCCAAGAGATGATTTCATGACATGCATTTGCCAGGAAATTACATGCTTTGAAGCAGTCATCAAGTAAGATACCTCTAATTTCTTTGCCCTGTGCCATGGCTAATTTACAAATGAGTTTATTAATTTAAATATGAAAGCAAGTAATTCAGATTTGCTGAGCTTATTTTTTTGCAGTATTTATTCAATGTCATCTTTGCTGTTTGCATCCTGCTTTGTGATGGGTTGCAAATTATTCATGTGCCGTCCATTGAGAGAGGAAATGAGTATGGCTTTATACTTAAGAAAAACTTTCTCGTCCTAAAAAAAAGTTGAGGATCTTGGCATGCCATTATCATTTTGTTAGTGGTTAAAATAGTGTGGCCAGCAGGACGAGGGAAGTGGCATCCCTTTGGACTGGATACTGGGGAGGCTACACCTCAAATCTTGTCTTCAGTCAGCCCCTCTCAACGAGAAAGACATTGAGATGCTGGAGTGTGTCCAGAGGAAGGCAACAAAGCTGGTGAAGGGTCTGGAGAATGACTCCTATGAGGAGTAGCTGAAGAAACTGGGGTTAATTAACCTGGAGAAGACCTTCAGGAGGAACCTTAGCCCTTTCTATACTACCTGAAAGGAGGTTGTAGTGAAGTGGGGGTCAACCTCTTCTCTCAGGTTGAGACATGATGGCCTCAGGTTGTGCCTAAGGAGATTCAGTTTGGATATTAGGAAAAATGTCTTCATGAGAGGGGTTATACCAAGCACTGGAAAAGGCTGCCCAGGAAAGTGGTGGAGTGGCCATGCCATCCCCAGAGGTATTTAAAAGATGTGTGCTTTGAGACATGGTTTAGTGGTGAACTTCATAGTGCCATGTTTGCAATTGGACTTAAGAGTCATTTCTGAAGTCAGTGATTGTGATTCGGTGAAATTCTGTCATTTTGTTTGTAGGTAAATATATGTGTGCTATAAGTGACTTAAATGAGTGCTGTAAGGACTGAATTACATGCTCGATTTTATCACTGGAAACTGTCCCATTCTAGTGAACATCAATTTTTGACATATTTTTATGTTTATGTTTATAAGGTTTTAGTGATTGGCCTAATCAGAGTACTAGATTCTTTACTTTTTACTGAAGATGTTCTTGATGAAAGCAGAGAGATGGGACCTTCTGCATAAAACCTTTGTCATTGAAACTGGCAGTGTGCTGAAGTGTGAAATGGTTTGTGACAGCACAGTGATCTCAGTGTTTCTGTTGGAAGCTTTTTCGAGTTGTTTCTGCATAAGATGAGGAAAGACAACCCCAGAATATTCCTGTGACTGGGGAACACAGTGGATTGTTGAGAGTTATATTTGAGTCTGCTCTGATTTATTCAAAACAGACCTGGAAAATAGATTTGTTTTTTCTTGTTGATACCGATAGTTTCTTTGACATTGTAACAAGAAAAGCTAATGGCAACATTCAAAACTGAATACCGTAAATTGCTACCTTTGCCTGTTCATTGTTGTGTGTAATTGAAAGGACTTCAAATTGGATCTTGTATCCTGGATGGTTTTCAAGACAGGGAGTAATTTAGAATAACAACAACAAAAAAATATAGCAAGCGAGTATGTTTAACTCCTTTCTTCCCCACTGAAATAAAGCAAGGTTGTTCAAAGCTTTGCTGATAAATTTGTGGTGGGTAAACAAGTGAGACTCTGGAATCTGAATTGAAATATTCAGCCCTTGAGAGCCATATATTAGAATTAATATCTTAGTTAAATTGCTTTTCTCGCTCTCATTTTTAATTCTAAACTTGAAATTTCACAAACTTGTCAGTGTCTTTGCTTTCCTAATGTAATCTGGCATTCTACTGCTTAGAATGGGCTGTAAAGGTATGGGAGCCTTAAGGACATACTGGAGTTTTTGATGTAAACCTATCATAAGACTATTTTAATTTTCTCTTATCCTATTTAATTGCTGTAGCCAAGAGTAACTTTCACCTAAGCTTCTATCATGATGTTGTGTGTGCTGTTCTAATGGTGGGCTGTCAATGCCACTGACACGTTCAGGACTCAGCTGCTTGAGTCCAGTGGTCAAGGCTTGTGCTGTGCCAGGTCCAGTTCTTACATAGAACTAATTTCAAAGCAAAGGACAGTGTGCTAACCATGATCAGGGGACAATTTCTTTTCTTAGAATAAGGATTAGAAGAAGAATAAGAATTCTTCTATCCCCAGTCTGTATGAACACAGACCCGCTGCCACCACACTCTTTACATGGCAGGTGCCTTTTGTACCAGGTCGGATCCTCCCCTGAGCAGCAAGTGAATGCAGTGAGGGCTGGCAGTGGGGAGCTCTCTTTCCTAAGCATATTGCCTGTGCCTTGAGTGTGGCAGCTGGAAGCCCAGAAGAGCAATATGTCACCACCCTAGGCAATAGTGCACAAAGCTGGAGTGGCAAGTAACTACCTAGGGAGAACGGCAAAGAGAATTGAACATTAAGTAGCAGAGACTGCTCTGATCAACTGTGCATTTGTCATTTTGTATGGTGGTAGAATGCACATGTTGGGGGACTGAATGAATACTATAGGAACATAAAAGGTAAAATGTTACACTAATATTCCAGCTGTTGCAGCTATGTTAATATATATTTTTGTGTTTTCACTTCGAAATTCAGTACAAAGTCTACCTACCAGCAGTGGTAATTAGCTAGGAATATGCAGTTTAAGACAGGGTTCTGGCATATCTGTTTATATTGGGTTTATGTAGAATTAAATAATGGGAAAACATTTTACTAATGTGCTAATTAAAAGTAAGATAAAATATTTAACAGCTTGATAATACCTTTTAAAAGTGCGGAATTTTTAATTAAAAAAACAAAACGAAGAAAAGCTTTTCTTAAAGATTGTATTATTGTCTCACATCTCAAAAGAAAGTGAAATTACTGTCTTTCTTTGATGAACTCTTTGATTTGGCATCTTTGGAGATGTTTACAGGAAAACCCCAGATTAAGCCCCATGCTCTGCTAGTTTGCTTGCTGGGAAGTGTTTTGGCCTGAGGCACTGTAGTCCTGGAATGCCTGGTGGCAGCCTGGCAAGCCCAGCTGAGTGGGGGCCGCTTGGGCTGTGTGGAAAGCTGAAACTGTTCCCCTGCCTTGCAGAGAATTTCTTTCAAAAAGGAGTGGGAATCGCTGCCATTTAGAAACCAATGAAAATTATGACCATGCAGCCTGATAATGGCTTTTCTGAAAACAACCAGAAAAATGACAAAGGTTGAAGCTGTAGGAAGAAAAGAGTGGAAGAAATAAGGCGACCTCAGAATCGCTGTCTGAACCGGGATGCATCTCTGAAGGGGCACTGTTGATGACACCATGGAAACAAATTGCACTTCTGAGCAGCATCCAAAAGAAAGCTCTATGCTTCTCAGTGAAAGGTTTCAGCACTCAAGTGACTATTTTCCAAGCTCAGATTAATCTATTTGTTAAAAAAAACCCAAATTTCAGAACAGAAATCTAGAATTTCTGTGAAAATGACAGAATGTATTTTGCCTGTACCGTCCTTTCTCAGATATTGAAAGTCCAGCTTCTCAAGCACCCAGCAGACATCTACAATCCTACATCTACAATAGGATCTTACCTGAAAAGAGACAGCAAGTGAATTGATAAATATAATTATGTTGGCTGATGTTGAGTATGCAGCAAGTTATTTGGAAAAGCAGTTAAGTTCTTGTAGATTAGCTGTTCCGGTGACAGTTAAATATGTGTGGATCAGAAAAAAAGTTATTTTCTTTAACCGATAGTCAATACTAGAAGCAAGAATGCTACAGAAAAGTGCAGCTTTACTGGCAGTGGATCCAGGGTATTATGGAACAGCTTATATTGTTAATTATTGAAAATTAATAGGAAGGATGAGAAGAAGTCTGGAGAAAGGGAGTGGTGCAAGTTGCTGTATGGACATGCTTCATATTGGTTGAATTTGTTTAAGCAAAACCTTCCACTGAGCACTGGGAAGATACAAGTGGATTTGCAGAAACATCCTTGTCGTCATCATCAGTGTTGAGGCTGCTTAACATAATGTTCAACTACTTCAACTAATGATGATGGAGCAGCCAAATAACATGCCTGGAGACTTCTGCTGGGAGTTGGGCACATTATCTTGGGACTGTAAGTGATGACAAAGCACTGCTTGAAAACAGGCTCGTCTGTGTAATTATTAATCCAGAGATTCATTCAAAGTCAGGGAACATGATCAGTTAATTAAATTGGTTACTGTGGGCTTGATACACTCTAGAGGGGGAGTGTCAGGCTTTGCTGTCTCGTGTAAAGTGAGTTGGGTGTGCTCATGGAGATGTTATACTACACAGGACAGGGGATTGAAAGATACTTTATGAAGCAATGACACACTTCTTGTTGGCTGACTGCTCTAATCCAAAATTCAGAAGGAAATTATCTGTTAAACTAGAAAGCACTTGAAAGTTAGTAGTTGCTCAACAGAGTTCATACATTTTGTCATTTTGACTTCTGACTCTTACAAAGCCCTACAAAGAAGCTCATTCAGGGTTTCTGTTTACTGTAAAGGAAAGTGCATTTCCTGTAGTCAGGCAAGAAAACAAAAAGGAGAATTGTTGCCCCACCTTCATAGGAATGGGGTGACAATTGCATTAATTTATGAGAGACACAGCATATATAAAATTAATCTTTTTCAGTGTAAGAATATATTTATGCAAAATTGCAAAGAGGCTTGATTCAGTAGTCAGAAACAGGTTTAGAGCCATCGGAGGTGAGATACAGTATTTAGATCTACTGGGGACTGCCATGGCTGGGTGAGCTCAGATTGGTATTTAGCAGGTTTGTACTGAACTGAAAATTCAGCACTGGTTTCATGCTGAGTGATTTGGACCATTGTTTAGTCTTGAAATAGAAATAAGCCATGCGTGACTGTCTTGAAAAAATTCCAACCCCAAAGATATGCAGACATTTGTTGTAATTATACATGTTCCTGTTCTCACCGAGTTTGCCGTGTTGTTAATACAGTCCCTAAATTAGTCCGAGTCTGTCACATTGTTTAACCGTGGTTTAAATATTTAACTAAAACTTAGAGAAGTGAATTAAAACTGGGCCTTCCCTGCCCCATATATCCACAATTTTGTTGAGTATAAACTACTCCCTTCCAAAGAAACATGGGAAGACAGGGAAGCTGCCCAAGTGCGTGTCCACCAGGGTTTTAGAAGCAACAGGATTGCATCTCATTCATTATGTTAACAGAATTATATTCAGTAATTTGCGTGCATTAATGCTTTAAGGTTCCTTTTAAGGGTCCAGTTCTGAATGCTCTGTTCGTGTTTTTCTATTTGCAACTAACTGTATTTCCCTATGTTTTTCTTCTTATAAAGCAGTGGCTTTTCAAAAGACCTGCTGCTTCTCATATTAATGAGATTTTAGTATCTTCAGCTTTTCATATTTTGTTAATATGTAACAGGCTTTTTCATAGAAAAGTAATTTCAGAAAATTATTTGCCTTTTTAATGGGAAGTTTTGTTCATATTAATGTATATTGCTGAAAATTGATTTTAAAATAAGTAATAAATGAAAATAATACTAAGTGAAAAATGAAAAAAGTAACTTCTTTGAACATAGACAACCAGCTATCATTTTAAATTTTCATGACATTTTTCTCTTAATTCAGCAGCTTTACCTTTTGGCAATTTAACATATTAAATTATTTATTTTTAGTATAAGCTTCTTTTATTAATGTCATAGGTGCTTTTACTTTCGTAGATTAAAGTGATATCATATCAAAACTATGCCTGTTACTTTGTGTAATATCACTGACTAATCTTTCATAAAAATTTAAGAGTATAAGCTAGCATTTATATTGCTTATTACTAAATTTATGAGCAATTGGTTTGATGGCACTTCGATTGAAATGTAACCAAGACCCATCATCAACTGAGAAGTATTTCAATTCTGAATATGTATTGGCAAGGTCAAAGCTTAATTGGAAGGCTGTATTTTTGAAGCAGAACGCCTTTAGCACTGATGCCCCTCATGTTGCGAATTGTTTGAATTCTTTATACTTTGCTGAAAGTTCTTTTGTGTTGAAAATCTTAACAGTTGACTTATACCTTAAACCTTTTAATTCATGCATTAAATGCTTTATATTTAAATGGCAATAAGTTTTCTGTGGGGTATTACAGGAGTTCCTTAGGGATGAAGCAGTTTTTTTCTGACTCCTGCTGGGTTTTGTAGGACAAATCCCATCTCTGTTTCCTGGCTGGCCTCAGTCTCTGTTGCCTGTCATAATTTGGAGTGCCTTGAGGGAGAGTATCTGGCTCTGTATGCACACAGACCAGTGGCGCTGTGAGCCCCCTCCCTGGCTGGGCTCTGCACCAAGTGGCTGCCATGCAGGACCCAGCCTTAGCTCTAATGCTGAATGTTGCCTTGGTTCTCAGCAGTGCCCTTACCTGTGGTCATTCAGGCAAGCAAAGTCTCTCACCAGCTCCTGACCTCTGCAGCCTCGGACAGCCAGTGGAGCCATTCGCTATTTGCCTTGATACCCTCATGGACAAAGAAGGTGTTGTTCAAACGAGAGTCAGACGTCAGCCACCTTCTGGTCAGTAAAAGATGATTTGCCACTTTCAGTATTTGTAAGGATTGTAGCAACTCTGTAAAAACTGGATGTTGGGAATTTACTATCCAGTTAGTCCATTTCTAATTTTTTCACAGATGATTGTGTTCATTTGACATCACTTCAGCAACACCAATTAGTTTTGGGACTTCTAAAGAATTACTGTGACAGGTACAGCTGTGTAATTGCTGTGTAAATTCTGATAGACACTTAGTAATGAAAAGAATCTGTATAGTCTGATGAACTTTTTGCAGTGTGGTTTTTTGTGAGTTGTGATAGTCAAAAGATAAATATATAAATTAAGATTCTAATAATTACATGTGGGAATAAGTAGTTTTTGCACATTTGGATTAGAAAAAAGATTTAACTGTTGGGATAATAAAACTCCTAAATTTGAAGGCAATTGGTACCTATAAATTATTTTTAATAATTTATTTATATAATTTAACTTGTTGCTGAAGTGTGTGAATTATGTTTTCATACACTATGTAAATTTTTCCCCTTCCTCCATAGCCTGAAGATGTGTCCAATATGTCAGTGTCTTCTGAATTTGGAATAACCCTTCAGAAATGTGGTGTGGTAAGTTTTCTTACATTCCTCTTGTTAATTTGGTATTAATGACCAAATGACCTCTAAAAAGTGGGAACCTAATTGTGCCTATGTTGAGATTTTGGGAGTATGTGCATTTTGGTGTTATGGTGGTCCCACTCTCTGAGAGGCACTGTTTTGCAATGTTGATTCAAAACAGAAGCCAGTGAAATCTCTCAGGCTTCAGGGCATTTTGGATTGTAGTTGAAGTAAGAACTTGACTGTGAATTTCTAAAACTGCAAATAGGCAAACCCCAATGAACTCCAGAGTAATCAGCCAAGAGGCTGGGTAGAGATAGAGACAAATTTTATGAGATGAGATAAACCTTCTGGGATATTCCACTGGCCCAGCCATGGGTGCCCTACCTGGGTCAGGTATGGACTTCTTTTGACGGATGGAGCACTGACCCCTGTGTTGCCCATTGTGTGTTTGGGCATCCTAACACACAACCATAGAAAAGCCATTATGTCATAGTCTGCATATTCAGTGGGACTCAGCTACAGCACAGTATTTAATGAAAAAAGGTTTCATTTGACTTGTGTAAATGCTTGTGAGGAGCAAAGACCTCCCTATTGTAAGAATTTTTTAAACTTTCCATTTTATTTTTGCTAGACTGTTATTTTTCCTTCATTTTCTTCTTTATTTTCCCTTTCTTTGCACTGGATGAAGCAGGTATGAATTTTTATAATTACAGTCAGTTCATCTTAGCTGTCTCTTGGAGAGAGAGAGCACATCCAGCTTTAGGACCAATCTAAATTCAGCCACTGAAATGGTGCCTAGGAGGGTAGAGGATTCAGTAACCAGTACAGAAGAGGTTACATTATAACCTCACCAGATCAGCTGTGTAGAGAACAATGAATATGCATCACATCTCATGGCACTAATCACCTCTAATGCTGTTATTGAAATGGCAGCATATCATGATTAATGAGGCTGAATAGTGAGCATTTCAGACATAAGTAGTTACGCAGAATCTTCTGCTTTTCTATCTGTGAATTCTCAATTTTCATACCAGAGCCTCTCAGAGCTAGACTTTGAAACAGTCCCATGTTGTTTTTTCTGCTGTTTACAACATAGCCTCACACAGGCTCATTAAAAGCTGCGAAATAACTGCTGTAGGAAATTAAAGGTAATCTGTTGTAGATGCTGGCTTTATCAGAAAATACTTTTGTAGTGCTGTTAGTTGCAAATTACTGAAAACTATACAATTGTATGTGATTGTCTTCCACCTACAAATGGAGTTCACATTTAATTTTCCTTGGCTTACCTTGTCTTCTGCTTCAGTCCTATTTCAAGTGAACAAATGCTTTCATGCTAAGAGACAGACTGGCCATATGGTACTCTTTAGCTGTTTTAAATGGAAGAAAATGAATTTTGCAGATTTTCTTCCCCCTGCAATGAGTCGCCCCTCAGACCATGGAGGTGTCATATGTTTGTTTCTTGGAGTCAGGATTTTTCTAACATCTTACTGTAGAAATAGCCTTATTAAAACTGAGATGTTTAGATTTTACCAGTGCTTCCAGCACCTACTGTCATCCTTTCCAGAAATGTGTTTCTTTAAGAGCTTCATTCAATAGTATGGCTTGAAATTTCTTGTGCTAGTACTTCACAGTGACAATAATCCTTAGCAGAGATGAAATAAATCTTTACATTTAATTGCTTGTTTTCTAATAGTTTTACCTGCCTTGTTTCTTAATCTCCTAAGAATTCGTGCGTTGGAGATTATCAATGATTCTGTAATCTTTTTTTTCTCCTTCCTTTGCTGTTTCTAGTTGTTCTAACTTACTCCTAACAAGAATCCCCCATTCCTTTCAACTTCCCTGGCAATTCCTTCCTCCTCTCTTTTCTCCTGTTGTGTCCATGGTCTAGCTGTGGCTTTTTCATGCTCCTCTCCCAGGTATCTGAAGTGAGGTCGCTTGCAAGGGGTGATGACACACATGGGGCACTTCAGCAGCAGAGGGAAAATAGAATAGGTGCTTAGGCATCATCAATGGCTGCCATTGGGTTTGGTTCCTGTAGATGTCTGGCAGCCTAAACATCTGCTCCAAAAGCAAGAAAAAACATCTTCAGGCAAATTAGAGGAGCAGCTTAAATAAGATAACCAGTGGTCACTGATCACAGTGGCAGCACTGTATAGAGGAGTTCTTTCTAGGAGCAGTCAAACCATACCCGTTGCTTGATTCTTGTCTGCTGATTTCAGGGGAAAAAAAAATCTGAATTCTTTCAACCCCTTTGCAACTGAGTTTAAGTCTGATTGCCAGTCAAAAATAAGGAATGGATTTAATAAAAAATGGATTTAATATTAATGAGAAATGTGGTTTTGAGACTTTTTTCCTGTTTCATTTTGGTTTTGTTTTTTTAAAGCAAGTATCTGGCCTTTGTGATAGCACGTGAAATGTTAAAAGGCATATTGACTGCATCATGCTAGTTTAGAAACCAGGAGAGAGAAAAATCTGACCAAAATATATCACGTTTTTAATACTTGATGATTTTAACTCTGAGAAGTTGGGTTATAACTCATTATATACAAGCATATGAAATTGGTGATGGTTTCCTCAGAAATATAACTAAGCCTGTTTTTTTACTTGTGTTAATACCTACATTTTTATACATTGTTTGCAGCTATTATTATTTATACAATAAATAGTTGGGAATTTTGTCACTTAAATAGAGAAATGTGGACTAAGCCATAATAACTTCATTAAGTTGTTTCTTCTCCTTGATTCATGTAATTCTAAAACTGTGATCTGGTTCTCTGCTGAATTAGAATGAAATGCAGAGATCAGTGCGTAGTGAGACCATAGCTACATGTATTGAACCCTGTGGCTATCATGAACTCTGGTGTGATTTCTGAAGTCTATCACAATTCGTATTTTTAGAACTCATTTTTCGTGGGGACTGCTTTATTATTTTATATTTGCTGGTGTCCAGATACAGTGTAGACAGGTCCTTAAAATGAAGTTCTAAAAAGAGAAAGGTTTGGCCTGAATCATAATTCTGACAGTTAAAGGACTATTAATTTGGTGTCATTATTTGAAACCTCATAAATCATCATGAATATACTATAGATCACCATATTATTATGGATCCTATAAAGATTTAGACAATTCTGGTTTAATACGAGCTACGGAGGAAAGCAGTTTGGAAGGTGAGAGGTCAGTAAGCAACTCTGTGCTCAGAATAATTTCATTTATAGGGTATAACTGCTCAATAAGACTTAGGGGCTTAATGGAATAAATAAATAAAATCACATGAGTGCATGTTGCTAGAGATTGGTGATTAGTGTATGACCTTCACTGCTAATTGGAAGCAGAGCCATGAACTCCCAAGTTGACTGGTGGCTCCACCTGCCTTCATGTGGGAAGGGCAAGTCAAGACAGCCAGCATCCTTCAGAGAGTGGGGTTGCTGTGAAAGGAAAATAGAGACCAAAACTGCTTGGAGAGAATTACTTTGCAGTGAGGCAGCTTGCAAAAGAAACATCCTCGTGGTACAAAGGTACAAATTTTAGAATTTTCCAAACTCTGGTTATAAAGTTATGGTCCAGTTTTGTGTTGTATGCAGTATCACAGGGACATTCAGGTTCTAGTCCTATATGAGCTGGGTTTCCACCATCTGGCTTTCTGCCACTGTCTTCAAGCAACAGTTTGACATACCAAAGATTAAAATCTCACTGTGAGTGTGAGATCAAACTGAGTGTAGTTTCATTTGCAGATCAGTCAGAATACCTTCAGAAAATAAGTTTACACATATAATGAAATTTTATTTGTAATGAAGTCTGATTTTGCTGTTAAGGTGCACATACAGCCATTTTGCACCATTAATAGTAATATTTCTGTTTTCAGGTGGATGTTGAACATGACCCTCAAACTGCATACATTACACTTGTGATTAATAACACCAACACATTGCTCTCAACAAACATCACAGATCTTATCCTCCTGGACAACATTACTGGTCTACATGTTCAAAAAACCAGTGGGAATAAGACCACAGATGGCATACAGATTTACAGGAAAAGTTTCTTGCAAGGTAACAAAATCTGCAGTGAAATATCCCTGATAACACATGTCAAAATGCATCTGTTAAAATCACAGTATTTACTTATTTAATTACAGTGGTGTAAATTATTTGAGTATCAGTTAATACAGGTGAAAAAAGTCTGGGAAAGGTTTTAGGCTGCAGTGTCCAATTCTGTCAGCTCACTGTTAACTGTTTTGACTCCCACTGCTTCCAGTCTTCCAGGCACAGAGCTGAGCCCTGTATTTTGTAAAAGTTGCCATCAAAAATTAAAGAGTCTTTCACAATTGTATTTGTTCATTTTGGGTATTTTTTAAAACTTTTGCAAAAGGCATTTTAATCATATTTTCAGCCATCTTTAGCCAATGGCAGTTCAGCTTGCTGAGGTATTGAGGTGCATTGGAATTGCAAAAGGCCATGCAAACAGGGAAAATGATTAATCAGAAATAAGGCAGCTCTTCTCAATATCTGTTCTCTTCAAGCTAAACAAATTATAAAGTCAAAGCAAGTAGTAAAGAAATAAACCTCTTTCATTTGTGAAGTCAGTTTGTTCCTTTTCTAATTGGTAGCAGTTCAGTCAGTGCACACGCATTAAATTTTATCTTTCTTGATTTCTTCATCTCCTTTTTCCTAATCACAAGCATGTCAAAAATTAGCAGCTTGCTTTTGGGAGTCACGATATTTCTCCAGGAGCTTCAGAAGTGTTCACTGATTCGTGTTTATGATCGAAGTATCTCAGGTTATGATAGTTTTATAGTGAAAGATTTCCACATAGAAAAGGGAAATAAGTAGGCTTGGGGCTGCTGTCTGATTGCAATTGGATAGCCAAACTCCATTTCTGATAACAGCAGTGTGAGCAGTGGTACTGATTGCAGGACTGGTCTTTATGGAAATGTCAAGGAATTTCTGGCTCTCCACAGAGATTTCCTGGAAACAATTACCCCTGAGAAAGAATAGAAAAATGGCTTGCATGTCTGGTCTAGTAAGCCAAGTTGGAACTGCTGCATAATTTATTTATAATTACTGAATCTGTAGTTGAAGCTAGCTTTTCTAGACAAATCAGTATGAAAAATACTGAAGTGGAAGAAAATCCAGCAGACCAGATTTCTGCATAGTTTGAGGTTTGGTCATTACTATATTAATCCTGAAGTCAGCCCATACCTTGCCACTAGGGCTGGACAGAAAGGCTCTATCTACACCAGCCTATATACTGTCATGCTAAATGTTTGCCACAATAATTTTTCCATACTTCAGTGCATTGTGAATCAAAATTCACCTGAAATCTGTCAGATTTCTCTTTGGTTTCAACAACGGGAGAATCAGCATCTTAGTGGTTTAAAATGTAGGTTGTCCATTTTATAATAAAAATATTTTAAAATAGTCTCATGTAGAGTTTTGGTATCAAAAAATAATGCTTTTGGATAGGTTGGGGCATCATTTAATGCAGTTTCCAGATCCTGGGCTGAATTTACTTGAATTCTTAGAAGCAGCAGACATGAAGGATATTACTGAGCTTAAGTGGCCATGTACTGTCTACTCTTAATGTGTGGCATCTGCTATGTCAGAAAGGAAAAGCTCCAGTGCTATCCCAAGCCTTCCCTATGGATCTTTGAGAAAATTTCATGGAACACAGCAAATCCATCCATATCCCTGTTTTAATAGGTGGAGAATACTTTGCAATCAACTACTCTGCACTTCTTGATGCAGAAGAAATGTGGCATGGCAGGGTCTTGACACTGCCTGCGAAGCTAACTTTCAGGAGTTCATCACAGGTATTTTACTCACAATTCTATTCTGCTTTTCACAGTTTCTGTAAAAAATAGTCTCCAAGGTGGTTCTTGCCTGACTAAACAATGAGGCCATCATGTAATGAAAGGAAACTCTTAGGCTCTCTGATTGTTTACCATAAATTTATAAATGCATTAATTATTCTTCACAGCTTAAGAAGTCTTAGTCCCCCTTAAGTAAAGTATCTGTGTGTTGTCTTGTAGCCTTTCTTTATACTTTTCAAGTTTCTCTCTAGCTTATTGATCTATCCTGGAAATAAGTGTCCCACATGCTTACGTGTGTGTTCCTGAAATCTAAGAGAGATTGAAAGTTTTGCCATATTTTTATAATAAAATAATTTATTTTAACTGAAAAACAAGTTGCAGCAAAGGAAAATGTCATTGCTCATAAGAAAGACACCTTGTGGTATAAGAGTTTCTTGGGTCTGAAAGATTTTTCAGAGAAGCTGAGAAATGTCCATCCTTGCTGATTTTTGAGAACTCTATTGCATCAGGCTCTGAAACAGCTGGTCTAATGCTGGAATTAGCCTGGCTTTGAGTAGGAGGCAGGACACGCAGTTTCTGCCGAAGTAAAATTTTTCAATTCTTAAATATGGCTTGATGGTTTTTCTGTGGTTTTCATAATTGCACATAATTATAACCTGCAGATGTATTTTCATTTCAATTGCTGCTTTGTTTTTTTGAGGAAAAATGTTCCATGTGTATGGGAGTGGTACTAGAGCTGTGGAGAGGAAAACTTAAAAACGCAGGGCATGGTAAAAGTAGAGATTTATGTACGGACTGTGGCTTCTGTTCTGTACATTCTCAGTCAACCCAGATTTTCTAGGCAAAGAAAAATTTAATACTTTGTGAATTGGGATGTGGGGAGTGTATCCCACAGAACAGCTGCTTCCATGTCTTTTGGTGTTATCCCTAAGTACACTGCGTTTTCCTATTAGATTTATTTCAGCTTTAATCTTAATAAGAAATATAGCTAATATTTTAAGGAGAGGCTTTTCTAGAGACTCTAGCTGTTTGCCAGTGGATTCTGTTTTTTTTTAATACTGGTAATTTTTTTAATGTCTCTCAGAATAAAACACATCTCGTATCATTGACAGCATCATTTACCATAACGGAAGAAGAAAAGACCAAGGTAAATTCTATGATTTGGTATTGCATTGACTCTCCTGCTTATACTTCTGGACAATCTAAAGTTAATCCTAGGAGCTAAGGATGTACTTGTGTACTTGTCTCATCACTCAGCTATTGGCTAGTAATCATACACAAGCTCTGCCTTCTCAGATTTTAAGAAGAAAACAGGACTCAACATAAGGGGTCTTTTTTTTGTCTTAAACCAGCAATATTTAGTATGGAATATAAATTTTTTAAAAATTCTTTAAAAATTTTTAGATAAAAATGGCATTATGCTCCTTGCCATATTCTTTCATTTGAACAACCATCCAGGCACAGGAAAATGTGATGAGGAATATGCTCACCTGCTGCTGTGCCTAACTACCATGAAAAAGCTTTTTGTTTTTCCAAAAGGGTAAAGTTATCCTCCACCCGTTGAGGGAAGCTTTCTGTATGATGCTGATACTCAAGCCTGAGAAATAAAACTGCAGAAAGAGTAGCATATTTTATGCTTCTTTTCATTTTTTAACTAGTCATTCTTCCAATATGACTTTCTGTTCTTGGCTTCTGAAGTAATTCTGAAATGTAGTTTTTAACAGGCCAAATAAACCTTCAAAATTACATTGATTGCAGCAGTATTATTCTTCTAGATAATTCTTTTATTTAAAAACTCTCTACTTCATCCATCAGTTTCATTGCTAGAGTAATCTCTTCACCAAACTTGTTTTTCTCCCCTAGCCTCTCATTAACTTGACAGGCTGCTGTTGCAAGGGGTCGTTTTTAGAGAAGCTGTGGATAGGTTGACAGGAGTACTGGGATTATTTGTGTTCAGGCAGAAGCAAAGCATTTGTTTCACAATAGAACATTTCTGCCGTGGTTGTGCATGTGGATAGGGCTTGTCTGAATAGGTCATGAGGACTAGACAATTCATTCCTTCGTGGACCTGTCCCATGAGTTTCTCTCTGCCTTTAATAAGTAATCTGTTTGGCGTTTGGGCGTAGGGGCCTCTTGTTCCAGTATTCTCTTCTGCTGGGGATCTCTGCCTTCTCAGCTTTTATTATTGTAATAGATACATGTCCGGATATGGCTTTCTTGTAATTGGAGATCAGGTGCTCATTCTGTTAAAATGAAAGCCATAATTAAACATGATATGAGGTAAAACTATACATAAGCGAGATAGCTCATTGTCCCTGGATAAAGATCTAGTAATAATTAAAAGGATTGGGCATTTGTATAGCTAAGAATTACAAATGAACTTGCCATAAATCTGTTTTTTGGAAACTCTTAGAGGTGTAAACCATGAAGTAGCTGACTGGGTTAGAAAAATAACTTCATAAATGTTTTCTGAAGAGTTCAGTGTGAATTGATTTGCAGCAGTTGCTGATGTCTTAAGCCAAGACTCTAAGCTACGTTGGTCTCAACTGACCATGAAAATTTCTGCAATCTGTTATTATACAAAGTGTGCTTATTATTTTTCCCAGCTTGACAGTTAGACCTCAAAAAGTTCTTGTGAACTTGTAGGTAGGTGAAATTAGATCAGCTGCATTTGAACTTAGTAAACGAACAGGCTTTGTAACTAAAATGTGTGGTAAAGATGTGTGGAAAATACCGTAAATTTTTGAAAAATAAAGCTTAGAAATTAACATATCATGTTTCACATGCTTAATATTTGACTTTGGGCTATGGGCTAGCATAAGATGTTTTGGAATGAAACCAGTTTGTGCAAGGAAATTAGGATTATTTGGAGAAGGTGTGATGTGTTTTATTTCTTTCATATTGTCAGCTGTCATAAATGCTCTCCACCTCGGATTTATTTATTAAAAATAATTATTTAAACCTGTTCATGGGTATTTTAAAGCCAATGTGCATATGTGACTAAGTGGACAGTAGATGTTGACTTTGGGAATGACAAGTGAAAAATTAATTACAT
Source organism: Rhabdornis inornatus (assembly GCA_013397075.1). Taxonomy (NCBI): domain Eukaryota; kingdom Metazoa; phylum Chordata; class Aves; order Passeriformes; family Rhabdornithidae; genus Rhabdornis; species Rhabdornis inornatus. Next base: position 5,282,027 of record VWZS01002995.1, on the reverse strand, counting down.
AGTCATGGCAGTGTCATGCTACATTGCTCCCATCAGCTTTCACGTGATATGCTTGAACGTTTAGATACTATGCTGTTCTTTAAAGTTTTACAAACCCTGTGGATTTCTTCTCTTTGCCACTGGAAGAAAGTGCTTGGTTGCCTGGAACAAGGTAATTTTGTGGGTTATGAAAAAAATATGAGTGTTGTTCATCTGAGTGTCCGTGGCAGATGTCATCCCACAGGGCTTCAGGGCTTGTGAGTTCTTTGTGCCTCTGCCCTGGGCTGGGGGAGTTTGATGCTGAGTGGGACACTGGTGAAAAGTGTGAAAAGGGGAGTTCTCCCATCTAAGCATGTTGCATGGGAGAGATGATAATTCCTTTACACTGATTTTTATGAGGCTTGCTTCCCTCAGCGTCATGCAAAGCAGTGGGAGCACATCAGTTCTTGAAAGAAACTAGGGCCTGTAATGCCTCTTCCCACTGTTGGGATGGCTTTAGAGGTTAGCTTAAGGAATGGTTTTGAGGCCTGCTGATGTGTCTGTGGTTTGAAGGTCAGTCTGCCAGTACCAGTCTTGACTTGAACAAGGCTGTGGCACCATCTGCTGTAGTGCTTTCAGATGGTGTTGAGCACCTGCTGTGTTCTGCTTGGACTGACAGCCCCCCCAATGACATGGACTGTCCTTCCAGAGCCCATTTTTTTTAAGTATAAAAGGACAGACAAAACTGCCTGTCCTCATGCAGACTGACTGTCCTACCATGGGTCTCACCTTTTACTTAGAAAGCACAGAGTCTTTCCATAGCCAGTGCTTTTTCTTCACCAAAACTTAAGCTAAACAGCTTCTTTCCAGCTTTGCTGAATCCATAGCCTCACCAGATCCTTGCTTTCCCCAGAAGTCTAGAGAGATCCTTAGATTTCACAGAGTGTATGGAAGTTAGACAAATGCATGCAGGTTCAGACAAAATGATGAAATGGTTTCAAAGCAGCTTTTTTTCCCTAAGTGTTATCTATGGCATCTCGTGTTCCCTGAAAGTGGAGGGATCCCAGTCAGAGTCCTGATGTGACAGAGGTGTTAAATTGCAATAAATTATTTTCAAGTCATGGGCCATGTTTGAATATTGTTCCTTATGCAGAATTACCATGGACTCTATGGAATGCTGTCAGGTTTCTGCTCCAAGAAAAATCCAAACCCAGCTTGCAAACAGCATGTTAATTATTTACAGCCCCAGCAGAGGGATGAGTTTGTGGTGAAACATTATACTAATAGCTGTGCTATGTTTTTCATTGAAAGATCTCATAGAACTAAACAAACACTGAATTAACTTTTGCTATATAGAACAAAAAGCAAAAATTAATTTTTAATGCAATTCAATTTAAATACTAAGTTAAGAGCTAAAGTGAAAGGTCTACAAAGTTGTTATCAGGCTCATGGTTCCAGTGCTCCTGCCAGCCTTTTCTGACTCAGGCTGATGCAGAAGCTGCAAGGTTGCACACAGATTGGGTGAGTGTCAGTTGCAAGTTTATTCTGAACTCATATTGGTACTTTCTCCCTAGGTGTTTACTCAGTTTCATTGAATCAAGAAATGGCCATTAATTAAAGTAACCAATATCTGACTGACTTTCCAGAGCCTATGAGCAACATAAAATGCCTTCAATTTCAGTGAGACTTCTTAGAAGAGTGACAGCTTTGGAAAATAGGCTATTAAGTACAGGATACCCAAAAGTCACAGCAGAAGAATTCAGTCTGTAGAGTTCTCTTGCTTGAATTACACAGGAATTTGGATAAGGTGAACATAGCAAACTGTGCTGACTTGGAAACCTATTTAAAATACACACTTGTTTGAATATATTCATCAAGATGTAGTAGTAACATAAGGCTGGGAAATCCTGAAGTTGTGTGAGGCTATTTAAAAATAATGTACTGTTTGCTTACAGTTACAGTCTTTGAATTACAGTTATAATCTGATCTTTATATATATCTAAAATAACATTTTAATTAAATGATCTTATAATTTCAGATTTTATACAGCCATGCCATCAGTGCTTCAGGGTTCTTCATTGCTTTTTTTGTTTCCCTTGTGTTCACATGTGCTATCTTTTTCATCATTTACCGAACCCAAATATTAAAATGGAGTTTCTGTAGTAAAAACCAGGTGAGTTGTACTGTCAGGGTAGGTTGTTTAATTTTTTTCACTGATCATATGTGATGATATAGTTTGCTGACTAAGATTGTCTGAAGAGTTTTTGAAGATGAAGAAAAAGCCATCAAGTGATGGACTTGGCTCACAGATAGTGTAATCTCTACAGCCTCTAAACTTCAGGGCAATCAGATTTAGAGATGAGTGTAAGAATGATACCCTGATCAAAAAAACTGCTGTCAGTACCTGGCTGTTGGCTCTAGATCAGAGGGGGATTACCCTTTGCCTGTTCATTACTTTCCATATTCCTCTCTTCCTCCCCTCTGAATTAGAGGCAGGATGTCTCTGGGTTATAAGTTGCCAGGGGAGTAGACAACTTATCTTGAACACAGCAACTTGGGTGCAAATCTTTTTCTGATTATCAGGAATAGGGATTTGAATTTTGGTCTTAGTTTCTTAATGTGCAATAATATCTTCAGTGATTAAGCAAAACAGATGGGATTGAGGATGAAGTATTTTCATTGCTCTGTGCCAGTTTGAAGAAAGTATTTCAGTATACATTGGACTGGAGAAAAAAAATAGAGAATCTGATGAATATTAATCAAGTTGGTGTGATTCCAGCTGTTCCTTCTAATAATTATTTTTGTATTTATGTAAAGTATAACAACTTCATTGGGAGGGAGCTAGAGATGTTAGTGAGAATATTACAGTGATTGGAGCAGTCCTAAGAGAGGTATGCTGAGGGGTTTGGACCGCTTGTCTGCCGAAAGGGTGGTAGATCTCTCATTCGTCTGGACTGACCAGAGTAGCTCACAAATCTTTCTGTAGTTGAAAATTACACCATCAGTAACTTCCATTTATTTTAGGTCTGAAAAATTAATCTCTTTAAATGAAAAGGATGTGACCTGTTTCTTTTTACAAAAGAAATAGTGAAAATGAATTAGTAAAAATGTCCAGCTTAGTCTAGCATCATATATTTATAGCGGGGTTTTTACACAACGTTATAAGCCCTCAGTCTGAAGTCTCTGTGAGTCACTTCCATCATGGATAGGATTTGTTTTTGCATGTTGTTCACCTAATAATACCATAATGTTGCTATATGTAATTTGTATACTACAGCAATTTTTAAATAATTACCTAGAAGGTTTGAAGTGGAAGAGAGCTTCCTAGATGAATTTCACAAGTGTTTTGTGTTCTCCATTTCTTCATCTTCCAGATCATTTCTTCATATTCCAGATCAGTTACATACTAAAAAAGATCAGTCGGAAATAAAAGTAGTATATTTTATTTCAGATACATATCTGAATTGCACAACCTCTTTATACTCTTTCCAGCTTTACAGTTTGATGATAAGTAGAAACCTTCTCACCCAGAGTTAAACTGCAATAAAATTAGATCAGATGCTCATTATACATTTTTTTTAAAATAATCTAAAGTTTGCTACTTTTTCTCCCTTTTCTTTTTAGGAGATACAGCCTGGTCTCAGCCAAAATCACAAACTGGAGCATTCTCAATTTAGTGCAGGTGATCTCTTTAGTGAAGATACAATTATGAATGACCAAATCATTGATATTCTGTCCTTTGAAGAACCTGGGAACATGCTTCAGGCTTTAGAAGAGTAAGAATTCATTGCTATTCCATCACATTTATTATTTTTATCATTAGCCAAGCCTTTGAATATGTTTTGAGTATCTCCTTTTTATTGTTTTTTTATAGTGTCTGTTTATACATATTACTGCACTACGTTAGGTTTTCAGACTGTTTTAAACAATCATCTGTGGGAATGGAAAGCCATTATATTTCATATTGATTCACTTGTAGAAGTCAGAACTCCATCTAGGCCTTAGACATGCAAGTTTTCCAATACAAATAAACACCTTGCTTCGTCTCTCTGTGGTTCAGTACATGAAGGGAAACTTCTTGGCGTGCAAGAAAATACTGAAACACAGTATTCTACTATTGCTTAACATGTTCTGCTTTCAAAAGGGTGGCTTTTGTCCTAGAAAAGAGAGCTCCTGCTGAGAGCCAGCATTATTGCTCAGGAGTGTATTTTGAAAACAGCTGGATTAGAGTCTAAGGTGTGACAGTTTGTAGCCAGAAAGATACCATGTACCTGTGGTTGGTGGGACCACTTGCTACAGCACAGAAACACTCCTGATACCGTTTAAAGGCTTTTTGACAGAAACATGCCACTGTTAAAGGTCATCTGTTCTTCAGCTGAATTTTATAAAAAGGTCTTATGTGAGGATGAGCAGATGTTGTTTATGCAGTCTTACCATTACCTCCGTAAGTGAGGTTAAAGGCAGTATTATGCAACTATAAAATCTGTAGAAGCTGGAAAGTTACAGGACCATGGGTGGAATTTTCTTTCTTACAAGTAACTAACAGCATTATTATTTTTTGCCTTTCCCTGATAATTGGAAACTTATCTCTGTAAATTGCACATTGGTCCTTGCTTTTATACCTGTATAGTAACTCAGGCTTTGCAAAGGTTTATCCTTAAAATAATTTTGTGACTATTAAGAAGAACAGGATCAAACATTTTTTTAAACTTGTTTTAGTATTAATTTATTTTGGGGATAGTTAGTATCTCGCTAGGTTGGAAAAAAATTGCTGGACTATTTTCAGATACATTATGGGTAGAAAGATATATATTCTTGCAAACCTTTGGAAAGGTTTATTTTTACAACAGGTTTATTTCTAAACCTATAAAACAGGATTTGTATCTTAGTTTGAATGTGTGTCCAGGGGCTGAAGTTTTTTAATGTTTTTACAAAGTTAGTGTATATGTCTCTTGCTTCCTTTTCTTTCCTCAGTTTCTGTTTTTTTAACCTCTAAAGAGGTAGAGCATTTCAGTGAATAAAGTAGATGCCCATTAGTCAACACTCACTAACCTGCTTCACCTTCTAAGCTATCTTTTCCTTTTACCAGGGTGAGGATAGTAGATAGACCACAAAGGTATCCAGAGTTACAGGGATGCCTTCTATGAAAGATGATTGAAAGGGTGATAGGTGTTGTCAGCCAAGCGACATCATCTTACTTGTATGCTATCTTGGTAATTCCTTCTGTGTGTTTTGGTGCAGGTATGTTTCATTTTTGTCTGCATGACACACATACAAACTTGCCAGCATAATTTATAGCATCCTTTTCATTGCACTGTCATGGTTGGAATCATTCTGCTCTTTCAGATACAAATGAGAAAAATACTCTGAAAAGCAGGAGCCACGTGTCGTTTTCTTCTTTGCAGCATAAAACTGTTCTGTCTTTTAAGAAGTGGCAGTGCCAAATCGCTTAGGAGATACATCAGGGGCATGTGTTCAATATTTATGGACAGAGACACCTTTGGAATGTAGACAGTTTGCAGTGTCAGGAGGATTGGCTAGAGAACAAAACATACTTTTAATATTTCATAAGGAAGCTTCTTGGTTACTCATTTTGTGAATTTTGTCTTAATAAGTCATGTCCTTGATGTACATTATGCAGCAAAATAGCTTGGCTTTTATTCTCAGTAGGTTCCTTGCTGTGTATATTACTGAATCTTGGCCTCTGGACAGTGAATACTAATGAGGGGAAGCTATATGATTTGGATATTTGACGTGCACACTACAAGATCGTGTTCCAAAATGTTGTGGGTCTCTTTTTCTATATGTCTAGAGGAGAATATGAAGAAAGCTGACAAATTTGGGTTTGTGTCCCATGTGATGGAGCTTCACCCTTCTCATAGTCTCAAAAGATACAGATATGTTAAAGGGAACTTAATTTCTTTAAATGGCTTTTCACAACTACACCTTTTCTTTTGAATTTTCGTTTTGTGCTGCTGTGCTTCCTTGAGTTTGTCAGAGCTCTAGCTGAATTTGAACCTGCTTGCTGATACACAATATGTACTGCTGGTTATTTTGGCAAATTCATAAGTAATATGTGTACACTGCAGCTGATTTTTTTCTGTGGTACAGGACGCTTGAGGCTAATGTACTAGAGCACAGGATCAAACTGTCTCCAAAAAGCCTTGACAGAATTATTTTTTTTTTTGTGAAATGTGGATATGTGAAATAGGACTATAATAGTAATCACATTGATATGAGATGCAGTGAATGCTCACGGTATGAACTCCAAACCCTGCATTTGTAGTTCTGTGTTATGAATGCTGCTAGAAACTTGACAAGTGTGTAAACTATACTTTTTTTTTCATGAGAGCTCAAATGCTTAGTATATCATAGGAGTCTGTAGGACTGGGGAGCTGAAGAAAACAAGTAATTTAAAACTGATGAATACTTCCCTTTTTTCATCTCAAAAACATCACTTTTCTTTGATGTTGGCTAACTATGAAATATTTGGAATTATAAGGGTCATTTCTGCTGTCTCCCTGGAACAATTTATCTCATCCAGAAGAGAGTCTCCTTTTGAGACTTGTGCTGTTCCTAATGCTTTATTCCATATAATTTTTAATGAAGATTGGTATCTCCTGCCATTTCTGTCATCTGAATACTCACCCTGCCTGGATAGATCAGAAGAATCTGAAGAGATCATAGCAGAATTGGAAGCTCCTCAGGCATTAATGCATAATGCATATAGCAATAATACTTATTATTTAGTTAGTATCCAGGCTGAAGTTGGTGTTTTTGAAATCAGTGGTGAAATGTGTGATGGCTTCATCAGAAGCAGAATTGGAATTTTTCATACACTTCTTTTGCATAGTTGCTTTTCTGAGCAAAATAGTGAAATAACCATTTTCTGAACTCTGTCGCAACAGTGGTATTGTAGGTAGATATATTTTTAAAATTGTTTTTCTGAAGATCACTTATCTGTCGTATTTCTTACTTCCTGCAAGCAGTGCAGAGGTTGCAGTCTCTTAAATGCTGTATTTTTAAAGTGCTTTCTAAACAGATAATTGTAAGAATTGGAATACTCTCTTTATATTGCTGGAGAGAGTTAAAGGAATTTGATAGGTGAAACTGCTGCTAGATCTGTTGGTTAGACTTTCTATCAGGTTTTCATGAATCTTTGTTTTCTGAAGAGTTTCTGGTCTCTCAGCTCAATTTATAATCTTTTTCAGTTTTTTGTTTAAATATTATTTCTTGGCTGTATATCAGGAATCCTGTTTTTGGTTTTGTCAGCATTCTGACTTCTGGAAAGCTGAACTTAACCTGTGACTCATCCATGTGGAAGCATCCTTAGATAGCCCTCAAGTACCTTTCTCAGCAATTTCATTTACTGATCTGATGTCTTGTATTCTCTGTAGGCTGCTGCATGAGCTCTGCCAAGTTCACACTTGGCTGTGTAAGTGCTGCAGGTCTGATGGATGAACCCCCCCCCCCAGTTCAGAGCTGGCTGCAGCCCAGTACAGCTACTGGTGTATCACAGAGCTTCTTCAGACCTGTGCTAACACAGCCTGGCAGCAGGCAGGGACCAGGGAAAGCAACACATCCCACTCTGGCACAGGAGGCTGGAGAATTTGGGCTTGGGCAGTCGGTAGCTGTTGTGGGGTGTTCAGACCTCATGCCATTGTCTCTGTTTCTACTTTAGTGCAGTTTGAGTCTCCTGCAAAGGTTTGTGCCTTGTCATGCTGCACCTGTGTAAATCCCTGCCCTGAAGTGTTTACAGTCTCTGTTGAGACTGGACCCAGCAGAAGAGAATGGAATGTAAAGAAAGGAAAAAAGGAGGGAGATGTTGAAGGGAGGAAGGTATGGGGCTGCACAGAGCGGTCACATTGACATGATACTTTAGAAAACCACCAACAAAACACAACAAACTAAACAGACAAAAAACCAGAAAAAAACCAAAATACAGCCCAGCTTACTGATACTGTATTACTACCCCCTGAATAACTGGATAATTTGTGAAACAAACCACATCAGCTGCTTTTGAAGACCTCTAATGCCCATTATGCTCGAATTGGCTTTGCTTACTGTGACTAAAGCCAGCACTGCAGGAACTGCTTTCTTTTTGATTCTCCTTGTCTGACTCTTTCCCCATCTTTACTCCTCTGAAGTGTGACAAGGCAACATGAACCAGAATGCCTGGATGTTGTCCTCCCGTTTCCTTCCTCACTGCAGCTGTCCCATTCTCACTGTTCCCGTGGGTACAGGATGTACTGCTCTGGCTGTAACAGTGGGTGCCACTAGGCTGGTGTGCTTGTCTGTCTGTCCTTCCCTCTTATCATTCCTTTCTCCATCAGGAGTTGGTGCAGCTACTCTGCCTTGGGGCTCCGAGTCACTGCTGGAGACAAAGTGTCCACAAATGGCTCTAAATTACTGAATTACATTCTTTTCAAGAACCTTATGTATTTGAAGCAATACTTTTATAGAAACAGTGAGCTCCAGTCACCTCTGGATACTTTTATAATATGTGTGCAACTAATTGGCTTCCATTGGCGGAGGAGAGATGAGCCTTCTGAGAATGACAGGCTTTTCTGTTTTGATGAGAAAATGTCACCAAAGGGGAATTTGTTTAATGCTTTTCTCCGTTTTAGACTTCAGAACATTGTGTCTTGGTAGTTTCTTATCTTTATAAATTCAGAATTAGTTTTAAAGATGTGTCTGAAAGCCATTAGTTATTTTTAGGACTATTAAATTCAGCAGCTATTAATACTCTTCTTCAAAAATTCTCTCTCTGGGCCTGTATTTTGAATAATAAGACTTAAAGACACAATTACTTGGTAGTTAATGAGAGGTTTCCTTTTTTTGTAGTGTGTTGTGTTTTGGTTTGTTTTTTTTTAAATTAACTATAGTTGCTTTTCTGACCCCATCTGCTTTCCTGTATTCTTTCATTAGGTCTGTGGAGGACATCAGTTGCTCAGGCACTCTCTCTGCTTCTCAGTGTTTGGCATCTGGGATTCTCCCCTTCCAGATCTCTCTGACAGATTTTTAAAACCTCTTTCTCTTCAAGTGAGTGAAAAAGCTTTGCATTTGCTGTTTGAAGTTTCATTTTCTATGTGTCTGTTCACCTTTCCTTCCCCTACCCTTTTGTGCCACTTGCTTTCTGTACTGTCCTCATCCTTTCTCTGCATGCTTTGTCCAACAAAAGCTTTCATCTTTTTCATCAATAGCCATCAGCTATCAGTACTTCATTACCTTTCATGTTTCTATGATGCTGAATATGCTCAGAAATTGAGGCAAGATCTTTTAAACATCAATTGCTGTAACAAACAGAGTGCAAAGCATTTAAAGCAAATTATGAAACATATCTTGGCTTGAGGAGACAGAGTGTCAGGCTAGAATTTTTTTTCCCTATGTGACATGAAACATTTAATCTGGTTGATTGTAAACATTGTTCTTTGGAGGGACTTGAATGGAAGCAAATGGAAGCATTTGGTTTATTATATGTACAGGATTCCCATGTTTTACTGACTTAGTGTGATACAGCATGCTAGGGGTGCCCTCAGTGTCTCCGTTTTGAGTAAAGGGCTTGAAGCAAGGCTTCTGATGTGTGTGATGAGCCTGTCTCATTTCTGCTGGCTGCTGTGTGAAGATCATGGACCAGAAGTAGAGCACATCACATGGAAAGGAGCTTTCAAGTTTTTACAGACACAACCTTTTTCTTCGGCTGCCGCTGCCATAAGGTGATGGTGTGGCTGATATCTTTGAAGATGTGACCTGGGAGAGCTGTGGCTTGTAATTACTTTTATCTCTGCTGTTACCCTTGGTTTGGTGGAACACTTCATAAACTTCTCTTCCATTGCATTCTTCACCAGTGTGCTGTCAAGGAAATGAAGAGTGTGAGTTGCAGTTTAAATACACCTGAGAACTTAGGAGCCTCATTATTCATTTGCTGACACACCAGCATCAGGTGGTTATTATCATTGCTCCTCTTGCTTTTTGCATCATGTGGAGTTACTGGGGTACTGTAGTTGTCCTTGAGGGTGAAAAAGAGCCTGGCAATCTTGCTCGAAATGGAATCAGGTTGAGTCTATAATGACTTGCAGCAAATAGGAAGAAGTGCTGTGGGAAGACTGAGGAAAAGGTGATAGGAAATGTTCTGATGGTGTTTCATTTTGGTTTTCATTCTTGGGATGACTGATGAAAAAGAGTGGAAAAGTAACAGAGAGGTGGGTGAGGAATAGCTTTAATCTTCTTTGAAGCATGCTTTAAAAAAACCCTGTATTTGTGATAAAGAATAAATTATGTGTTATAAACTGTGTAACAGTGTGGTAGAGCTGTGAAGTGTTACTTTCCAGGGAGAGAGATGAGGAATTCAGTCTTTCACATCTCAGTAAGAAAGGGTTAGTAGGTGGTGGGGTGACCATCTATCATTGCATGCTTGAAAAACAGAAAAATAATGACTAAGGAACTCGTTGTTCTGGCAAACAAAGAGAGTTGAAAGTTGTAACTATTAAAATTCTGAGGATGAGGTTACCATTTTTTGGAGAAATTATCTAGCGGAACAATTGATTAAAATGTTTAGTTCTTTGTTAGGGAGTGCTTGAAAGCCAGGATGCTTCTCACAGAAGACAGATATGTTTCAATTAAATTAGAGCTGCTGAACTTAAAGCAGGAAGTAAAACAGAAAAATAAATCTGGTGGCTTGGATTTTGCAGGCTAATGATGAATTGGTGAATCTATGAAGGAAAGCCTCCTACCACTGCCTCGCAGTCATTAGAGAAATATTATACCATAAAGCTCCCATTCTCTGAATCCTTATTTTTGTTAAAGTGCATTTAAACAACTCTGAAACACCTCTTTTTTTCAAGTTGTCACAAAGAAGCTTGACAATAGCTGGCTGTGTCAGCAAAAGTCCTGAGACTACAAACAAAATGACTTAAGAGAAAACACGCATCTGTATTTACAGAGTTGCTTCAGCATCCTGTTACCTTGATCTTGCCATCACCTGCCCTCTATCCTGGAGCAAGAAGGACTCTCCCCAGGGATCAGTGCCCTGAGGTATTTTACCATGAATATAGGTGAATGTTACCCAAAAGAACTGTGTACCTCCAGCTGCAGTGTCCATGTGTAGACAGGGTAGAGAAGCTGGATGCTTGTGTTGCATTGGGAGTATTATATCAAATATTAGCTCTTACAGGCTCTTCACATTACTGTGAGATATGTTTCAGGCTCATGGTACTTCAATTGCAGGAATTTCTGTTCCTGTCTATAAGGAAGAGGGGGTAAAATGGAGGAGGTTTAGTAGCTGCAATCAACCAGCCAGCCCTGCAGCAGATTGCCAAAATGAGGACAGCCATCACCACTGTGTTTCTGTGGTTTTGGGAAATGCAACAGAAAATCAGTCTGTGCTAGATGATTACATTTCAAAGCTAGTCTCCCAAATACTTCAAGTTTTGAGTTATTGTAAGAAAACAATTTCATCCCGTCAATTTCAAGATGGGGAGAGTACCTCTCTTGTGCTATCAGGGAGGCAATGATGATATGTCACTGGTTTACTTTTAATTAAATTTTACTTGCTTACATAAGGAAAGGAAAGTTTGATAAAAAAAGCAAAGTGTTTTTAGATTTGCATGTCTTCATTTATACGATTCTGAATGTAGTATCATTCTGCTGTTTTGGAAGTCATACCAAGATCTTTGCTATGGATTTGACATTTATTCTGAGATTTTTCTATGGAAAGATTAGACCAGTAATTGAGCCTAAGCAAAATAATGAATGGGTTTAAGCTTCTAAAAGTATGTTTTGCAGGTCACAAAGAAATTAATGTATACATGGTCCACACACAGAAGAATACAGTGTTGTGTATTCATGTAATTTGATATGTAGGAGCAAAACCCACTGAATTTTCCAGTGTGGAATTGAGTTCAGGTGTAGAATTTAGAGTAGTTACATTGTATATGAAATTAGAATAATTAAAATTCCAATTTAAGTCTAAAGATAACTGAGAAGGTATTTATATGCAACATAACATATTGCATTTTCTAAAAGCTCTTGTATTTCCATCTGGTTTTAATCTCTTTTGTAGAACTCTATTAATGTTCATGAGAGACAGATGCCAGCTATTTTATTTGAATTTATTTATTTGAATGTCCCCTCTTTCCTGTAGAGAAGGGAGTACCCCAGCCAAGAATATGAAACACTGATGTATCGATCTAGATGGGTCAGTGAGTTTAGAACTGTTCTACAAAGTCAGTAAAATTTATAGTCTATTCAGGTGCCCATTTGATCTGCTTCCCAGCAGAGATAGTGGGGTTTTTTTGGGAGGGGGTCAGACATTTCTGTTGGCTTTTATCTGAGGGAATGTTTTGAGTATTAGTAAAGAAATGATTTTTCTTCTTCTGTCTGAAATGGAAATGGAAGTATGGACATACTTCATTAAAGTTGCTATAGTAGAAGTTGACTCACCCCGCTGTTTAATGAATTATTACTATCATATACTGTGATATTCCTGCACATCTCTGTCTGCCATTTCATTACCCAGTATTGAGTGAATCTAGATGCAATCTAGAGATTGAACGCTCTAGATACAAGGATCTTGTTTTCTGATAGAAATTTCCCATAATCTGTGATTTTTAACATCCTGTTTACCTTTGTACAGTTTGGAGGTTGCCAGCCTGACACGGGCAGATGCTGATCTGGAGGCCAGTCGAACACAGATCTCTAAAGAGGTGATTGCTATGATACTGAAGAACATGGTCTTAAATCACAGCCTCTTTCCTCATGTGGAGAAGAAGATAAGTTCAGTTTTCAAAAAGCGGTTTCTTGCAATGGAGAAAGAGATTCAAGAGGAGTATGAAAGGAAAATGGTGGCTTTAACAGCTGAATGTAATCTGGAAACTAGGAAGACAATGGAGGCTCAATGCCAAAAAGTAAGAGCTGCAAATGAAGAGGCTGAGGAATTAATGAAGAAAATTAATGAAAAGGTAAATCTGGTTTTAAATTAAGATATTTTGCAACATACGTAGTTTTATGGGGATGGTTTCTCTTTTAGACTAGAGCAGCTTAGTTATCCTCCTAGAAGAGTAAAGATAAGATCTGCAATTAAGTATGTTCAAAAATTCAGATGTCATAGTTAGGGTATTTGTTACTAGTAAATTGTATTTAACTTCACGAGAAAATGAATTTTTCTCAAGAAAATCTGTGACATCTGAAAATAAAGGGTTGTCATTACCCTGTTTGTTTTGGATTTTTTTTTATAATCACTTATACTATTGTAAAGTGGTGTATTTTTATTTACTGTATTGTACTGCAGCACTTTCTGAGATTTCAGACACTATGTGAAGTATTGTTCACATTCAGAGCACAACAAACTCCCTGCATCATAAACCTTATAGTCTAGGTAAAAAGCTTCCAATACTTGTGTTCTGTTTTTGAAGAAAATTAGAATATAAGCACAACCAAAGGCTGATTTCCCTCTGAAATGAGTGAAGGCAAGCAGAAAAATCCGAATTTTAGACAGAGCAAGGAATGGACTTCTCTTAGAAATAGCCTCTTTATAATAAATAAATAACTGAAGAGTATGATTTCTTACAATGCTTCAGTCTCCCAGGTCTTTTTTCAAGTATATTGAATGTTTAAAATAAGACTTATTTCCCCCCACCCTTTTTATTTATTATTATTTTTAAAAACTTCTTGTGGCTTGGAAGGATTCTGGTAAGTTTTGAATATTTCATCTCTATTGGTTTAAAATGCCAAAATGCCCAAGTTGATGTTTCATGTTTGTCTGTTAAGAGGGTGACTTGGTAGGAAAAAACAGTGCAGTTTGTTACTTACCAGTAGGGCTTTGTTTCTGGACCGCAAGTGGTATTTGCATATCACATATCCATAATTTTTAAGGTCTTTTATGACAATTCATGGTTAAAGTTTTGACACAATAAGTTTTTTTAACTGAGTGTGACCCATTAAAGGTACTCTAGTATGTTGAGGCTTTCAGGAAGAACTTTGTTTTATCAGGCTGTTGCGTAGAGAAAATTAATGGCACAAGGCTAGTGTGACAGTAGAATTTCTTTGATGTTTCCAGGTGAATTTTAAATTGTGACTCTGTGTAGCTTTCCATACCTGTTGGATATGCCTATCCTGAACTGGAGGTGCTATAAATGTAAGAGGGGGGAAGGAAGAGGTAGTTGTGGACAATTTAAGGATGAGGTGACTGTACTCTGCAGGAGACTTTTCCTTCTGTTGGATATGGAAAGAGCCAAGACCTCACTGAGATAAGTCCTGCCTTTGCAGAGAGAGGGGCCTGACTGAAACTCAGTGTGTGAACCCACACTAAATATACTCTCAGCAAAGTGGCTTTGCTTTGTAAGAAATGTATTGGTGTTGGTTCAGTCTGATTTGTACTGAAAATCCTAAATAGTAGGAGTCAAGCAAACACTTAAGACCAGTCCAATACCTGTCCTGATCCATTTTCCATATCCTGTCATGTTGCTGTTCACTTTTCTGTCTGTAGAAGGACCTGGTTTTATACTTGCCACAGCATGTGGTCCAGAAGGACATTCTTGAGCGGGAGGGTTGGCTCAGAGCCATGCTTCTGGGCAGCAGGTGTACTGATACCCAAGAGATGGCAGTGGAAAACAACTAGAGCAATAACCTCTTCCCCTTCTCAGCTAAAACATGGAATTTATATTCCTTGCCTTTTTGATTAATTATTTGCTGCCTGCAGTGTGTCTCTTGGGAAGGAGAAGTGAAGTGCGGAGGGCAGTTCTCCTCAAGATAATTGGTATGAAATTTAGCAAGACTGACAGGGACTGTTAGGTAGTTCTGCTGGCATAAGAATCATTCTTTGCTCTATGGGACATGTATGTTTTGATTCTATAATGACTTCATGCCATCTGAGATTAAAACTATGAATATGTAAGTCTTACTAGAGAACTAAGAAGTAGTATTTCTGGCAAAGAAGCTTTTAAAGTAATTGCCATTTAATTCTACTCCATGGTTGGAAATACAAATCTAAAATGATGCTCTTGGATTAATTTGTAGAAACTGATAGTTAGAGTAGGTCACCAACAATAAAATCTTCTAGAGATTTTTAGTAGAATAGAGTTTTTTTCTAATTTATGTTGTTTTTAAAATTATGCTTATTATTATTTCATTGGTATGCGTTATATGAGTCTGAGTCTGTTTAATTTTAATAAGATTTCAGAATTGGTGAAACCTAAAAAATTTATTTCATGTATAGTCTTTGTGTTGAATTTCATGCCATTTTATATAATTTAGCTTATATAAGACTTGTGAATTCTCAAAGGACTTCATTATCCCTTGGAAGTGGTATCTGGATTAGAGATTGGCAACTGTGCAACCCTGCCATCCAAACGGGTGAAAACTATGGAAAGTGTACGCTGATTCAATATTAGCCTTCACTTAAACCTGAAATGACAGTAACTAAAGTATTTTTAGAATTTATATGAGCTAGTAGCACTGATACTTTTAAATGTGTTGTGTTCTGAAAATTACTTCTGATGCATTCATTTCTTTCTTCTCTGCAGCCTGCTGTGGAATACAGAAGTCTTCTTGACAAACTTCACAGACTGGAGCAGGACTGCCTGAAGAGGTTCCTTTTTGTAAAGCAGGAGGAATATTTTGCAAAGGCTTATAGAGAGCTGGCTGTTACCCAAAGAAAGGAGCTCCATACTATCTTTTTTGCACAGATAACAAATGCCATGTCAAAGGGAGAACTGAAGTTGGAAGCAGCTAAAACATTAGTGGAAGGTTACTCTAAAATACAGGTAATAGGATGATATCTCCATTCCTAAGCTAAAGGCAGAATACAAAACTGCAGTAACTTTTGAGAAATGTTTCAGGATTAATGTTATCCCTTTCATAACTAGCTTTCGTAGAAAGTATTTTAAAAAATTATAATGCCTTTGTTATGCACATGTAGACGTCTACACAACTATATATTGAATACAACATGTTCAAAACCCCCTAGGCATCAAGTGCTCTTACATACTTCAGAAGATGTACTGAGCTCCCCAATCCAAATATGTAGGTTATTGAAATTGTAGTGTGTCTGAAGTACTATGATTATGTGTTTAGAGGCATTGAGTATCTTCAGGTTATATGATTGAGGGGTCCTGATGAAGAGTGTGTTCAGGACTTAAGTTTTGCTTTCAGTTACATTTTAAACCTGTTGCAACAGAATGGCTTGAGTTGTTTCCTCATGGTTTGCTTTTTTTCTTTGGTTGATTTTTCCTCCATTTGTGTTGAAAGATAGTGCTCTAGATTATAAAAATTCTGGGGAGTTTTCTTCTGGCTGCTTCTTGAGGAAGAGTATGCTTGTTGTGGTCCTGCAGATTGAGGGGGGAGGTAAAAAAGCAACATCTGGAAAGTAGGTGTCAGAGCATGTAATGCCCACTCATAAAGCCTGATGTACAACCTTATATAGAGAAGCTACAATTGGCCACTGTCAGAGGGAGATGCAGCGAGCACTTTGTGAAGAAGATAGTTAGACAGCTGGATCAAAGAGATAGAGAAAGTGGAAAAGGTTTTGACTGCATTTTGGCTGCTCAGACATGGGTCGTGTAACCAGCAGACCTTGTCTTGGCTATTTATTGTAGCAGAATGTCTGCTGTAGAGCACTGTGTGCCTAACTGATCTCTGCCCAGACCCATCTGTAGGTATCTAAACCCTTCCTATTCCCCACTGTTGGAAGGTGGAACTTCGAGCCAGCCTGTGTGCAGTGGGCTTGGCTTTCCCTATATTGTATTCAACATACATGAAGAGGGTGCTTTGAAGCCAACTTATACACACCTTTGAAAATGTGACCCTTTATGAAATCATACAGTACGTTGTAAATTACAGTTTCGCTAACACTGGTAGGGTTCCATGTGTATGTAATTGTGGATATCTGATCAAAGGACCTGTTAACTCAGGGCACTCAGCATGTGCACTAACTCTTCAGGAAAGTACACACTTGTACTTGTGTAAGTAAGTATTGAGGTAATCGGGCAAAAAGCTGAGCACATTATTTATTTTGTTTTGTTGAAATAACCATAATCATTTGATGTGATCATTTGATAACCATAATCATTTGATTAGAGTTAAGTTGATATAAGCGTATTGTTTTATACTTGTAGGAATTTTTGAACTTTGTCCTGTTAATGAACAAATCTGATCTGATACTCACAGGTGTTAGCTGAAATTAGCATTACATCTAATTAAATATTCACATTTGTTCATATTCTTTCCTGTAGGGTGATATTGAAGAGCTAATGGATTTTTTGCAAGCTTGCAAGAAATATCATCTGAATAAAAGATTTTCTTACAGAGAATATCTTATAAGTAACATACAGTCAAGGGATTCTCATGTCTCTGCTCTTATAAATGCTGCAGCAGCTCAGATACCAAGTCTCATTAATAAGACAGAAAGGTAAATAACTCAACTTATTTCCTTGTCAACCATTTGACTACATTATCTCAAAGACAACAGACTCTTCAAAAGTCTTTTTTCTGTGTTACCTAGCAGGAGAGTTGCATTAAAAATGTTATCTTTTATTTCATTCCAAGAAAATATTTTGTAACTGATTGACTTCATTAGTTAAATCCCAGCAGGTGCTGAGGTGAGGTTTTGTTATCTGTGTCCTCTTTGTACAGCACAGAGATGAATTGCTGGAAAAATACATAGTACCTGTTTGTAATTCTGAGTTCAGTGGGAACCAGACTCATGTAAGATTCTCAATGTCTTTATACATCCATTGTTTGTATAAATACTCATCAGTCATGTGAAAACTCATGCCAGAATCCATTGCAGCATATATCAGTGCAGACCATTTGTTTACATGCTTTATGCACAAATATCTGGATTAAACAGAAAAGAACAATTTTGATTCACTTGTGATTAAATGTGTTTGAGGAGCTGGATGTACAGTTTCTCTTTTTGAGCTGGAAATCATGAATATTTTCTAAAGAAAGTAGATTAAGTTTATAAATAGTGTAACTGTAGGATTTTGACTAGCAGAGAATACACCTGTTTCAGGGAATTAAAAGGTAGATGTCAGGGAAGTAAAAAGTAAACCTGGAAATGGACTGCTGTAATACACGCATTTAATTTATTTGGGATATCATAGCAGATCCAGGCTGGTGGAGTATTCTGTGATAGGATACTCAGAATCATGGTAGAGAGGTAGAAATGACTCAGCAGACACACAGAGACATTGTTATTTGAAACTGTGTGGCTGTGCGGAGCACCAGGAGAGACATTGTGCTGCTACCCAGGGAACTCTGTTAGTTTGGCATGTGGAGAGATTACTGAGGAGCCTGCCAGGGCAGCAAAACATGTCAGTGTACAGGAAAACAACCTATCACTGCTGCTCTTGGTCCTGTGCATGCAGCTTTATTTGTATATTTGAGATGTCTGTATTGATGTCAGTCACTGTCAGTATGTGAAATGTGCATTAAGAGAACTAGATTAACACTGATCTTTATGTTGTGTTTTTTCTTCCATAATGTTAACTTAAGGAAGCAGTAAGTCTGTTAAAAGCCACCAAAGATTGCATCTGTTGATGTGACAAAATAATTTATCAGGTTTTTTTGGTATCTTTTCCTTGCTTTTCTTTTTGATTGTCCTGTGTTCTGCCTCATTGGAGTCATACCTTAAGTTTAGCTTGAATCACCCTGAGTTTAGCCTTGAGATTCATTGGTTGGAGAGAGCTTCATCCAGTAGTCTTGCACCGTTTTGCTAAGATCTGAAACTGTGTGGCTCAAACACAAGGATCTCCTGGAATAGGAAATATAATTCAGAAACGTCTTTCACAAAGAGTTCCCTGCCATCAGTTCATGCCTCTTTTTGGAATTGTATTATAAGGTCTGAAATGTTTTCAGAGATGATGTGGTTATGTGAAAAGCCTTTGTGAGAACCTCACTGTGTGACCATTGCAGTGAACAACTGGGACTTCTCAGGCTGGAAAAATTGGTTTCACCCATTGTTTAATGCCTGTTTTATTGCACCTAACAGTCACAAAACAAATCAACTATAAAACAGAAAGGTAAGGTATAGTGTTAGTTAATCGAAGCCCTCATGGGTCTCATCCCTAAAAATGTATAAAATGTATTAAAAATCCTTCCAAAACCCCCCAAACTTCCAAAAGCAACAAGCATTATTACCAAGATGAAAAAATAATTTTTCTAGCAGTCTCCTATTAAACTTTCAGAGTATGTGTTCGTTGGTTGTCTGTTGACAAAGGACAGGTGTCAATAGTTAGAGATACCATTTGTAGAGAAGCAATCCCATTTGGCTTTCTGGCCCTAGAACTAGTTATTTTCCTGTAACTTCCCACACCTGCTACAGCAGTAATTCCTCTCAGACAAATGTTGGCCAAACTCTTATAATTCATTCTTTAGGTGGTGTGACTATAAAACTCCAGAATGCAGTATCTCAGTTTATTTGCTAGTGTTCTATTTTCTATAAGGAAACTGAAATAACCTAGTATAACTCATGAGAAATTCATAATTACATAACATAGGTTTGTATTTCAGTTTCTAACTAGAAAGTGATTTTGGGAATGTTTACAAATTGGAGTGTTAAAATTTGAGCACCAAGAGAGGTCTGGTCTGAATGGTACTTTAAATTTGTAACCATAGTATCCCCTTATTTTTCACTGTATCATTGAATCTGCTTGTCTAAATATAGATACAGCTCTGTCTTAGTCTATTTTGTGCAGCTTTATAATAGAGTGCCTTAAACTTACTGTTATAAATGGAATTCTAAAATACAAAACTTAAATGGAGAGGAGAGAAAAGATATAGATTATATACACCACAGGTAGATGCAGTGATAAACCAGCAGATAAATATTGTAGGGAGAAGTCTTTTAAAAATGAAGCTTTAATGGTATGTTTAAAATTCATCAAATAGCAAGGCAATTTCAAATTAACATGAAAAAGATTCTGTATTGCTAGAAATTAATGTTATAAAAAGCAAAAAAAACCCAAACCAATTCTAGGGAGGGCTGTGAACATTTTAAGTGAAATAGAGCAGCCAAAGTTTTCAAGCTGTATTTAAATAAAATGTCCCATTTGTCTGGACTAGTTTTTGAGTACTCAGTGTCTTTCGAAAATCGAGTCTGGACCGCAGTTCCAAAAAGCAGGAAAGAAGAATTTAAAATATAATCTGTAATCATGGGTTTGAGGGATGGCTACATAGGCTCTTTAAGTTTTTTCTTAAAGAGTAATGGACGAAAGGGCAATACCTGAGGCAGTGTTTATCTTGGGTTGTTCTTGCGATCAACAGAGGTGCAAGGCTCTTGATGTTATTAAACTATAACATCTGTAAAACACTGTTTTATTCTTTTGCCAGTATCTTCTTTTTCACAAGAAATTTCTTTCTTCTTCAGGCTCTTAAAAAATTGAATTCAGTTCTTGTGATCCATTAGGTACAAACAGTTGCAAGCTCCTTTATAAATTTTCCCCAAAACGTTAATTCTTTAAGGCCTCAAAAATTTCCTGTGCATTGTATTCCTAAAGTAGTCAAAAGATTGAAGCAAGCACCTTATGCTGGTCTCATTCTTCTTAACAATCACCATTTATATGGACCTTGTCCATAGAAAGTAGTTTTCCAACAGTGTCTTGGCTGGACTTTTCTGGAAGTCTGCAGTAATTCATCAGTATGAAGTTTTCTAATCATCTTGAAACCTTTTCTGCTTGTAGCACTCTGCTATTTAGGGAGGGCATTTATTGTCCTGAATTATTTGCATGAATTGGGATCTAGACAACAGCAAGATGTCAATTCAGCAGGTGAAATCCTGGTGTAGCTGAGTCATGCAAGTTCTCTCTGTGTAGTTTCTGTATAGTGATGTGATTCAGCCTCCATGTACATTCAGGCCTGTACAGCTTTTCTGCTTCATATCTATCTCCCTTTTGCTTTAATGATGATCCTGTTCCTTCTCTAGCTTTCATGAAAAAACTTGCCTTTACTGGGGTCCTGCATCCCAGAACATTGGTTCTCTGTAACATCAAATACAAAGTCCTACTTTTTACTTTAGTGCTTTCACTCTGTATTTGCTCCTTAATTTGTTGGCTTTCGTTCAATACAGAGAAGTCAAGGTCTCTCTCTGATTGACCTGTCATACAGTTGCTGTTAGCTACACACTTCACCTCTGTACCTTCCTTGGTGCTTACTGCCTTTGGGAGTAAGCCTCTCTTTAAACATCCTTGGCATTACCACCGTATTCTCCTTCATTAAAATTCTGTTTGTTCAAAGACATATGCCTGCACATTTCTTCAGTGATTAAATGTCTGGTATGCTGAGAGCAGGTAGTTTGTCATACAGTCTATACTGTCTCATTACCTTTCTCCTCTCTTTTTGTTTTGCGTTTGGAGTCCTTTGAGACTAGGACATCTTTTATTCCTAATACCGTAATTGTTTTCATATTGTATTTATATGAAACCAGGAATTAAGGTGTTTTGCCAGGATTGAGTCTTTTAGGAATTACCATAACACCATTTAATGTAAGTTGACACAAACTGACATCAGCTTCTGTGGTGGGATACTGCATCACCTACAGTTTTAGCTGTGGACATACTGGATCTCTAAATAAACCAACTGAAGTACTGTAGACCCTTTTTTTTATCCTAAAGATAGGTAGCTATATATCGTCTTGCTATCATTCTGTGTTGCATGACTTTTTTTAAACTTCCATTTGCTGTGTGGTTCCAGCACATCTATCTTTTTCTATTGCAGACTCTTTTCACTGATCTGGACAGGGATTTTAATTGGATGCAGCAAGCCTGGGTTTATTTCCTGCAAGAAAGAATGCAGGTGTTAAAAATAATATCTTGGTTATTATCTTTCCTCACTTCCTTACCATAATTAATTACCCTTATTCACATATCTTTTGCCTTGGGTTCAGTCAAAAAGGAGGGGCAGGACTTAGAGTTACCAAATATTTGCTAAAAACTTGGTGCTGTTCAGGAGTTTTTTGACATTACACTGGATTTTAACATTGATTAGTTTCAAGGCAGAAATTACCTGGCCAAGAATGATGCTTGGTGGATTGCTCTCAAAATACTGAAAGGTATTTTAATCCTCTTTGCAGATTAAAGCAATGCAATAGATAGACTTTGAAAAAGCTCTACAAAAGGAGGATCTCTTTCGTTGACATAACTGTGATAAAGCACATCTGAGTTTCTGTCCAGCACATACATTATATAGGGGTGATGTTGCATGGCTTGCTCAGATAGTTGTGGATGCTTGAGCAGAAGATGTGGAGGTGTGAATTATGGGATCTGGCCACCCTGGTTACAGTGCAATGGGTGCAAACAAGCTAATTTAGTAATCTTCTGCTTTATTTTAGCTCTTATTTTGAGGATTTTGGTTGGAATTAAGTTGTCACAGTAGCAATAAATCCTAATAAACCAAAATGAGATTCTCCTTTCTAGAGAAGGGCTTGCTCACCACATTTGGATGTACTTTAATTTAGGAATTGGGCCAGGTATCACACTGGAATGAAACCTTGAAAGCCCTGGATTCATCTGAGTCCTGACTCTGTAATGTTCATGTCTTCGAAAAAAATGGGGACTGGAGAGGTAAACTAGAAGGTATCTGTATAACATCCAGGTTCAGGTCAGGAATTGGTGCTTTCAATTCAAAGTTTCATGTTGACATTTTCATCACTACATTTGGTAAGCCCACTGTGCTTAATAGAAATTATAACTCACAAATGTCCAACAGCCTGATCTGAATTAAGATGTTCTTTTATTCTTCTGTTAAATAAGAAAGATTTGGGGAACTTGTACTGTAAATGTAATAGAAGGTAAGTTCTGAAATTCAATTTGAGTTTGTAGAAAGGGAGATTTTTTAAACTATTGCAGGCGGTGTTGTGATCTTGTTTTCTCTTTGACATTAAATACTGTAGCAACTGGAGGTAGACCACAGTCTTGAACTTCTGCAATTAGCTGTTTCAGATAATTGAATTTTGCTATTATTTTGAAATTTTCATAATTCTTCTGATGTAAATTTAATAGGAAGTATGAATATAAATATTTTGTGGATATGATTGCTTTGTCTATTAAAGATAATTTTTGTTCTTTTTACTTGAATACATACTTTAAAGAGAAATTTATTTTTAATGAGGAGAAGGAGTTGTAAAAGACATAAAATGGCAATCCAGGGACATTAAATGAAAAAATGAAATATGCATAATATATAAGGTTTAAAATGTCTCATTTGAGTATCACTTACATTACAAACTGATATAATTGGTATTACATTTGCCTGTCCTTCCTGTCCATCCTTCTTGTCCATCCTTGCCATCCATCTATCCTTCCTGTTTCTTTTCCATACACCTTCACAAGCTGCCTCAATTCTGTGCTCATCTCTGAGATTGTCCTTTCATTATCCGCTTCCTTGTTTGTTTCTCCCAGGTGTTGCTCCTAAAGAAACAAAGATCATTCTTTGTGTCTATTTTGCTGAGCCTTTTTATGCTGCTATTTGCCTCAGATATCCTTCTGCTCTTAAGAATTTGGGATAACAGCCTTCAAACACTGTTATTACAGAGCAGGTCATCTTCCTGAAAGTCATTTGGGAATCCTACTGGACCGAGCTGAGACTGAAATTAATTTTGTAAAACAGAAATTTGATCATGATTTAAAACAAGAAAAGCAGAAGCTTTGCCAGAAACTCATTACCAAGCGAAGGCGGGAAATGGTGCAAAAGGTAATTATTTTCAGTGTATTTATTTTCATAGGGCTTGTCATGAATTAGAAATTGAATTAATTGAAAAATAAATTGTAGTTCTTATAACAGGGGTCAGCACTGCCAGGAGCATGGTTTAAAATAAGTTTTAGCTCTGTACCACCATGTTCTGTAGTAGCCATGCAGTATATTCTTAATTCATAGCTGTTCTTTTAGAAAAGCCTGCAAGAAAGTAAGTTCAGCTTAGCTGGAGAAACTTCTGAACCTCCTCTGCTTAGTGTAGTGTGTCCAAGGGGATCATGACAAGCTTCTGTAACATGCAGACAGGCAAAAGCCCACCCAGGTTCAGGAGCTGGTGAGGGAGATATCTCAGATGACAAGTCACCATTTTCTGTGGGTTTACTGGCCATGTGTGACCTGAGTGAATTCAATAGCACAGTTAAAATTCAGCTAGAAACAAAAACTATTTAAAAGGTGCTCTACCTATGGTTGCTTGTGGTAGAGATCATGTCATCTCAGCCATCTAAAAATCAAAGGTAACTGCAAAAGATTGCAGGTCATCTCATAATGTAGGGTGACTTCCAGGTGATATAACAGGGACTTGTTGTCCAAAGGTATACTTCAAAATTACCTTTCTCTGCCTAAAAGATGTAAAAAAAACCCTATATCGGATTAAGTGGTAGTTCTTAAGATGACCCAAGTTAGGTGAGGTGAATCTTAACTTTTGCAGGATATGTTTCACTGCTTTCTGCTCTTTAACAGATACCAGTGTGAGCATAGACAGCTGGCCTGGTGATGGTGACATCATTTAATATATTTATTCTCAGTGTAGGTTGCTTTAGTTTAGCTTTACAATGAAACTGCAACATGGGTGAAAAAAAAGAAACAACCCAACTTTTTTTTGTAATTTTTAAAAATTATTTTTCTTCTTTGCCATTTGATTCAGATTCACTTCTGGCATACTGCCAGATCATTGAAGTTCAGCTAGCTGAGATTATGTCAAACCACATGAGGATGCATTTGTTTAGGTGTTAGCTGTTTTATCTAGCAACAGACCACATTATCATGGCCTTTGTATCTAACAATAGTCAGAGTTGTCACAGATCTCCTAGGTGCTCCCAAAGCCAATTTGTTGAGGGCTAGGTAAGCCTTTGGACACTGAATAGCAGTTTTGAGAACATGGAAAAGCGAAAGTATGAAATTTTGTGTTGCTATGAAATTCATACTTAAGGAGATATAATTCATGGTATTCCTTTTTCTTAACTTTGTTCCTCCTTTTGGTAAATGCATCAGCAGAAAGAACATCAGAGGGAGCAGCTGTCACTTGGAGACCCTTTCAAAACTACTAATGAGATCTCTCACTACCTGAGACACTGGAAAAATCTTCTGAGTGATCACACCATTGAATTTGAAGAACTTACTGAAAAGCTTGACAATGAGGCCAGTGAAGAGCTGAAGGAGCTTCTATTGAGCCTAGCACAGAAAGCCTTTGAAGAGCTTAAACGTGTTCAGTGTGGAGTGTTTGTACAAGAACTGCTCAAGCTCAATGTGCCAAAGTTGTTCCTGCTAGAAGCTGTGGAGGAGCACAAAAAAGAGATGGTGGTTAAACAGGCACAGCTTGAAAGGGAAGAACATGACAAGAGCATGGCTGCTGAAGAGCTGCTTCAGCTCACCAGGCAGAAGCTAAGCCAAGAGCTGGAAACAGGCATCTCGGAACAAAAAAAAATAAGGAGCTGGGAACAGTCAATATTCATGCAAGTATCTCTCTGCACTCTTTTCTTAATTACTATAGTGAATAGAAGAGAACTGGGAGTTTTCACACCTGTCTAGTTGTAATTCCTAATGATCAGTTCTCTGTTGGGCACTTAGAAATTTACTTTTTTTCCAAGCACTCAGCCCATGCAGTACCAGTGTGCGAGCACTGCAGTGGAAATCCCAGGAAGCAGCAGTCTTGAAGCTAAAAACATGGACTAAAGGTTTTATACTTCCATTCATGCTATGGAAAGTATCACTTACACGTCTTTCATTGTTATTCTCAGTCTGTTCTTTGAGGTCCCGCACTTTGGAAGTGCCAGTTAGTATATCAGACTTCATTGGCCCCAAGTCCAAGTTCAGTATATTCCTTCTAGCCACAAGTCAAGCCTTACTCATCAGGTTTGTTTTAAGCTTTGGCACAGTATTCTTGCCTAGTCCATAAGTACATAGTGCGGTGTCTGTCTGTCCAGCTCATGGCTCCACGTCAGACTGGGCTGCTCTGGCCTGCAGACAGTGTCTCTGGCACAAAGTCCAGGGACAGTCAGGTATCATGGCACAGGCAATGCTGCAGAGAGGAGTTCTGGCCCCTGGAAGTGTTATGGCCCTTGCTGCCTGCTACAATGTGCCCCTGAGGAGGTGGGAAAGCAGGTGGTGGCCTTGCCACAGTTGGGGGACGTTGCACAGGCAGAGCCCATGGCTGTGGACGGGAGTGGTTGTGCCTCTCACAGTGGGCAGTAAGGTCCCTGAGAGATCAGGGAATGTTCATGAGCATTTCTTCTTAGTTTCAAGTACATTTATGTCTGGTTGTTAGATTACCTGAATATTTGCAGTACTACATTTCCTATACAATGTCTGTTTAATAAGAGACATTGTTAGAGACATGGAAACATGAAAAAATAAAATTGCAGCTTTAGGGGAAGCAGCTGGAACAGGCAAACCTATAATAAGCTGTGTGGCTCTGAAGAAAATATACCAGGCATAAGAGATTGAACAGGGAGGGAGAAAAAAAAGAGAAAAAAAAAGACACTGGAAAAAGTTTCTCCTTCATACCTCTTCTTAAAGCAAAATAGATTTGTATGGGCAGTTTTATCCAGCCAGAATCTTTATAAGTTTTCCTGCCACATGTTGTAAAAGCATAAAGCAGGAATATTAAAAAAAACTTTACCCATTACATTTGCTTTGCTAAAGAAAAAAATACCATTTTTCCCATTGTTTCAGTTCTAATTTCAAGGGCTTTGTATTTTATTCAGCATTTTAAATACTTCTATGTGAGTTATTTATATGTATTTTCTAGCTTGTCTTAACTATCTCTTATTTACATTGCCGAGAGCAGACCTGCAGGAATATGAAGGTAGATTGTATGACCCAGCAGGACTTTCCTCTTTCTGACTTAGAATTCCATAATAATTGTGTTCCAACCTGCAGTGTGCTTGTCATATTTGTTAGATGGTATCTTTTTTTGAAGCAGCAGTAAGCTGTTTAAGGTTTTTTTTCAGTAAAATGCAGGGAAATATATACCAAAAAATGCAGCAACAACTGTCCTATCAGTAGCCCCTTAAAATCTGTCGCTGTCTTTTTTCAGTTCATTGTCTGTCAGTTATGGTATTTTGATGACAGATGCCAGCTCTCATGTTTATGTTCTCATCTGCTATCTGGTTTTCACAAAGCATTATTTTGAAGCTTTTCATTTTTGTTGGTTATCAAAGAGACCATGGGTTAGTCCAAAATATTTATGAAGATCATTAATGCTTACAGTCCTTTATAAATACAGACATGGCAAAATTCTATTTGCTGTATTTTATTTCATGTCTCTCTCTTTATATCTATATACATGGATTTATACCATGGATTTTCTTCCATGAGTATAAGACAAGATGACAAATGTTTAAGTATACTATAAAATGATAGTTTGGAGTAGTCTTGTCTTAGAGTAAACAACTATTTGAAGGGAAAAACCTCATGCATGAAAAGTGTGTTAACTTTTCTTTGCTGAATCAGTAGGCAAAAAAAAGGATTTCTAAACTCAGATATTTTAGTGAAATTATGAGGTACTATAGGCCTGGTATACATTAAACAAAGGTATCAGTACTAATGAAACATGTAGTGTAATACATTTTTCAATTAAAAGAACTCTTTAACTTTTAACTCTGTTCATATTTTAAATACAAACATTTTTTGTGGAATAAGGGAGATTTCCAAACAAATAAAAATATGTTATTTTTTTGTGAAATATTCTTAAGGAAATAAGATAAACAAGGTAAGAAGATGAATGTAGTCTGTGGTTAACCAGACCTGAGCATGCTTTATTTTTAAGTCAATTTCAGCTTGACCTGATGATCAGTTCCTTAGAGATCTGAGAACCTTATTTCTACAAAACGGGAACTTTGAGTAATTCAAATTACTCTTAAAATATATTGCATTTTTCAGACTGCAGAGATCCTCTTTATAAATAGCATCTGGAACCCTTGTGGCCTGTTGGTGGAAGGGGTGAACATATACATTTATATTAGAGATTTTATTTTATTTTTTCTTTCTCAGTAGCTGTGAGTGCTAAGTGCTGGGAAACAGCACAGGGAGGCCTTAAGGGAAGCTTTTATCTTGATTCAGCTGAAGTTCAGGGATTGTATTGTCTGAAGAGGTGGAAGGATTCTATGCATAGAAAATGTGCTAAAAATATTAATTTATTTTTTAAATATTCAAAAGCTTTTTTCCTTTGAAAATTTTGAAGTTTTACAGTCCAGGAAGCTCTGTATGCAGAGTTTAAGGTATCCTCAGGGGTATTTTGTACATGCTGAGCAGTTCATTGCTGTGTGTGGAATCACCAACTGATATATGAAATAGACCAAAAGAGGATGATCACTGCTGAGTAGAGTGTTTGTGTGCATGTCTCTTATATTTTATGTAACATTGCCTCAATCACTGAATAGCAAATGGCTCTTGTTTTTTTTTAACAGGCAACTTCTGAGTTTACCCCTCTCACTCTCAGAAGAGGAGCTGCTTGGAATGAGGCAAGAGCTGCACTGCTGCTTCTCTCAGGTGGACAGCAGCTTGGCTTGGCCCAAGATAAGAGCAAGAACCTTGCTTCAGACTTTTGAAGTGGAGCAGAAGGACACCGAGGTGCTGAAAGTTGAGCAGAATTTAGCAATGGCCAACAAACAGGTGGGAACAGTGTGGGATCAGTGTGGGGATGTGGAAGGGCTTATGGGTGTACCTGTGACTGCTGGCATTGGCTGCAGATCTGGGTCTGTAGCTTCTTCATAGGTGTGACAGCAGTGTACACTTTTCCTATCTGCATGGACCAGCAGACTTAAAGATAATTGTTTGGGCAGCAGTTGGATAAATAGTTTTTTTCACATACACCTGTGTATTTCTGTTGCTTTTGTGAAAGTTTTGGCAGTTTCTGAAAAAGAAACTCCTACATTGTTTTGTCTGTTTAGGAAAGCAAAGTCCCTGAGTTAGATGGCCTTTCTTGGCAAGAAATTGGGCATGATTTCTGTTTCTTGTTTCCAAAAGATTTAAGTGTATGCAGACAGTTTGGGGTTATTTCCCCACATCTAAATATGTAGAAGATGAGGCATGCTCAAAGTTAGAGAAGTATTTCCAAAAAGGAATCTATCTGCCTATCAAATCTAGCACTTTCTGAAGAGCCCTGTGAGAGGTGTTTAATTCCTTCAGTAAAATGGAAAAGCTATGGAATCATAAATGGTTTTCAGTTCTTGTAAAGTGCTTGGGCAGAAAATGTTTACTGTATTAGTTGTGTCTGGTACCATCTTAAAAAGGAGGACTTGCTCTTGCTTGGTTTTGGTTCGATTATGTTTTCTAAACATGTAAACTAAGTTGGGTTAATTGTGCTAGGAATTAGCCTGGTTCAAAGCCTTGATAGTTTCTAAAATACTAAAGGAGGGAAATGACTTTGCAAAACCTTGCAGTTGAACAGATGTTATCATTTCCCCAAGAGTGCCTATACTTAGTTGGTATTCTTGTAAAGAAATAGAAAGGTCAAGAATAATTTGATTACATGGAACGGTGCTTCTTAATATTATCATGGTTCATTTGTGATTCATAGACTGTGTTGAAAACAATGTTGATCTTAAATTAATATTCTTTGTTCATTTTCAACTGTGCTGAGGAGACAACGTATCAGTTAAAATCTCTTATTATCACTGCTAAAGCTTGTTTAAAATCAAATTTATATGCTATGAGTTTTCATGGAAAGGATGAATATATAATTCTAATTGAAAGATTTTTTTTTTTAAATTCTAACTTTGTCTGAATGTCCAAAATGAATCATCTGAATGAATAGGCAGCACCTTCATTTCAGAAGTACTTTCTTATGAAAGTCATGTTTGCCAAGTGTTTCATTATCTGGTGGATGTGCCAGTAGTAGCAAGTAATAATCTTAACATTAGCATCCTCATATACCTCTTAAAAATAAAGCATTTTTGCTCATCTTGTTACAGCAGCAATCTAAAATGGAAAAAACAGGATCCAGGAATAGAAAAAAGTTAGATATTCTGAAGAAATCTTTACAGGACAAAATTTCAATTTATGAAGACTCAGTGAAAAGTGAAAATTTGAATAGGGTAAGTGCAATTTTTTCTGGACTGAGGTCAAAACCTAAATCTTTAGTAATTAAAGATTGACAGTATTCTATCAATGTGAATAAGAACCATAGAAAAAAGGTGTAAGGTACAGTGGCATGATGCATCTCCCTGCTATTGCCTGCATTTATCAAGATGTTGCATTTCGCGCTTAATAGTTTTTGCTTTGTTTTAATTTTGTATCTTAGTTACAGAAGTGGTTTCATGTCTCACCCCTTTTTCTTCCAATGGTTCTGGGGCTTGGTGTGTGCAAGATTGCAAGGCTCCCCTAGATCCTATGGTTTTCTAGGAAGACTTTCAAAACATGGAAGGTTCTTCAATGCATGCTTCAGCTGAGCAAAATTTTGTTCCTGGACATCTGCTAATGCTGCTGAAAATCCAAAAATGGATTCTTAGATCCAAAAGCATTTTGGGCAGGGTCTGAGTTTATTTGTACAGAGGTAACTGAAAGGAAGTCTTGATTCTGATGGGTACCTTTTAAAGACACACAGCCCCAGTCTAAAGTTAATCCTTGAGAAATGGGTGGGGCCGAGCTTAATATGGGATTTTGAAGGTTTTTTACTTTCCTGCTAGTAGATGTTCCAAGGGATCTTTCACGTGTGTGTGATATGGGTAATATTAGTTTTGCATGTCAGGAGGACATTGCAATGATAAGTTTGTTAAGCATAGTTGTTGCACAGCTGTAGAAGCTACACACAGCAAGCAGGTGGCATTGGTAATTGAAATTAGTAGATAAAAAAATAGTTTCAAAAGTGATTACAATATCAATTTTAGTACCAGTTTGGACAAAAAGCTATTTTTATACCTCTTTCTAATGCTTTTTATACCTGTATCCTGAAGAACGAAAAATACTGGGTCAACATGCTAATTCAGAAATAATTTCACTTTTACATGAGAGCAACACATTGTTTGATTTGGGTGCAGATGATAAAAGCAAATGTTTATCTAGTCTAGCACCCAGTCTTTGAAAGTGAGAGCAGGTGCTTGGCCAAAACTGCAACAAGAAGGCGAGTGTGTTCTAGCACCCTTCACTGGGGTTTAATAACTGTGGTCTGAGAATGCTCTAATCATTTTGTGGGGGCATTTAAATTTTTACTTCAATGTAATGCCCTGATCTTCAAACTTTTGGTGGTTTTGGTACTGTTCCTTGAATGTACATCAGATTATGGGCTAGGCTTTAGAGGCAAAAAAGTACTGAATACTTGTTTGGCAAATGTAAGGCAGTAAATACAGCCTTACATTTTTATTAGAATCTTGTTTTAAAATTGGAAAATTAGCTTCTCTAAACCTCATTGTTCCAGTTTTATATGCACCATCTGGCATGGCTGTTGTCATTCTAATTGTATGGCTGGTTTCAGAGCTGGCAAGAGTAGTCAGAAAGAAACTCATGTGGCTAGGTGTAGATAGTAATACCAGTTGAGTGATGCAACATTTTTTTTGTTTAAGAGGAGTTCATTTACTGTATAGTGTTGAAGGTGTTTCACCACCCTCATTGTAAAATACTGTGACATATTTCTTCCTATTCTAAAATATTTTATATTAATTTAATATTAATTTAAGATATGCACTAACAAATATGTTTAAAAAGTTAAATATTTCTAACTGTAGTCTAGATCTACCCTCTTATATTTAAAACAATTGCAGCAGGCCTTGCTAAGTGGTTTATTCCCATCTTTCCCCCTTAAGTATAGAAAGGCTGCAGGAAGGTGTCCTCCTTTTTTTCTCCAGGGGAAATATGGAGAATATCACATGAGCAAGAGAACATCACAAGTGTATTTGCTTCCAAATCACATTTTAGATTTCCCTCCCTGTCCTGGGGTGACTTTATGATGCTGATATCCCCACACCAGCACGACAAACTAGAACACTCTCTCTACTGGGTAATAGTTTGTATGATACACAACCACTCTTAGCAGATCTCAGAGAAAATTTGTGGGCATATTAAATATTTACCATCTTAGGTGTCTAAAACCTTGGTGGAAATATCCTTAAATGCTTGTTTAAAACTAATCATAAATAGAGTCAATGATACGTATACGTATACATATACATAATTGTGATTAACATGAATAGGAAGCTGTTAAGATTTTAATGTCTTTAGTACATACAATTTTTATTTGTGCGAAGATATTCTGATGAGTCAGGTTTTGTGCCAGTGGGAAGTCATACAGTGTCTAAGGACTACAGCTGACCTTTCTGGTGTTGTAGCTCACACCAACAGGACAATCACTATAAATCTTCATTATTTTTAGACTGTTAAAATGAGGGAGACTGACTACGTGCACAAAGGGGTGCCTGTTGTGTTATGGTACTAGCCATGTAGATATCCCAATTAAATAGTCAAGTTCATCTCCGCTTGTTCTTTAAGAGAGAGGCCAAACTTGATGGGATAAATGCTTTTCAGTAGCATGCAAATGTGAGTATCTGCTCTCTCAGGCCACAGTGGTAGTAAACTTGGCCAAAACTTTAAAAGTTCTTTGGACATTCATCCTTTGATGACTGTGGCTCTTCTATTCTGTCACAGGCAGTAGTTATTTGAGCATTGCTCTTAAAATATATAGTACTGGAAATTTCTGAAAATGCTAATTTCTGAAAATAGTTATGGTTGGTTTGGATTTTTTTGGTGTGCTGTGAAACCTACCAGATTTGATTTGTCAGGATGAAGAGAGAATTTAGAGATGGATGAGGAAAAACCTTGGACTCTGATAGCCAACAGTGTGTGTGGATGGGCGTGTGGAGCAGCAGGTGGTACCAACACCAAGTAGTGGAGTTGGAGCTCTCAGGGCTTCATGTGCTTTCTCTATCTGTGCTTCCTCTCTCTTACAATCCAACTCTTTGGGCCCATGTGACTAATACTGGGGGAGAGAATAAGACCAAACTGGTTATTGTTTACTGTCTTTTGAAGATTCAGCTACCTAAATGTTAGATATGCAGTGTAGCCATTGGTGTCTAACCTAGACATCCACCTTACATGTCAGTGGAAACCCATATTTTAGGCTATGAAACCCACTGAGAAGCATCTTTTCCTTTTCTTTGAGTGTAAAGGGAGCTTAGAATGGCAAGCTCAGATGGAAGCATCTAAAGAAGGTAATTGCAGCTGGCTGCTGTGCACACTGTCCCACAGAAGAATAGTCACGGTGCAGTGTCCTTGGCTGTCAATGTCAGTGGTACAGCATGGAGAGCTCATCAGTCACACTGCATTGAATCGTGTGCCTGCACATGCTGCACTTGCCTTTCACCCTTGAACAGTCCTGTGGATGTTCCTTCAAATGAGTGACACCAACACAGTTATTGAATTAAATCACTTCGATTTTATGCTGTTTGATGTTGATCCAATCCAGTTTTTAATCTTATTTGAAATCCATTGCCAATAGACTTTTGATTTACCGTTTAACTTTGTTTTATATAAGAAGATTTTTCGTTTTTTGCTCAAAGAATAGCAGGTTGAATGTCATCAGTCAGCATTTAGTGACACTTGCCAATTTGAAACTAAATACAGTCTTTGTATAAGTTTCATGTTTTTTCTAAGCAAGAGGGCATATTTAATCTTTCCATTTAACCATAGGGAACCATAGATTTATTTGTATTTCTAGCTTTTAATTTTATTATAATAAAATTATATAGACCCTCTGTTTTGGGTTAGCATTTTGTATTAAAGTTTTGACTACCCTAAAAGAAAGCCTGATCTCTTTACAATATTTGACAGTACTGTATTTTTTTTTTTATTACAGTAGAAGCTTGGAATTGAAGGTTAAAAGCACTTCTTGAAACAGTGTGTTACATTGTAAGATAATAGTGTTGATTTCTTTGCTGTCATAATCCTGCTTGTTAATTACAGAGTACTAAAATCATAAGTGTGCATCTAAGAGTTTCTGTTAATCTTTCTATCTTTTGTGTTTTGTGTTTTTTGGTTTTTTTTTTTAGATTAAGTATGAGCTGCAGCTTGAAAAAGAGTGTCACCTGCACAATCTCGAAAATAAACTTGGAGAGTATATTGCTTCTTTAGCCTTTCAAAAGACTGTTAAAAAATCCAAAATGCTGGAGCTGTATACTGCTATCATAAATGTGCAAGCTTTGCTCTTTGAACAACTGAACACATCAAAAACCCTGTCAAAACTGGAATGCATTCAGATTTTAGAAGCACATAATCCTGTAAGTAATGTAGTTGTTAAAAGAAAAAAATCCTGTTAGGAAATAACAGCTATTAGAGTATCTTTGATTTAGCTGCTGGTTTTCAGCTTCTGGTGGCCCAGACTTTAATTTCTGTGAGTATGTGCACTTTAATACATTCAGTAAAAGACATAAAGAGAAGGAGAACCAAGGAAGATAGTGCATTATTATTTTTTATTTTTGTTATAGTTGCATACAGTCAGAAAGGGTAGTTATTTTGGTGGCTACTTAATATTTTATTGGTTGAAAGAAAGACAGTTGAGAAGTGATTTGGACTTATGACTGGAAGAGTAAATTGTTGTGTCTGTCTTACGGAATTGCTCATGTTATAATGCTGTCCATATGCAAAATCCATAACCACATGATATGCTTCAATTGTAAAGTTTTTAGAGATTATCTGTACAGCCTCCTACATATCTCACTCCAGGCACAGTCATGCAGTTTAAATAGTAGAAAATCTGGAAAAACCTCTTCCCTTCACCATATTTATTACATACTTGATATGTGCCAATTTTTTAATCCTTTTTTAATACTTCAGTGCTCCGTTTGCACAAGGACATTTTTTTCCTGCATCTGCTATTTGAAACCATCCAAGTGAGGCTTGGAGAGAGCGCTGGAGTAGAACAAACAAAATGGGTTTTTGAGAAAAACCTCTTTGCTAGAGGGCATCATTAGACAGCTACTGCTGTGAAAATTCCTTGTTAAATTTTAATGTGGTCATCTCTACAGAGTTTCTCATAGAGTAGCAGTTAGAATGCTTATATGCCTACAGTTTTGCTTGAATTTGTGTTAGATCTGTGGGAAGGCAGTGGAAGTTGTATGTAGGAAGAGTATATTTGCCTTTTACACCATGAGTGTGAGGGGGCTTTTCAGAGAAATTGCTTTCACCTTCTCTGTCCTTGAACAGGTGAAGAAGGATTGAAGAAGGGGCAGAAGTGAGACCTAGAATAGCTAACACTAGGCTAAATACAGCTGATGAGGTAGAGGAATAGATTAAAATTCAGCATTTTTCTCCAAGATACAGGTTAGGAAGTGGGGCTTCGAGATACTAAGCAGTGTAAAGGTTGAGGTGAGACAACAGTGACATTGGAAGTGGAAATATGAAGCCTTACTTCTGGTGTCTAGTTTGATTTTTTGACCAAAGTGAGATCTTTAACATGGGGGATCCAGTACCCTGAAGACTTTGGATTTTAACCTTTTGATTTTCAGAGCATTTTATTTTAACCCTAACTTTATCTGACTAATTATTAATTACTGCCTTTTAACTTAAATTCCTTTGATATTATCTGTTAATTTGGTATAACTAAAACTAGTATAACTAAAACTAGTTATTCTGAGTTTCTCAAGCTGTTTCATTGGGTTTATATAACTTACAAATGAATTTGAATGGTGGTGTTCCTTACTTTTGATCTCAGCCATATGCAGTGTACTTGCTGGATGTCCTCTGCAGTGGAAGGTTTCAGAGAGCATTGACTTTTAACACAAAGAAAATTGAGTCATAGCTTTCCTTATTGTTCTGATATTCATAGCGTGCCAGTCATGTTTACTGAAGTTGTGCAATGGATTGAAAAGTGTAATGACTGCAAGTGGCTAGGTAGAAAAAGAAATGAATAAAGTAATATCAGAAAATCTGATACCATCAACTTTTTTCTTCACTCCAAATAAAATTTGTTCCTTCAAGTTATAATTTAACTTCTTATCATCATGCATTTTCAACTTCTAGGAGATTGAAGAACTTGACAGGAAGCTGGAGTGTGAGATGTTGCATAAGGAGTCGGCACAGCAGCATCTAATGAGTAGGCAGAGGTGGCTTCTGGATGGTTTGGGGCTCTCAAATGAAGCTGTGGACACCAATGCAGAAAGACACGTGACAGTTCTGTTAAGACAGGCCATGAATAAATGTAGACAATTTATAAACCTGTACCAGCAAAGGTAAGTTCTTTGGTCTCAGGTTTTATTATGTTTCTGCAGTTTATATGGACCATAAGATATTCTGGAGAAACAGCAGGAGGAATGTTCTGCTGTGTTGGGAAGGGACCATGCATCTGCCTTCTTGTGCTGTGGCCAAGAGCTTAACTGAGGAGTTAGGAATATTGAAATAAGAAATGTGAAATAATAACTTAGTAGCATATAAATTGTGCTGTGTGTTGTGTGGCAGTCACCATTTTTTTGACAGAGGTAGTGGAAAAATAACGATACTCCTTAGCATTAAGGAGGAAAAGAATTTTATTCCTCTTACTTTGTCTCCCAAGAAGATAGGGAGGGACTTCAGAGCAACATGATCTGCTGGGGTCAGAGGAAATAGCTGAGACAATTTAAATTGAATTTCCATCTCCATTGTTATACTGTAGCCTGAATTCTCTGGCACACAGTTATTTCTGATGAGATGTATAAACTCCTCTTCAATTTCAGTTTTCCCTGGCCAGTTTTTAAATAAAGATATCAGTGACAAATAAAATGCCTCTTGGAAGGTATATAAAAATATCTGTCTTGTCATAATGGCTGACTAGCAAAAATGGGTCATAATTTGCAAGATAGCAAACTATTGTATTACTTTTATTAAGGTTACAGGAGGTAGAAATTACATTTCCATATGTATTGCACAGTATTAGAAGCCTAGCACATTCCAAGCTTCAGGTAATATCCTCAAAGTATGCTTTCCATTAGAAAGAGAGTTTTCCATAAAACCACTGATACATTAAAAATGGCTGTGATAGTGGTAAGTCTGTTTTAATTCTGAAAAGGCTAGAGCTCTGCTCAGTTCAGATGAATAACTTTTCTGTTGCAGAAGTACAGAGTCAGTAGAAGATCAGATAAATCTCTGCACCAGTATCGACAAGCTGGTAACCTGTCAGGGAAGCCTTTAAAGAAACTGCAGCTAGGCTTTACTTGAAAACTTACTGGAAGAAACAAGTTTTGTACTTTTGTACATTGCAAGATTTGTACGTGACATCATCATGTTTTGGTCTAGAAAAGAAAAATAATCACCAGCAATGTGGAAGTTAACTGTTTAATATAATATTTCAGCTACAGAAAGATCCACAACTTGCCTTAAAGTGTGGTGATGAAATTTAAAGAGGAGGGAAGAGGAAGAGGACAGGTTGAATCACATTGCTTTGGAGTGATTCCAGGTTTGAATTGTGTGCAAGAGCATAGCCTTAGATTCTGCTCTGATGTTTGGGGTTCAGGGAAGAAAGGAAGAGAATCTGGCATATTTTAGAAGTTAGGCTGCTCACAGCAGATTTGCTGACAGACAGATATGCTTTCCAAATGGGTGGCATTCAGATTTTGTTTTCTATAATATAGTCATTGCTCCTGGGAAGATTTCAAAGTTAATTCTGTCTTTCACTTCAGCTTGAGAGATGAGCAATGGAATTGTGTGGTGCTTGAAGATCTCCTGGAAAATATAGAAACGAATGCATTTTTGGCAATTTATAGTCAGGTAAGCATGAAATTGAACAAAGCTTCCAAGTTTAAATTACAGCTGTATCTGGATATCTGCTTTTCTTTTTTGGGAACCATTAGATGTATTTAGAGGTACTCTCTGCTAGTAGTTGGTACCAGTTTGCAGCCTATACTGTCAGTCACTTCAGTTAATTCTGAGCTACTTTCAGCCTTTTGAATTTTACTGAGTTATACTTCTTTTTGTTTGTTTACAAATCCTTTCAGGGTTTGTCCTGTTGCATTTCATTCTGTGGAGAGCTGAAGTGCCTGATTTTCTGTTTAACAGAGACAGATTTACAGTTGGATTTTGGTGTAATGAAAAAAAGATTTTGTTTAGATTTTGATGAGTGTTAAGAATGGCTTGCATTGATTATGTTTCGAAATTAAATGATACTGCTAGTTAAATTTTCTAGTATCATTACTCATGCTTATTTTCAAAACGAGTCTTGTCTTCAGGTAATTTGCTGTATGTTGACTGCTTGTCAGTCCTACAAAGGCTTTAATAATGAATCTCTTGATTGACCCCAGTTTTTATCTGCAGGCTGATCTTGGTTGAAATATGTAGCTAGCATCAAAAAAGACCTGGTGGAGCAGCTTTCAAGCATCTTGCCTCCCAGGGACAAGTGTAGTTGCAGTCCCCTGTATCATGAATTGGGAGCTTCAGAGACCACCATGTCAAGGGAGGACCACTTTAGTCTAAGGATCTCTCAGCTTTTCTGTCTTAGTTTGTTTCTGCTGAGTCACTCCAAAGATCTGTTCCATAACCTTACCAAGCACTGAGGTCAGTCTGACAGGCATCTGGTTCCTCACATCCTCCTTCTAGCTCTTCTGGGCTGATGGGTGTCCCGCTTGATAACCTCCAGTCAACTGGCACCCCTCCAGTTAGCCAGGACTGCTGGTAAGTGATAGAAAATGCCCCAGTGACCACTTGGCCAGTTTGCTCAGTCCTTTTGGGTGGATCCCATCCAGCCCAATAGACTTTTGTGTATTTGAGTGGTGTAGCAGGTCACTGACCATTTATTTCCCCTTGGCTTATGGTGATTTGTCTTCTCCCCATGATGCTTGTTAAGTTCCTGTGATGCATATACATTGTGAAAGGGCTTCTCAATGGCATGGCATGTATATTGCAAGTTGAGAGGTTAAAATCGTTGTTTCGGAGATTACATAAGCATGCAAACAGAGTATGTCATCATTTTCACAGTACCTTGTCCACTTTGCACTGGAGTAGGTGGACAATGATTCTTAAAAATTGTAAATCTTGACATGTTGAAGACAGATTTAAAAGCATTGCTGTCACCTCACTGAGCTTGCAAAACTGGGTACACAGTTCACCATGTACTTGGGGTACTGTCTTTATGTTTCATTGATAAGATTCCCTGAAGAAATAATTTATTTGTGTAAATATGCATCAAATATACCATTGGGGTTTTTGTGTTTGTATTTTTCATAAAAAGTATAGCAGCTCAGAGGTACCCTTACTTTATTGAAATTCCATAAAACCTACACGTATTAGCCCTTCAGATATATAAAGCAAAATTTGTTTTCAGCAAGTATAATAGTATAACAACTCCCAACTATAATTCCAAACCTGACTACTCTTTATTCAACAGTAAAGAAGTATATCCTTAGTAGAATATTAACTTACTCATTTATTAAGGCTGGTGATGTAACGCAGTCCTACTTTTGGATCTGCTTATCCTGTGAGCTGATGCTGGAAATTGGTTTTTAAATCCTTTTTATCCCTGTTTTCTTAGGATTTATAGAACACATTACATTGACAAATGTTAGGAAACTTTAGCTGTCTTACACTCATTCTTTTCTTTAAAGAGGATTTTCCCCTTTAGACTAGTTTTCAGAGCTATAGATGGCACCCTTTAAAAAAAACAGGTAAATTTTACTTTCCTGTATTTCATGTTTCAGCTTACATCCTTATCAAGACAGATCTAGGTCAATAAGAGATTTGCTTGAATGATAGTGAGTTCAGGATCAGAAGCCTCTGGCTGAGATGTTACTTTTGAATAAACTCATAGCTGTAGCCTCAGGTACACTAACTGCATTTTAGATCCAACAGATGATGCAGGCAGACTGGCATGTGGAAACAGCACAGGAAGCTTGAAACACAGCATGGCTGGAGTTCATTGATTCTTGCATCAGTTGTTTACACATTGCTCAGTCCAAATACTTAAAAACAATTCTGCCGTTTTTAGTCTACCATTCATTCTTGGTTTTATTTGTCGATATTCTGGGAATACAAATGAGGCTATTGGTGCCACAAGTAGCATTTATATCCATTTGTTATTATAGAAAAGTGAATTCTTGACCCTTGTGATATTTTACCAATAATATACCTGAAGAATCAAACTTGTTCCGTACTGGAGGGCTTTTGATCTGACCATTCCTGTGTTTGCACACATATTCACTTCTTTCCACTTCTGCAAGTTGGTCTGGGTAGCTGTGAGCATGTAAAACCAGTGCTCAGTGCTGGCATGTGTTCACACACCAGTACTCCCTTTGCTGTACATGTGCCAGGTGCATCTACCTGATGGGCACCTGTGCCACTTCTGGGATTGCTGACAGCTTGTGGCACCCTACAGAATTGCTTAATTGCCAGTTCTGCTGTGCTAGAAAAGTATTAAGGTTTACCTCTCAGTCCAAGTCATACTTAGTGCAGAAAGGTAAGGGGCAGAGAAAAGAACATTTTAAAGAGGAAACTGCTACAGAAGAAAGCAGAACTAAAGTCGTGATGTATATCCATAATAAATAACTGGTTTAAAGGTCCTGAGAACATTTAGCCAAAAAGAGCAGACTAGGTTTGCTCTCTGAGTAGACTCAGAGATCTGTCATGTTTATTCTCACTTAATGTTGCATTTCATAAGTTTCTAGAAGAGCATTTTTAAAGACCAGGAGTACAACACAGTAGTATAGAAATGACTTAGGTGTCTGTATTAAGATTCAAGCTGTTATTTGCATTCCTCTCCAAAAAAGAATCAAATAATTTATTTTGCTAAGTAGCCTGAGCAAACATCTCTTTGGTGTTCAACTTTGGTGCCTGGTCAGGCTGAAAATATTTTAAGAACTGTACCAATTTACTAATCTCTCATCAGTCTTAGGATTTTGTCCTGTTAATTCTGTGTGATCTAAGTGGTTTCCATGGAAAATCTATAACAGCACTGAAGAGACCAGAAAACTTTGGAAAGTGGCTGGTTTTCTTACCTTTTGGAGAGAATTCTCTGCTTGAAGGACAATTATGGGAAAAGGAGGTTGATTGATTTCTTTATTTTGTGTCCCTGTCTAAGTTTGGTTTAAGACTGCCTTGCTGGTGATGCTTTCTTTCAAAGAAGATTCAGTTAATCCAGGGATCTTCTAGGTGAATTCACTCCTCTGGAAAGTTGTCGTGCAGAAAAAGAGGCAAACATTTGCTGTGACTCTTTGAAACCACTGTGGACAAAGAACCTGGCTGTCGTCCCGCATGGTGGGACCTTGTGGGGTTTTATGTGACATGGGCTTTGTAGTCATCTCCTCCATCAACACGTACAGGAGGGTCTGCAGAGTGGTGATAACTCAGCTGTCATGAGTCATTGTGTTTGGCATGTCTTAACTAACTTCAGCTACCTGACTTATATGCATGGCTTGAATAGACAACAACAGCTTTTTTTCTGGCATTCTTTGAGACATTTAGCTTGTTTTCAGTTGCCTTACTCTTTACTTTCCATATAGTTCTCAATATATTGTAGACTTTTCATATTTGATACATGAGAGATCTGCAGAAACACCCTGGGGACACTGTATTTATGATGACAGAGCAGAAAACAGCAATGGATTTTGGTGTTTGGAGTGGGGCAGGAAATGAGGCTGGCTGAGTGTCTGTGGAACAACTACATTGGAACTCAGTCTATTTGAACATTATATGAATATGCTTTACTACTGACCTTTGGGCAAAAATGGGCAGGACATTTGGAATTAAAGAAATACTACCAAAAGAGAAGCAGGTGTTTTCCTTCACCTCTTAACAAGTGTTACAAGCTGTTCTCTGAGCTTTTCACAGAATCTGGTGTTAAGAGAAGCTGAACAATGAAGTGATCTACCATGACAACATGTAAAACTTTTCAAGGCTATTTTTCCCTCTGTAATTTTACAGACCAAGGGATGCCATATTGTTTCCTTACTGTCTTGAAAGGATTTCCTTATAGTAGTAGAATCCATAAATTAGTTAAGCCTTACGTGTTAGAATATAATTGCCTTATGACCTTGTGATTTTTCAGACCAAAGGGCACCAAATACTTGCCCTAAGCAAATATGCCAAGATCAGTTGGTTATTTAGCATTTACATTGCCAAATTCCCAAATGAAATGGACAACCATGATATACATGGGCGACTGTGGGTAGAAACGGTGAACATGGAAGTGTGACCACTTGATACCAAAATTGTCGCTTCTAAAATAATCTTTAGTAATAGTTTTTGTTTCCATAATGACTGTTTATTTAATAACAGTAATTAAGATTGGCTAACATTTATTTCCAATGCTAAATTTATCTGTCTTCTGCTCATTTAATCCTCTAGGAGCTTCGTCTGGCAGGTTATTTAGCTAAACTGATGAGGGTACCAATGGGAGTGTTGCACAGGGTCCTGAACTTGTTGCTGCCCTCCAGCTCACAAAGTGAGGTCCTTTCTGTCCTCGATTCCATCAGTAAATACTCAGATGGTGTTGTTGAAAGTGACAGTAATGCAGATGAGTCTGGCAGCTGTAAGAAAAGGTAGGTGTGATGTTTTCTGGTAGACCACTGCAAGACAAGATTGTTGCTTTATGTGTATATGTATTTGCGGGACAATGAGATTGACAGCTATAGAAAAAAAATCACAGATGCATAAGTTTCCTTTAGAACTATTTCTCTGGGGTAAAAATACTCTAAAACTGCTACTTTATTTTGTGAAATATTTTAACTATAATAAATTGATTGATAAAAAGTTAAAAAAAATTTGTAAGTTCATTAATTAAACAGTTATTTCATGGATTTATAAATCCTGTTCTGATCATTTTCTCCCTGTTGTCTGAATTGGAGTTTGTTAAAATATTTTTTCCAACTTCTTTTTTAAAATAATGTTCATAACACACTCAGTTTTAGGTGTCTGTAGCTCTTAAAGATGTAAAGGGGATCTTCCTTCCTGATAGTGGAAGTTGCAGCCCTGCAGATGTCTGTCCCTTTGTCGTTAATTACTGAAGTTCCAAGTGGCCATTGTGTTTCCCTTTTCTCACAGGCTGGTAGACTCTCAGGGCCTTCATCACTCCCCTTCAGCCCCATTAACATGAGCTGAAATCTGTGCAGTAACACCAAGGGATGCTCCCAGACCTGCTCTCCCAACTCCCTGCCATGACTTGGGAAGGAGACAAAAGCAGACCTTGTGGCACTGAGCCCTGTTGTTGGCAGATGTGGGTTATCGAGGAACAGATAAGAGTCCTTGGTACCATGCCCTGAGGTGTGATCTTAGCTGATTTAAATTATTTGTGGCAGGGCATCAAAAGTACTTCAACACTCTTACTGACTGTGTTTGCGGTATTGCTGTCATGGGTTTGCTAGCTAAAGTCAGAGAGGGGAGAAAAAAGTGTGCATTTGGGATTTGCTACTTGTAATTTTTCTTTTCTGCTCCTTCAGGAAGAGCCAAGAGTTGTGGCAAACACTGGAGAACAAAATAAGGCAGGATCTGATAAACAGAAGTTTAGAAAAGATCCCGTCTCTAAACAGGAGAAAAGACAGGTAAGGAAAAAGCCAGAAGCAGCATACCTGGGGATCTTTTGTTTATAGTTTTTGTTTATTTAATGTCCCAAGATTCTTCTTACAGCTGTTAGAAATCAGAAGATTAGTTCATAAGTACACATTTTTTAGCGTTGTTCTATTTAGTGCTTCTGTTTCCTACAACATATTTACACATAATAAGCAGTGTAGTAAATGCCTGAAAAGATTTTTCTGTACATATCCACAAAATTCTCACATTTTTACATACATTGCTTGTCTTTGCTATATTTATTTATTATAAGATTACCTTTCCTTTTGTAATTTTGTATCTCAGAAAATGATCAATGAATTTTTGGGGATTAGAAGGAAAACTGCAATTCTCTCTGTTGAAATATTATTTTCTTTAGTTTCCAAAGTCACCACTTCTGTGCTAAGGTATAGGAAGTTATTAATTTTTTGCCTCAGTTTTCACTTTTCAACTCAATTTTTTTCATTAATGTAGCTTGATAAAGAAGAAGCAACTTGCTCTCTTGGAAAAAGCAGCATTCATTCATCTGGGATGTTCACCTGCACATCCTCCTATGGAACAGCCTGGTCCACCTGTTTCTCTGAACTCTGCAACTGCTGAAGCCATAGAGCTGTTAGACACAGGGGAGAAGATATTTTTGTTCCGTGAGCCAAGTGATCCAACACTTGCTTTGCATAATTTTCCAAGAAAAAAGAAAAAGAACTTTCTTAATTCTAAAAAGGCTGCTCGTGCAAACACAGACTCATAAGAGCAACTTCCGTTTAAGGTGTCAATTAGGGAAGAGGAAGTTATTTAAAATTCAGTAAAATGATGAGAAAGAATCAAGTGTACAGTTCAAATAACATGTGTGCTGTTTTAATGTGATTTGTCTGGTATTGGAAATAGATACAGTTTTAGAATGGCACAGTTAGTGATGTGCATCTTGCATTTTTTAATTCTTGTAAGTGCTTTGTTGCACTAGGTGAAATATGGATGTTCTATGATGCACATTTTGGCAGGTAGG
Organism: Rhabdornis inornatus; assembly: GCA_013397075.1. Classification (NCBI taxonomy): domain Eukaryota; kingdom Metazoa; phylum Chordata; class Aves; order Passeriformes; family Rhabdornithidae; genus Rhabdornis; species Rhabdornis inornatus. The sequence goes on along the minus strand of VWZS01002995.1, from coordinate 5,237,671 downwards.
ATTTTGTGTTCCTTCATTACATTTTGGTCGTTTTTGCACTGATTTTACTGTAGCTATATTTTCATAATTTATACAGAAAGGTTAATTATTGTATATACTGTAGGTACTGATTTATTATTTTTGTATTTATATTTTTGTGGTAAGCTGCAGTATAGCAGATGACATGAAGAGATGAATTGGATGAACCACGTCCTCTCTTCTCTGATTTTACGTTATTCTAGTTAATTTACTGTTTAACATTGTGTTCCTAATAGGCTTTGCATGTTACTTCTGCATGTTACTTCTTTGCATGTTACTTCTGTGTTCTACAGTAACAGCTGGTAGTCCAGATCTTTAGCATATATTTGTGTACTTAGCCTTACATCCTGGAGTAACTTCAGTATTTCGCTGTTTTTAAACTTACTTCAGTTGAACTGTGAGTGTGGCTACTGTTCCAAACTGTTAAATTTTTACAACCTTGCAGTCTTTTTCTTGGTGTAGCAGTGTCATCACATTTTCTCAGTAGGAAAGTGAAAAATGTAAATGGGTATATAATGCCTTCAGAAGCTCTTTTGATTGCAGTGCTGCCAATTTTCACAATTTTAGGTTTTTTGAAGTTCTTATTTCTGAATTTCTCTAAATTGATAAGAATAAGAGTTAATTTTTAAACCTGTCTAGTTGACTTGAGGAATCCTATAAATATGAATCCTAAAAAGAACAGGAAAAAGCTAATTAAATTAACCACATGTATTTGTTAATATTTTATATTATTCAAGCCTGTTTTGAGGGGGTTGTAACTGTATTTGAATGCTACGCTCTGGGGTATATTATACTGTTATAATATATTTTATATTTTTTCTTGTACATATCTTCTGTGCCTTTTTATTGCCATATTATTAAAAAAATTAAAATGTTACAATATACATGTATCTGCAGGTGGCTTTTTTCCCCCACTTCTCTGACAAGTTTAAATATTCATCCCACAGTAAACAACAATTAGTGTTTCCTATCACTACTGCATTAGAAAATGCATTAATTAGACTGACAGTCCTAATTATTATTTGATTGCATTCTTCAATCTTTTCATGTAAGTATTTGCTGTCACAGAAAGAGGAGTCTGTCAGGGTTGTGGGAGTTCAGAGTTGTTGTTTTAACTATGTCTGGTATTTCATCCCCTAGACACTGATGGATAAAGAGTAGGATCTGTCCTGCCTGCCTTGGAAGTGGGCCAGAGCCGTACAGGAGGAGCCTCAGGTGTTTCAGAAAGAGGCAGGAAAGCAATTGGAAAACTTGGACTGCTCATGGCTGCAAGGAGCACTTGGAAGCTGAAGTACCTTGAATGTCAGTCCCTTCCAGGATTTCTTTGCAAGCCCAGACTCTTCACTGTTACAATGTTAGAGGGAAATGACAGTGACTCATCACAGATAAGACATGGAGGCCAATATCTCTAATAGGTTGCAATAATAAAATGCAAATCTGAATATTGATGGCAATATCAGTTTATTATTCTTAATAGATAATCTCTATGTCTAGCAATAGAAAGCTGATTTGTAATTCTCTCACACCTCATCACAAATTTGAAGCGGTTCAGTGATTGTAACTATTCTAGCAGGGAAAGTCACTCCCTGCTATGAGTCACTCATATCATGCAATACATATTCAAAGAAACATCCGGATCTTAACATCTCTTGTGCCTTGTGAAAGAAGTACTAACTAGGAAATAGCCCACTTCAGTAAAGAGTTGACTTATATTCAGCTTTGAGTCACTCAGAGAGCCTGCTGTTGATTGTGCAGTTTTGTGTGTGTGCCATAGGCATTACCATCCTTATTTCACACCTGAAGGCTCCCATAGAATGTGTGTGCTGGACAAGCCATTCAAATTAATCTCATTTGTCTTCACAGTCATCAGTACAAGTAATAAAGGGCTAAGCTCTTCAGTGCTTGAAACATTGTCCAAATGAACTGTGTACCCCTGGACATTGCTTCTCCTGTTGCCTTTGACAGTTCCCTGTGTACTCCCATCTCCATTGCACTGTTGTCTTCCCTCAACATGAAACCATTGGACAAGGAGCCAAAACATACAAAGAACAAGCAAAAGTAACTGTCCTTGGATAATGATGCTTTAATCCATACAGTAAGTAGCAACTTACTGGTAATGGTAAATTTTACTGAAGAAATTATTCTCCATGCTAGACTAATAAACCATAGCTTTGCTATGATTTTTTCAACATGTACTTCAGTAATGTTAGCTTGCAGCTAACAGCCCTTGTGCCCAGGGTTCAGGATTTTCAGGAGGCTTAGTTATGCACAGGCTCCTCAGCATTATCAACAATCCATCTTTCTGTACACCTTGCTGTATTTTTGGCTTGGGATATCTGGATACTGGTTCAGCATGCAATTTTAGGGAAGATGTACTAAAAACGTCCTGCAGTGATTGAGGTGAAAATGCTCCTGTGAAACAAGTGGGTTGAGATTTCCTATCATAAATTTATATTTAATTTCTTTAACATTGGTATTGTGTATTAATTTATTATGAACTAGAATGCATATGCTAAGCCTGATGAAGAATAATTCATACCAAGAGTGAATAACTGGATGTTCTGGGAGAGACTGTCTGTGTCAAAGTCAATGTGTTGTAAACAAAAGTGAGAATACCTATATAGACCTGGCACTTCACTACAGAAAAATATAAAAATGGAAGTAAAAGGATTGACACTTTGATGGAAATAATTGTTTGTTTAATAGGTAACTTTTATTTTCACTGATTACTGTAACTGTTTTGGGTTTAGATGAATTTTTAAAGTGATAATGTTTCTTTAATAAGGTCAGTTCTGCAAAATACTTGCCTTATTTGAACCTGGGGAACTCATGCTGCTTTCTTTCATTATCTGGTATTTACCCAGCTGCTATTTTAACACCTTCATTTCTTCTGGGGAATGTTAAGTTTTTATGTTTTATGCTTTGTACAACCCAGTGCCAATAATTACACCGCCTTTCATCAACAGCTCCGGCTTCCCAAGGGACCGACAGTGGGATTTTCAAAGCATCAAATGCCAAGTTCACTCATCTGTTGCCCCATGCTGTGCTTATGTAGCTGCTGCAGCCTTAGGTGTACCAGCAAAAAGCTTATTTTTCTTGCTGAGTTATAAAGCTGTATTGTCATAGGCTGTTGAAAGCTGTGTGAGTTCATATGAATAGCAATACTGTGCAAGTGATGAATATTATCTTCCTAGATGAGTACTCCAGGTAGGATCTAGCCTTCTCCACATTCTGTTTCTTCACTCGAGATCTCTTGTAAAAATCACTGGCAAAGGCCACCAGCTCAGGTCTTTAGTACTGTCTTCCTACTTGTTTTCTTGTTATTCATAGGGAGCAAGGCAGGGAAAATCAGACTCCACACCTGTGAAAGACTATACAGTGGGCTTACTGTTTGTGTTGCAGACAAACTGTGACCTAAATTTAATTTTAATCTCATTAATATAGTTAATGAGAAGTGGTAATATCTACCTCTGTATTTCAGCAGTCTTGTTATCTAAAACCACTAGTTACTTTTCTCACCTCAGCTGTATCCAGAAGCTTGAGAGTCACACTGACCAAAAGCAATTTGATTTTTCCAAGGTTCAGAGATTCCTCTGGAGAGCAGAAGACAGACATTTGCAGGGAACTGAATTTTGAAAAAGTCAACTTCTTGAAGCATCTTCTTCAATTATGCCAGAGAAGCTACCTCAGAAAAGAGGCTGTATATTTTCAACCACTTTTGTTTGAAAAAAGATGACTGAATAAGAAAATAAATTCAAATCTGGAAGTGGCAGGTCTCATTCCAAGCCAAAATAGCACTCAGAATCTGAGGGCAGAACTTGGTAGATTTGAGCATTGCTGATAGAATTTAGTCCTTGATACTGTGTAGTGGAGAATGACAGCTGGTTACAATATGTGAATGGTTTTATAGTTACTCAGCTGAGCAAAGATATCCCTACGCAGTGTTTCAGAAGTAAAAATATTTCTTTCAGGAGTATAAATTGAAAGACCGTTATAAAATGCCTTGAGTGGATAGATGTGCAATGTTTGTACTAAATGGGATAAATGCATAATTGTTTGTCATATTTTTCTAATATATTGTTGTTCTGCTTATGGCTTGACCATCACTAGTAATTAAATCTTGTCATGTCTGCCAACAGATTTTTATTCATTTGCTGTTGACTGCTAGTAATTCATCACGCGAAAACTACCATTTTGGTCCTTGCTTTATCCTTTACAAAACCTCCCTTTTTTCCAGGAGAATGATATTAGAGATTGTGATATTCCCTGATAATTCAAACCTATATGAATCTCCACCTTTTTTATTTTTTCTCTTCCATTGTATGGTTAAATGATGGTTTAACGAACACTGAGTAGCTTTGTCACTACCTGAAATGCTGGTGGCCAAGTCTGGGATATTTACATTGCTTTTCTGCACACAGTTTTCAAAACAAATGTAGTGTGCCATGTTTGAGAAAATAAGCTACAGAATCTATCACTATGACTTAAATGGCTTTATAAAGAGATGTAAGCCTTTGAACAAGTTCTAGAATGATGCAACTATCTTTTCATAGGAGAGAAGAGGAAAAGCTACATCTAGCAGTTTGATTGATACAAGTCTTAGATTCACAATTCTCTTTACTAACTTATTAACTCTCCTTATTTATATAACAAAACATCATGCTCTTAACATGAATCTCTTTTTAAAGGGATGTAGTACTTTTTGTAGAATATGTTCATGGTTGCATAGATAGTGGAAAAAATGAACTGCTGGGTTCCATGGGCTGGTTTCAGTCCCATGTCTGGGTTTCAGACAGGGCTGGAATTATGTGGTTCTCCATTGTGTGAGCTGTGCAGCAGCTAGTGGAGTCTGTAGCTTTCTAGAAACTGTGTGTTCTCAGCTGAAGAAGGTAATCCTTGGGGAAGTGTTTGGTGGGTTTATTTATTTATTTATTTATTTATTTTCTTTTTTGTTTGTTTGTTTGTTTGTTTGGGGTTTTTTTTTTAATGAGTTCTATGAGACAGTGTATAAATGTGGGTTTACTTTGCAGTCTTGAACATAGTCCCAGCTGCATCAGTGCTAAGAAGCTGCTTACAGCATTGGGTTTTCTCTTTGGTGTCTGCAAACCCCAACAGTTATTTTGTATCATCTCTGCTCAGAAAGCACCCAGGATAAAGTGATTCCCTACAGATCAGCTGCTACTTTGCCCTCCAAAGTCTCTGTGTTTTGAATGCATATGTGACAATTTGTCACATGTATTGGGATCCAAAAACCTAAGAAAAACTCTGGGCTTTTTTGTCAACTCCTTTCTTTCAGTTTTAGTTTTCCATCATGAGAGAGTTAAACAAGAAGCCTGTGTAAATCCCAGTGGAAGAGGAATAAAGATCTGGGACCCAAGGCCCTGATGCACTTCATTTCACTTGTAAATAGAACAACAAGTGAAAAATCCTACCAGCAGTGGAGGAAGGCATTTTGCAGCCAGCTGTTGAATATGCAACATGGCCCTTCATGGAAATTTGCTCCCAAATAGCAGTGCAGGGGTGGAAAGGGGATTTGTGAGCTATCTTCTCCAAAGCAGGCATAGAAAAGTTGTGGGTTCAGCAGATTTCCTGTGGGTTTTTGATGCAAAGCAGGAAACTCTAGCACTAATGATGCCTGTGCTGACAAAGATCTTTGAATACATCTTGTATGTTGCTGTTGATAAGAAAGTTAATTTCTTATACCAAGCCCAGACTGTGGAAAGAATACAATGAGGTTATGAAATTACTTTATTCTGAGAAAAACTGTGTTGCTGCCTTTGTGTCTGAGTTTGAGAGGTTTTCTTCCTAATTGAAGTGTATGAACAGAGTACTTCGTTTGGAAGTAATATGTGCCAAGGACATGTAATAAGAAAATTATGATATGAAAAACTCTATAAATTTTGGAGAGGAAAAAAAGCCCTGCAGAAATGACTGGGCATCTTACTGGCTCCTCCAATTTTTATGCATATGAATAGTTCCTTAAATGTTATACAATTTACATAAATAAGGATGTCAGGGTTTGGTTAATACAAGCCCTGCAGACAGTGATTCAGGGTGGCACAAAATCCTGTTAGCATGTTCTGGCTGTCAAAGCACGCTCTGGGCACAGGGTACGTGCTGCAATTTATTTTGCTATATTTTGACCATCTAAATGTCGTGGTGTCTAATTGAAGCTAAATGTCATGGCTTTCCTCATAACTGAGACAGGTACAGGCACTACCCTAGGATGGTTTTTCCTTCTCTTGGACCTTTTTGCCATGTATGGCTTCTGCAAGCAGAGAGGCATTTCCATTGTGCATCTCAGAACCTCTTTACAGAAAAGATACTAAGTTCCAGACATCATGGTTAGAAGAGAGAACAACTATGTTTTATTAGACTAACAAATATATTTGGGCAAAGCAGAGAAGCTTTACTGCTATTAAGTCATTTTTCAAACAAAACCAGAACTTTTCAGCTCTTGGCTGCAGTTGCTGTGGGAACAATTTCAAACAAATATGGTATTAGAATTGGTCAGTGTTTATAAAGAAGGAATGTCTTTCATTTAAAAACAAAACTTGTTTAGCACATATTAAATGCAACAAAATAAAAACATTTAGGCTGATTTGTTTCCACTTTCCTTTTCCCTCTTTTACTCAATTCTTTTAAATAGCTAAAAATCTTTTTCCCTTTTCCCTGATTTTATTTAAATTGGACTTTTTTTTTTACTAGTGGCAAAACTTATTACAAAATGCTTGGATAAAAGATTTGTTGTTCATTTTAAACCAGTTCTTCATGGCTAAATCCACAATCATGTGACCTTGTATTAGTACTAAGAATAGGATATATATTTAGGGATCCAAGATCCAAAATATGATCTTCAATGAGTTCTTCTCTAAGGACATCTACATTTCAGAAGCCTTGAACTGTTATTTTCCACAGTTACGTAAATTTTAATTAGAAGTTATGTGCCAGTGGTCCCAAAATAGTCCAGTCTCAGTGGGACTACATAGCTTGGTGGCTGGTTGATCCTGAAACATGTTTGTCATCTAGAAATTAGGGGTGGGGGTGGCTCAGTGGAGGCTCTCCAGCTGTGTGCTGCTCCCAGAGCAGCATTTTGTGTGTGATCACCTGAGGGGCTTGGCTGGCCAGGGAGTGGCTGACTGCCTGACACAGATCACACTTGCTGGAGGAATCATAGATGTCCATGAATTTTCTTAGTTAAGAGTTGTGTTTTTTCTTTCTAATGCCTTCCTAATGAGTTGTCAGAGCTTTACAAGGTGAATGTTTTTTAAGCAAGATATTTTAGTGTTTCATTCTCCAAAAACAGTCGAATGTATATAAAACAGTCCTAGAAATCATGTGGAGATGCAACTTGATAGCCCTCTCCTGCCTGGATGGATGGAGGCACTCACTGTAAGCTTGCAAGCAGAGGTGTTGCCCCCCGCCAGGCTGAGTTATGTTACTGCCAGAGAAGTAGCCTTTACACTGTCTAAATCCTCCAAAATCCATAATGTCATTATGTGAAGTCTGAAAATCCAGTAATTCAAGTGCCTTAATTTCAGTGGGCAGAGAAAATGAGGCAACACAGTCATCTGGGCTATGCATTGGATTTGTTCTGGACCCTTGGAGCAGTCAGTCTGAAGGGAAGCTGAGCAACCCCTGTGCTCTTTACCTGCTGGTGTCAAGCAACACTTTAGACTATCACTTTATAATCGTCATTACAAGATTTTTGAGTGAATGAAAAATTTCTGGCAAACAGTTGAATTTTAGCATTTTCACACTGAGAAATATGTTTTTGATGAAAGCATTTAACTTCTTGCTGCCAGTTTTCATGCCCAACAGCTCTTGCTCCTTCTCCAGCTTCTGTGAGTGAGGACTGGGGCTGAGCCCTGGGGGAATCAGGTACAGACACTTTACAGGAGACTGAAAGGATGTTATGAGGCCAATATGCTCAGGATTCTGCCATGCTCAGCTGTAACTCACCATGCTGTGAGAGAGTCTTGGTTTTAATGCTGGAGATTGTGTTAATCAAAATGAACACCAACAAATCTTTAGATTCATGACAGTTAATATCTACAGAGCCTACGAGGCTATCGTTGAGGTAGATTTGCCTGGGAGTGAGTGCACAGCTCTGCTGCTGTAGACACAAGAAATCTGCTCCCTCTGGTTGAGGATGATGCCATTGTGTGCAGGACCTGCTGCTGCCATGGGCTGAAATGCAAATAGTTACTCATGTGCCATGCGATCGCATTACAGAAGTTAAATGTTGATCATATCTTTCCATCAGTCCCAACAGGAAATTTTATGGTTTGGTTTTGTTTTATTTCCTTAGTTCTTCCTGATGCTTGGATTAAAAAACCAGCAAGATAAGAATGTGGTTGTGCTTGCTGAAACACTGGTGTTATATTACATGTCTGTGAAAGTTTCACTTGGAGCCAGATCTTGAGCATAGATCCACCAATGTTAAGAGATGTCTCCTAACTGGTACCCCTTGGAACTCTTTTGTTGATTCATGTGCTTCTGCTACATTGGTTTTTAAAAAAATTCTCTTTCTGCTTTAGCATAAATACATAAATACAAGAAATAAATACATCTGTGCATACTTTCTGCATTTTAACTGGAAACAAATCCTTAAACCTGAAATCCATGTCTGCTCTATTCATCCCTGCATACCCTCCCAGTGTCTAGGGAATTTTCATTCCATTTGATTCCCACCACAGCTAAAATGTGAAATTCTAACTACTTTGTGTTCAGCCTGTCTGGTAACACTGAGCAGCCTAGCAGGGCATAAGGAATTGCAGGTGGAATGACAACTACCAACCTAGTGCTGCACACTAATGGGCCACACTATTGGGCAAGTACATCAAAACATAATTTTCATCTCTTCCTTTTACTCACTTTCAGTGATTCTTATTCTTTTATAAAGCAACTGTTTGTGTTTTAGCAATATGGACTTCTCAATATTTCTATTCTTCCAGCAATTTTTATTTTTTTTAATTGAAAATGGTAAGGAAATACCACTACTGTCATTTCACAGAGGGGGAAATGAAGCACAGAATAACTAGATTTAGGGAAAGAGAGAGTGGCCTTTCCAGCAGATGCTACCACGTGGCATTTATCCCATGACCATTGGTTAGGAGTAGATGATGCTGTCACTTCCCAGTGAGGGGTGAAGAACAACTGATGCTGTTTCACAAGTGTCCTAGACATAAAGGACTGTGAGAACAATTGAGGGGAAAAAGCAGCAGTATGTATTTCTTGGGCTTGCAACAATTTGAATGAGGGACTGAAAGTCTTTCACTTCAGATAATGCAGAGTTGTCATTAAAAAGAATACCTTTATTACTGAGACTTTCAGTTATTTCTTGAGAATAATTTTCATTTCAAAAGTCCTTTATTTTCAATTCTATTGTGAAAGTAATCACTTAAAAAAAGAATATGATTGCAAAGTAGTTAGTGTGGAGTTAAGGGCTATCCAGCCAATTCTACCACTACTATTTCAGTGAAATGTGTGTGGAGAAAGGGATAGGGATGAGCTGCCAGTTTCTTTTCAGTGAATAGAAACCTGTTCACATTGCCATGAGGTTAAATGAGTATAATGTCAGTTCTAAAATTCAGGAGCATGGATAGACTCATCAGGAAGGGTTTCAATCAGCATGCAGAGAGTATAACAGCTTGAAAAATATATGTATGGATACAGTCCTCCTGAAGCTGTTTCACACAGCAGCTCCTGAATACCAATGAATGTCCTGGCCTGGTAGAAGTAATCACTGAGGCAGGAGCAGGGGCTGGGTTCAGAGTTACTGCTTACATTGGTTTGGATTAGTCACTTCATGTTTGGTCTGAAAGTAATTGTTGGTTGTAGCTGATAGTAGGAAAATAGCTATTCTGGTTGACTTTTCTTGAATCAAATTTTGATTAGATCACAAAAGTAGCATTTGTCCGAATGTCAAGTGTTTTTATTAAAAATAGGTTCTGCTTGCAATCCTGGGGCTTTTGCTCAGGGCTGTATTCATTGTCCTGTGCTCTATGCAGGGCTCATTGACTTGGCAACCTTTAGCATTTGCATTGCATTTCACTGCTGGGCTGTGCATATCACCAAACTGGAACAAAAGGGGTTTCTGGGAAGAGAAGACTTAGAGAGGCTTAAAACCTAAGGTCTCTGAATTGTGAGTCCTTTCCCTATAAATGTTTCTGCAAGCAGTATAAACTGCTGAACTTGTCAGAAAAAATCAAAAGGCTACTGCTCCAGCTAAGATCAAAAGTTACCTGGAAGACAACACAAAAAAAATATCAAGCTTTGATTCAGGCTTCACTGACAGAAAAACTGAGAAAACATATTGTTCCCTGTCTTCCCTTGGTCCATAATCTTTCAGGTGGTGTGAAGAAGACAGGTGGACTGATGAGAGCAAGCCCATCTCTGGGATGTGTTTGGTGATCCCCACTGTGCTACATCTCCACAGCATCATTTTGCTCCCTCAGTGGTGACTGAAACAGTCAGGGTGTGTTTGAGGCTGTATGTGCCATCATCTGCACTATGGCCCCAGCCCTGGAACTCTGCTCACCTGGATCATCCCTCTTTCATGTCCTGCCCTTTCCCTGCACTGTTCCCTGCTTGCAGCATCCATCTCCTTTTGATTTCTTTTAGGAAAGAGGGTGGGAAAAAAGGACAAAAAGGAAGGAAGGAAGGAAATAAAATGAGGAAAATAAAAAGAAGGCCAGGTATCTTTAGCAGCTGCACAGCCAGAGAGGCAGCAAAAGCAGATGTCTCTGCAGTGCTCCCCTAGTCTGAGATTTATCAGGTCTGGACAAGAACTGAGCATCTCTGTTATTTTTTTATCTGCTCCCATTTTGTCCTTTGGGAAGCAAAAACAGACACAAAGAGCAGTGACAATTCTAGTTCCTCTCTTTTTGCAGAAGAGACAGCTAAATGCTTTAATGCCCTTAAAAAGAGTGACAAATAAATGCATTTTTCATTCAATACAGTTCCTCTGTATAGGTAAAGGGAAAGAGGTAAATGACATTGTTAAATTTAATTTCACTTTGGCTTTCACTTTTCAAACTCTTAAAGAGTTTCCTTCTCCTCCTTTATACCTTTAGGAGAGGGTTAAAAAGATTTACTGGAGGCTGTTGCTATGGTGCTCATATTAAGGTGTCTGCATTCATTCATCTGAACCTTGGTTGGTACTGGTACATGTTTACAGCTTTGTCTGTCTGGATCTATCTGCTCTATCAAAATTAACAGAGTGCACCCCAGCTGGTAGAAAATGTGTGCTTGTTTTTGCCTTGAGAAGGTGCAGAATAAATGCAATGTGAAAGAAAGGTCTGAAGGCCTTTTCATAACACTTCTCAAGTGTTTTGTAAACTCAGAATATGCATTTGCAGAGTGACATGAGAGATGCTGTACTTGACAATGTTTGCAAATCGGGGACAAATAAGGTTATTTTAATAATTAATTAATTTTAATAGCATTTTGAAATATTACAACTGAAGTCATAGCAGAAGATGGATACCTTTTCCAAACACACCATCAGGCCAGAGCTCAAATTAGCATTAATGAACTGCAGCGGAATTAAAAGGTGCTATTGTTTTCTATTGGATAAGTTGAACTACACCAATACATGAGTGAACACCACTAACTGCAAGAGCTTGTGTTTCTGACAGCTGTACATCTTCTTCTTTGTAGTTCTCTCCTTTTCCTCCATTTGTGAGCTGATGGCAGTGTTTGTTTAGTTGGTACCATCAGTGGATTTGGGTTGTATGTCTGTAATCCTCTCTCCTGAGGTAAATCTGATACCTGGAGAAATACAGCTCAAGAGGGGTTGTGTGATACATGCATTTGTTCTGATGTGACCTGGCAGCATTTTTGTCTGTGACATGGATATTTTCATCAGTGGGTAATTATACCTGTTCTAAAATACTGGCTGTTTCCTATTGATTACTTTTAAAAACGTGTCCTTATTTCAAAGGAGAGGATGTCTTCATAAATGGGGACTTCTGTATTAGAGGAGAAAGAGCAGAACATCAGTCAATGGGAAAGAAGGCCTTGGTGGTGCAGCATAAGCACATCACCATGAATGATTTCCTTGGAGCTAGGGGGTTTAGGTGTTGGCAACAAGAAAGTGTGTGTGTGTCCTTGGAAGTTTATTCTGAAATGCCTCAAGAAAGGCTTTAAGTGGCCCATTGGAAGGTCTTTTGAAGTCAGAGTTGTGTCCTCAGTGATACCATATGTTGGTGCTGAGGTAAAACCTCAGGGTGTCATCATTTCCCCGTTTGCAGCTTGTTAAATCCCTGGCAATGTGATGTGTTTTCTGTGTTTTCAGTGGGTTTCTCTTTCATCTCTTTCTCCACCTTTGTACCCATGTAATGCTGGCACTTACAGCACCCTTTGGCAACGAGATCCACAGGGGTATTTCCTAAGTAGAACAAAATTTTGGTTTTGTCTAAACAGGGGTTAACATAGGACAGAAATAAGTGTGCTAAGTTGCTTCAAAGTGAGTCTTTTCTGTAGTCTGTCCGTCTTTGTCTCCTGCTCTGGCCAGAGCTGCCCTCTTGGAACCACATTCCTCCTCAGCACACGTGGGTGCCAAAGCAAAGTATTGCAAAATTTGCAAAAATTCTGAGTGTGAAATTTGCACAAATTCTGAGTGTGAATCTGAGCACCCCGTGACAACACCCAGGGTTTACACGTTTACTCATGGCTGTCTGCTTTCTAAGCTGTCTGTGTTTACTATGCTTACAAGTTGTACAGTTGAAGAGGAAAGTAAAAATTTCCTATTTTAAGAAGAGGAAATATGAAAATGGCACTTTGTAAAACACCTCCTCATGGTTTGGTGACTGGCAGTACAAGTTTTATCTCACTATATTTTGTTTTTGCACCGTGCTCATCACCACAGTGTCTAAACCTCTCACAATGCATCATCACAGCTGCTTTCTAGAGAAGGATCATTCTTCTTGTATGCAGGGAAAGGTGAGACATTTGAGACATCTCAGGTTTAGCACCTGAGAAAGCTGATAACAAACCTGTTTGCTAAAGGTCAAACCAGTAGTCTATGGCAGAGCTGAGAACAGAATAACAGTTCAGTACTTTCACCTCTGGACCATTTTTCTCCTTTTTAAATATCTTTGCAGTTTTTTTGAGTGTTCTCACTTGTCAGAATTCACTCACACACCTACATCTCTAAGATGATGTATTATTAAAATATTTTGGCACTTGGTATATATGTTCTACTTAATATTTGCAATCAGTTAGAAAGTGCAGTTTCCAAAATGAGAGATCAGTGAGTGAAGGAGCAGTGATTCATTTTCTGGGGGAATATAAAGCATTGGTAATATCAGACTGTTATTTTCTTTTCTTGAAGTAGATCTGTTAGGGTAGGCTGCTGTATTTTGCTCTGCATATATATCCTAAGTTCACTACAGGTTGTCTCCATTGATAAATAATCCTCTACCCATTTGTTTTCTATGATGATAACCCATGTAAAATTTAGGTTTATATGTGACCAAGAAATATCATAGAGTACTTGTCCTCTTGTTCTTATTTTAACTCTTATTTTGGATGGGGCTCTTAACAACCTCTTGATCTAATTGAAGATGTCCTTGCTCATTGCAGGGGTCTTGGGCAGATGAACTTAAAATGTCCCTTCCAACCTGAACTATTCAATGATTCTGTGATTTTGGTTTTGCAAACAGAGAAAGGTATATATTCAAAGCTCTTATTGTGGTTTATTTTCTTTGCAGGGTAATCAATTTATTTTTCTGGGATACCGAATAAGATGTCATTTTTAAAGTGTCATGAACTTCCCCTCAAAATATCCCACAAGATTACTGTAAATTTACTTATTTTGTCCTTTTTTTCTTCCTGATTCAATTGAATAATCCATTACTGTATTTATATTCAGTGATAAAAATTTTAGTAGCATAGACATATTCCTGAATTTCTTTTAAAAACTGGATGCAGTTTCAGAGAAGCACAAATAATGTGGAATATGAGCAAGAATGATGGATTCCTGGATGAATTTTGCTGAAACAGTTATATGAAATGCTCAGAACTTGCTAGGAATAATAGCAATCATGGACAGAGAGATCATAACTCTCAGCAGAGCAGTTATTGCTGTTAAATGCACTGTGGGTTTAGATGATACAGCCCATGTATTTTCAGATGAGTGCAAGAGTAGGACAGAACTAATTTAACCCAAACTACAGTTATGGCAGTTTGTTGTGCTAAAATCCAGGCAGAGTGAATCCTGAACAAAAATGGTCCTAATGAAACAAAATCAGTGTTTACCAAGGATTACTCTCTTCTGAAACGTGATAGACACAGACATTGCCTGAAATGTAATAGTGAAACAAAGACCCCGATTCCAGATTTCCTGATGACATTGGGAGGTTTTTCATTCAGTTCAGAGAATTTGGGTTCTGGTCTTTTTGAAGCACAGTTTGTCAGCCAGACTGAAGGGCCTGGCACAGAGGAGTGCTCTAACTGCTACCACTGTTCCTGGAGAGATGCTGGCCCCTGTGTTTGTGTAACTCAGCCATAGCAACTGCCAACAGCTGAAACACAATGATTTTCTGTCTTCCTTGGTCTCATACTGAATTAGTACTGAGTTCTTTGGCTATTAAATCATACAGTCCACTACAGATATTTACTGTTAAACTGAAAAGTTGTTCACTAATCAATCAATTGCATAAACACCTCAAACAGACCAAATAAATTGTTCAGCTGAAGCTATTATAAAATCTATTACAGCAGGAAATTAATTTCAGTTCTTCAATTAATTTAATTAAGTGACTAATTCAATTAGTTTAGGCTTATTTTAAAACCCTGATCTGAGGACTTAATCTCCAGGTCCATATATATTTCATTCTGTCATTTTCTACTTCTTCCAAGTCCCCAAATTCCAAAGTCTAAGTGGTAATTTCGTTTAGATTTGACACAGCCTACTTGGTGTAAGTTTTGCTTCTCTCATTTTTCTGTTTATCCCATATAGACTTAAGTTCCTGGGCTGAACAATCGATTTTTTTCTGATTTACTCTGTAACTAAAAGTTAATTTTTTCTTTCTTTTGTTCCAAGGTCCCCATAAAATATGGGGAAATGGCTGAAACCAAGTGTCATTTAACAGCAATTGGATCAAAAAGGAGCTTCGACAAACTTCCAGATGAATATGTCTCTGAAGAAAAATGTTGACATCCTAAATTTTCCCCTCTTAGCACTAGATATGTTGATAACAAGAACAGTGTTCTCTGTCAGGCCAGCTTGGGCTGGGGCTGCATTCACCTAAGCAAGGTCAGCAGTGCAGCAGATTTGGGTGGCATCTCTGGAGGAGATTACATGATACAGAACACAGTACAAAACCAAGTTTTGGAGGCATTTCTAACCTTTCTTTTATTACATTCTAATGGGAGGGGTATTTTGCAGTTGACAAAAGATCTGCATCTTAAATACATGCAGGACTGTTTAGCTGCTCTGATGCACACTCTGTATAAATTGTTTAGCTGATGACTCAGTCGAATACCAGACCTTTTCCCCATGTTTGTTGTAGGGTTTTGTGTAACACAGCCCCTGAAATTGTATCACAGCACCAGCTATTACTGTCATCAGCTGGCTGAGATGGAGCCTGAAGGAGTGAAATACAGAAAATGAGTCTACTTTGCAGTTAAAACTCAGCACGCTAAATATGTAAAATGTTTTTAAAAGAGTTGGAGTTTTGTAACTATTGAGATTGTGCAGTGAAATTAGAAAAATTTCTAACCATAGTTTACATCCTATGGGACATTCTTCTACATCAATAACTTTTTGTTTTTAATTTTGAAAAACCCTGCAAAAAAATTTAGAAGTTTAACATTGCCTAGGTTTCATTCCCAAAAGACAAAACCCAAGTTTTTTTTTTTACCAAAAAGAATAAAGAATTATGAAAATTATTTTTTAAAAAGTATAAATGAACTTTTTTCCTGAGAAATTTGGATTTCTGAATCTGCCAGTATTCTCCTATGAATTTTCTGAGCAATAATATACTTGGAATTTCCACTAAAATGCAGAGATTTAATTCAGAATCATTATATCTGCCATAGGCTGCTGCACATTCTGTAGCTGGTTTTCACTCCCACCTTTTCATCTCTATTTATAGTGAAAAAAAATTGCGAATTTTATTGATAGGAAATAAAATATTAATTTAGAATTAATTCCAGAGAAGCCTAAGAGCGAACATTATTAGAATATGGCACATTTATTTAAATTTAAAGAACAATTTTGGTAACTAGACATCTGCTATTCCAAGAAGTCTTTAGAGAAGATGCAATAAAAAATATAATGACATTCTCTGATAGGTCCCAGAACAAACTAGCCCAGTGATGACACTGACTCTTGGTTCTGTTTGAGTTTCATGCTCAGTATAACCATCTGAATTTTTGCCATCTACCATATAACTCTTATGGAACATAAACAAAATGTATTATCTAGGAAAGATTCCTATAAAATTAAAGTCTCTATCTCATAGGAAATGGGCGATTTCAAATTAGATGCAATTGAATTTCACAAGTGGTGTTTGAATCAGATTTTCACAGTGTGAAATGGAGATGCTGCTATAGACCCTCTGTGTAGGTGACCTGTTTCCCTTTGACCACCAGCAGCTGCACCTGGAGCAACAAAGGGCTTTGTACTCCTAAAACTGAGTCCTAAAAGGGCTCTGGCTTCTTATGTGTCAGCTCTGCAGGTAAGCCTTCTGTCCTTACCTATTCCCAATTTCTGGCAGGCACTGTAGATCACTCTCTCCTAGGGAACACTGTAATCATCCCAGGGCTCTCAAACTTCAGGGAGGAGGTTACTAGGGCAGAACACAGTTTCTACACTAGGGAGAGTGAAATCCTGAAAACTTTTATGGATTTCAAAAAGATTACAATTTTCTCTATGTTACCTTCTTGTGATGTAAATACCAAAAGATCTTCAATGACAGGTGAATTTTAATTCCATCTAAAGAGAGCAGTTCCAGTAGAATGTATTAGGGTCCTGTTGACCCTAATAAGCTAGGAGAAAAAGCCAACAGCAACACATCTGTTTTGTTTGGAAGGAAGACACATAACAGAAATTATAACATGAAAAGGTTATGATTTTAAAAGGAAGAATCAAAAATAGCAAGCACAATGTCATGACATTAGGAGTACAGGAGAATAATGTATTTTTTGTCACTGCTTTCGGCTTCCATTTATGCACTTCAGAAGAAAGTCAAAGACTAGAAATGCTATCTGATCTAGACAAGTCTGAAAGACTTTAGAGTACGTGGAAGGACTTGAGAGTTGTGTACATGTGCACTAAAAACCCACATATCTGAGAGTTCAATAGTCCATCTGTTCCCTTTGCTGAGATTAGCAGGCATGTGTGATTCAGACAAAACATTCTATGCTGTCTTAAATTATGACCCCAGGAAAATATTAAAAATAGAAAACTACTTCGCAATCATTAACCTTTTCCAAGGAGCTTAAAAATTCCTTTGTAGCTGAATTTCCAAGTGTAGCTGAACACAGGAGAAGAAGGAATACTTGGAAACTCAGGAAATGCGAACAATTAATTGTCAGGCACACAGGTGAGAAAGTGTAATTAATATTGGCTTACAGTAACAGAGTAATGTCAGAATAAAACATTAGTGATCAGATCCAAGATGCCTGGCTTTGCAGAGTCATTCCCTCCTATTCCCCACTGTGTAGGGAAGCAGGGTCTGGGGGATGACTCTTCCCCTACCCAAGCAGCATGTGTGCAAGCATCAGCCCACCTGGGAGAGGAGGAGCTCAGAAACCCTGGATCTTTTCTGGGCTTTGCTTCCCTTGCCCTCCTGGACTGTAGTCCTTACATTCTTTCTTGGCTTTTTATGAAGTGTCAGCTCATTTTTTTATTTCAAGCCATACCCTGAGGAGAAGAGAGATCTTACTTTTGCTAAGTACCATTCACTTGGTAAGTTTGACATATCCCTTAGGCTTAGGCACACACATTTTCTGCTCACCAGGCGCACAGCAGACATCTCCAGCAGGTAAAATGGGAGTACTCCCCACATCTCATTTCACAGGGCTGTTGTGTGTAAAAAGACTAGATGATTTCTGAAGCTATAGGTGAAAAGCTTGGCTTTATCCCTACCCTCAGCTTTTCCCTATTGGTTGCCTCAAAGCATTTATGTGCAGGACCTGCTGCTCACCACTACACATGTATTTGTGTGCTTGCTGGTGGGGCTCCTGTTACAAGTGACCATATTGTGTTCAGAAACAAGGATCTCCCATGCTTGCTTCTGAATCCCAATTGAGACATTAAAATTATCTAGTCATGCAATTGTCCATTTCAATGTCTGCTGGGACACTGGCAGTGCCCAGGAGTGTTTCCTCCTTCTAGGCTACTTCCCATGTGAATGTCTTCCCTTTGATAAAACTGTGTAATAAAGCAAGATTAAAAGGTGGAATATCTTTTCAGAAATGGAATCAAAATTAGAGGAAGACAGGTGCTGAATATTTGTATAAAATATTGGAGTGTAAGAAGTCAGTCTTAACATGGATATACTTAAAAGACTATCAATACTTACACATTAAACCTTATGAAATAACCTTGAAGGAAGATTAGAAAATTGGGATTTTTTCACTTCCCTTCCTGCTGAATCCAGACATTGATTTGAAGAGTATGAGACTGAAAAATCCTGTAGTCCTGCTTTTCTTAGGGTCTGATGGCATCAGCCAGCACAGTGCTCATTTCCTGTTACATCAAAGCTGGGTACCTGATCCCTTCTCTGAGCTGCCTGTGGAGCCACTTCTCCCTGAGCAAAGCACAGCAGCAGCCTGCCCCTGTGCTGAAGTGGCTGCTGATTACTCAGGAGAAAATTGCTCCAAATCACTGTCTATCAACTGCTCATTTTCACAAGACACAGAACTCTCACACCTTATTGTGCAATAGTTCTGTGGGATTCTGCAAGTGGAGTTTTGTTGTTACACCTGCTGCCTTGGGAGGGATGCAGGGCTCTGCTTTTGCTTGCAGTTTCTCTTTCCCCTCTGTACACATTAATGAAGTAGAATGTTGCTCTGTTGCAGAGTACCAAAGCCCCATGGCATTTACAGTCTGGGAATTGCTGGTTTTTGCAAAGGGTTTTTATTGGGTTTTTGATGTTAACTATTGAAATAATACATGATCCTAAACAAATAAAGGGAAAACTGGCAACATCCAGTCTTGACAGATAATGGAATCAAAGATGAGCAAGCCTCATTTCCTTTCTGCTTTTTGTACTCAAAACTAATGCTTACTCATGATATGTATGAAGCATGTGAGTACTTCAGAGAACTTCACCTGAGCAGTGAATACCTTCAACAGGCTCTGATTGCCTCAGGACCCTGTGAATATCTGTTTCTCATTCTGGGTCTGTAGCATTGGGATGCAAGTAGGTGACAGCATTTGTTTCTACCGTGCAGGTGAGATCTTTCCTTCTAAAACATTTCTTCCAAAATGAAGATGGTGCTTCCCTTTCAACAACTCCATGATCAGGGACCTCACATAAAGTGAGGAGTTTGCTTGGAGCTCTCCTCTGCCTGAGGACTGTCTAATCCAGTCTCTAGGAAAGGCCACTAAGCATGGGCAGAGGGAAGTTTTCTCTGTAGATGCATTTGACAGGACCCTTGCTGAAGCCCCACCACTGATCAGCAAATGAGAAGAGGGGATGTTGTTGACATTGGGAAAGGACTTCACCAAATCCTGCTTCTGTCTAAATCCTACTGAGGTTCCTAAAATCTTTGTTGCTATATATCTAGGATGCTGTTTTTTTCATTTTTTTGGATAACAGAAACACTGGCCATAATTTCTGGCCATTAAACAACCCCCTGTAGAAGAGATAGAACCTTTCTGGAAAATATTGCTGATGTTTAAATGAAAGAAAATCACAAGTTTACCACTAAGTCTGCTGAATCAGGACTTCCAATCTGGTTTTGTCGGCTCTAGTGTTGATCCTCCTTTTCCTGGCGTTCTCTATCTTTTCACTGTTTTTCCATAACCATATCATAATAATATTTTTGTGTGTAAATAACTACATCTGTCAAGAAGCCAGAAAACCAGGATTCCTGTTTTACTTTCAGATGGTAGAAATTTTTCAAGAGAACATATTCTTTCAGATAATGAAGCTTTGCAGAAATCTGCACTTTCCAAGGAATGTCTTGGTTTCCATGAAATGTGGAGAGGACCCTTTCCTACCAGCCTGTTCCCCATCTCCCTGAGTTCTGGCAGTTCTTATGTGTCAGCTTTCCTGCCCTCCAGTTTTGGAGCCACCAAAAGCTCCTGCTGTGAGAGTGCTTTGATTGTTTCAAGGCTTTTGGTCTTGAAATAATGCTTTTGGAAAATATTTTCCTGGGAGCTGGTGAGCTCTGATCATACAGTACTTCATTTGTGCTCATGTTTCCTCAGCAGGTCTGAAAGATCTGGCTCTTTTACACAGACCACTGTTGTGAGTGGTTGTGTTTTCCCTTTTTCCCTCTATTTTTCCATGGGAAACTACAGAAGGGTGAGATGTGCTTTGCTGGAAGATTCACATCATTTTATAACACTGTGGACAGTAGAAAATTAAATCTCTGCAGGGGAATGTGATCCACTGGGCAGCAATTCTTCCATCCATTGCACAAGAATTTGTTCTGGCCTGACAGATCCATTTTCACCCCAAGCCCTCCAGCTGCTTCTTGTTGTGCTTTTCCTCCCCTTACTTACTCATCCCTGGACTCCTTCATCTGTGCTGCCTCTTCCTGGCCAAGCTTTGCCAGCATTCCCAGGCTCCACATTTCTTGGTGTGTCTCAGCCTTAACCTCCAGCCCAATCTCCTTGTGTAATCTCAGACTGTAGCCTCGTTCCTTACTTTTCTCTTCCTCTTTTCCCAGACTCAGCTTTTCAGCCCAGATATTTTCTGTTCGAATTTGCCACCACCACCTTTGCTCCTCCTCCAGGTACTGCTCCAGTTCTCTCACTACACAAACACACCACAGCAGCATTGAGTAAATTGCATACTAAAGAATGTTTTGGTAGAATTTTAGGTTTGGTTTTCCTCGGTTTTACTGAATTTGATTCAAAATGCCAGTGGGAGAGGATCAAGCAGCATCTGTGACCTGTGTCCTGCCCAGGTAGCTCCTGGTAGCTTATTTTCAACTGGGTTCAAAAATGTCACAGGAACAGGATAAACTGGGATCCTGAGAGCTGCTTATGGATGAGGCTGTGGAGCACTTGGCCCGGATTTTGTAAAAATCTTTAGACAGTGCAAGGTTGTGGTTGTGCTCAGGCGCCATGTGTGTTGGACTCTGCCTTTGCAAAAAAGCCCAAACTGTGCTGTGACGATTTCTTTGCATCAGTTTGCAGTGTTGGGGACAGCAGGTGAGAAAGGTGTTAGAGTGAAGCCAGATTCCTTAAAAAGAAGTATAGCAAAATACAGTTCTCTATCTTCCCTCTCAGTAAGGGGTGAATGGAGAAAGCTATATCTCTTGAAAATAAATCAACTTGAGTCATATACCAGACTTGGATGGAACATCAATAACTGAGTGGTTAAAATATGAAGTGGTAGGCAAGGGAGCAAAACTATTTCCAATATAAGTGATGTTTTTCTATGCATTTGTTCATGTTTAGTTAGTCTATACTTCTGTTCATGCTTAACCGAAAGTAAAGTACTTGAGTTTTTCATTACTGGCCATCTTTCCTTCAGATGGACTGTGGGAAGGGACTCTTCACTTTTCTAGCAGACACTGATGGCTATTTAATGAGGTTAATACCAGTCAGCATAATTACCATCAACATGTCAGAAGAAAACATTTTGATAGATTTCCATTCAGCAGCTTTTACCTTTTACCTTGAAAGTAGAAGAAAATGCTTCAGCTGACACTTGCTTTTATGTTGCTGCTTTGATCTTCCAATGGAAATGGATCTGTAATAGCACTGGTGACTTCCCTTGCTTCCTTGACAGTGAAGAGACCTTTTCAGTAACATGATTTCTTGAGAAAAGAAAAAGGACATAGTGCTCCTTATTTTGGGTCACTGCACATTTCTCTCTTTCCTCTAAATTTTGTGGATGGACTACTTCACAGGCTGGCTGAATGGTGTTCACTTGCCAATTTGTTTTTGCAGCGAATGAAATGAATTTTCTTAGCCTTATGCACCCCATCTTCCCTCTGATACACACTTCTGTTCTTTTGGCAAAATAAAATTCCGCATGAGTGTTAATGAAGGCTCTTGCCAGTTCAATTTTTTGTTAAAAAAACTATTTTCAAGCTCACTCCATCCACTATGCCATATTCTTCATGCAACAAAAGGGATCATTCAATGTAGTTGTGTTTTAAATAATATAAATTCAAAACCAAGCCTCATTTCAGGGTGTGTTTTAGATGTGCTTTCATAAAATGCTTGGATTTACCTAAAAGAAATGTTTGCCATCTAAGAAAATATTTGTCATCTAATGAAAGACAAAAACCAAAAACATGCAGACATTAAGATTTGTTGAAGCAAATAATTTTCTTCAAACTGATATGGAAAAAAAATGCCTGAAATACATCAAAGCTACTACTGAAATAGAATTCATTCTCATTTTAAAAAGATGGAACTGAGAAGTGTTCCAGTCTCTCAGGATTCTGAGTTACAGCTTGAACACTTTCATATGAATACTGATTAGAGAGCAGTAACTTTTTGTCCTGTAGTTGATCTTGAGAGCAAGTAATATAGATGTGATACTTGAACAGAATGTATTTAGAGATTTTTCCTTAATTTTATGTTAAATGTACAGAACTCATTGTGCTCTTCTGTACAGTCCTCTATGTAAGGACATCGTGTTTTCTTTCATAGCATTTCCCCCCTGAATTGAAGATTTGTAAAATAATCTCAGAGATTGGGGGGGAGGGGAAAAGAAAAAAAAAAAAGAAAATATGTTTCTTTCTACCACGTGGCCCCCTCTCCTGGAAGGACATATTTTAAGTTCCCTGGGCTTTGGAAAGTTTCAAACTAAAGATTTTTAATTTTCTGGATTAATTTTCTCAGTGTTAGCTGTCATGGTCATTGCTGGTGCAGGAGTACACTATCCCTAGGACAGATGTAGAGCTGAGCTAGATGGAGACCTCATTCCCTCAGGAAAGGCAGGATTCCAGACATATCCCAGTACCTGGGACGTGTTAGTGGTGAGCTCCGTGTTTCTGACACAGCTCTTGGAGCCCTGCAGGGCTGTGAGGTCTCCCTGTGAAGTCAAAGAAAAGGGCAGGCTCTAAGCACATGGTCCTGGATTTCCCTGTGTTCTGTGCCTCAGGCATCTGCATTTATGGCACTTGAATATTTTAGCCACTAAAATCCCTCCTTAGAGCTACCTCTTAGTTCTGCATCCAGAAGGACCCAGCTAAGCCTGTTTCTAGGAAGGACTGCCAAAGATCATCTCACATCCACACAGAGCAAATGGAATCCAGTATGGTTAACAAAGACCTTTCTTTGAAGTACAAAGAATTATTGTCATAAAATATAATAAAAAGTTATTTTACTTGAAGATAAGACATGGTGGGAAGTGGAGATGCTCAGTTCAGTTAAGTGGAAATTCTTGAGAGGAAGAGGGTCTTTAACACTTGGGCATTGAAAGTGGGCAAAAATGGAGAGGTGCAGAAGGGAAGTTTAAAAAACTTCATTAAATTCTGATGTAAGCAGACAGAAATTTATCTTATAGCATGAGAGAAAGCTCATCATGTGCAAGCTTCTTGCAAAAACCTCTTTTGCTATTAATACAATACCTCCAGGTAACAATAAGCTATGGCTGAGCAACACAAATGTGTTTAAATGCTTATTCTATGTCTAGTCTTGCTGGCTTATGTTAAGTAAAACACCCTTATTTTGGAAGACATGATTTAAAAACAAAATATTATTAGATTCCAAGTACTGGTCCTGGGTGTTTTTTCTGCCTCCTAGAAGCACTCCCTTCTCTCCAGCCCACTCTAAATACACTTCTGACTTTTCTGGCAGGAAATTTGCAGCTCTCAAATCCCTGGAGAGAAAGCAAGGTTTTATTTTTGAATACACTTGTAGATGTGTCTGCATTATGTCTCATTATACTTCAGCACATTATTAAGCTTGGAAGATTGAGGCTTTGCCATCCATGGACAGGAAAAATCTGTTTTCTATGTTATGACTGTTATCCTATGTATGTTTTCCTGTAAGTGTGGCTTGTGATTTGTAAAGGGGTATATATTACAAAGCTGTTGATAAAGATGGGGCAAATGAACTCTCACAGCCACCCCTTTTAATTATAGATTAATATGTATATGCCACATAATGAGCATATCACGGTGTAAAAGATCAGAAAGATGGCTGCTTTATTTTAATTGAAAGAGTTTTGGAATAAATGTCTTCAAGAAAAACACGAGCATATTTTCTGCACCTTTTAAATCTCATAACATTCGTTTATGAAGCGATTTAAACAGTTGATAGGAAGTGAGAAAATTATTTTTGAAGTGTACTAAATGGAAAAGATTTAATTTGATCTTCTCAGCTAGTACAAATAAATATTCCTTCTTCAAGGAGAAAAAATGCAGTCAAATAATAGGTTCATACATATGTATGCTCTTCAAGAACAGCAGAGCTGTGTCCTGTAGGAGCTACTGGTCCAGACGGTCAGGACAAATGGAGAGATCTCTAAAGCCAGGTGTTGGAACCTGTGGTTTATTGCAAAGGGCATGGGTGGAAGGCCCTGCTTGGAGCTGCCAGTCACAGCTCGGAGCAGGGCTGTGAGCAGTAGAGTAAGAGAGTAAATGTAAGAGAGGCAAGAGCAAGAATAAGAGAGGTAAGAGAGAAAGAGCAAGAGAGCGAGGTTCCCGTTACAATACAATAAATCTTCTTCTGTGTTGAATATTCTAATTTTCACTAACCAATCTAATACAAGATACAAATCCTATAGCATTTACATACAGCCTATAAGAATCACTACATTACCATACTGTGTTACACTTTAAACCCTAAAAACTACTCTTTGGACCCCTCTGCCAAGCTAGCAGGGTCTTTTCTGACCTTTGGACCTGTCTGCAAGCAGAGGGAATTGTTCAGTCACGAGGGGATTACTTTCAGCTGGCCATGCTGTTGTTTTCTAGTTGTTCAGTAACTAAGGTTTGGTATCTCAAAGACGGCTTTCATTTCAATCTTGCTTGTAGTTTCCATATTCTCAAAATCTTTTGCCAGGCAATCATATTTGTAAGGTTTTCCTTTTTCATCTTCCCCAACAGTGTCCCTGCTATAGATACTGTCTCAGCAACCAATAATCTTGGTCCTACCAACAAGAATGGCAGCACTATTGAGTGGAAGGTGAAAATCAGTATTGACACACTCAAGGTGGGAAGGAGCAGGCTCAGGGAGTTAAACACATGTTGCTGTAGTACAAACATGCTAAAGCTATGCAATAAAATACCCAGAGCTTTGCTGTGCATTTAGCTGTTGAGCATACCCCCACTTAAAAAAACCCAAAAAATCTTTAATCTCCCTTTCCCCCAAGACCCTACAGTTTATGAAATGTGATAGTGTGAAGTATTTGCAACTTCATGCATCTTAAATATGATAATACAACCTCAAATCAATAACTTACAGTTTACAGGGCAATAGTAAACTGTCAGCATAATTCACACAGACAATTTTCCCAGAAAAGGACAGCACAATGTCTTAGAGACACAGAAATCTTCATTTGTGTGGGAAAACTGAAAATACTGTGAGAGCAAATCAGATAAATACGTTTGTGGTGTGTGTTGCCAGGGGAATATTTGTTTTTAAAGAGGAGACAAATTACAGTGAGGGTAATATGAAGTAATGAAGGACCCAGAAAAGACTTATTATCTGGACCTATTAGTCTTCAAAATACAAAGATAAAGTTATAAAGAATAAAAGACTGTTAATATGAAATGGTATTATATTTAAAATGCAGTTCCCACAATTTGACCTGTAGGATTCAATATTGCTGCTACAAGCTTTAGCAGATACTTTATCTTGAAGAAAATAATGAGAAGAAGGTTATGAAAGTTAGTGCTATGGTCTGAGAGCACACTGTCAGTTACAGACATTTTCTCTGGTTTCTCTGCCCACATTATGTGGTTATGCCTCCCATCTGCAAAAAAAAAAAGAAGCTATGACACTTACTCAAATAACTGTGCCAATAAGATGGGGAAAACATTTCAGAAATCTCTTTAAAATATATGTAAAAACACAAGACAAGCAACCTTTTTTATTTTATTGGCTGTTCAGTATTAATGTGTACCTCTGAAAAATATAACGTTAAGTTCAATACTGAAGTAAGAAGAATGCTGGCTACCGGAAACACTTCAAAACATTCTGGTGGACTTGGTGGGGCTTCAGCAGACTCTAAGCTTTTCCAAGACCTTTAACTCCTGGAATTTGTGGCTCAACAGTAACAGAGTAGGTGGAAGACCAGGTGTTTTGGATGACAGGTCATGGTGGAGATGGGATGTGTCTGGGGGTGGAATTTGGCTGGACTTTGGAAGGGCAGTGATTGTTCTGTGTCAGTCAGAATGTTGTTGAGCAGGGGTGGATCTCTGTGTGGCAGTGCTCACATGCAGATGTTTGCACCCCACACCTGGAACAGTGAGTGCCCTGCCAGACCTTGGGGAAAGCAGGATTTATGGAGAATCATGCAGGATCTTGACAAGGGGGTGCAGAAGCAGCAAGCCAACTCTGTTGACAGCTCCCATCATATTGACACACTTCACTTCATTTCGGCTCTCCACATCTGCCTTCAGCTGGATTCTGCAGATGGAGGGATCTGCTCAGCAGGAGTAGCCTTGTGTGCTGCTGCTGGCCTGAGGATGAGCACAGGTTATAGCTGCTGGTGTCACTGCAGCAGGCTCTGCCAGCCCTCCCTGTACTCCAAGATTATAATGCCTGAGCATCCGGATATTAATGGGAAATTTATGGCCTTAAAGGAGATGTTGAACATAATTGAATGTAGAAAAATAATCCATAAATCTGCATTATATGGGTGGTCATTACATTTGTTAAGCTGGTTTCACTGTTGCCTGCTGCCCTGAACACTTTTTCCAGTTTATCCCTGGCTTCAACATACAACTTATAAAGCTAGTTCTAATTGTAAATTCACTGCAGTAGCGTCTGAATTACTTTAATGTGTGGATATAGCATTTATCATGATAGGACTCATGATGAATGCTACATTTTTCATGAGATAAATATAGACTTAGAACAGACAGAACATTCTCTCATTACTAATTAAACAATAAAATTGCCTCAATACCTTTGCACAGAGGCTGGAGAATATTATAGTCACTACAAAACTGTGTAGAGAAGTCCTAATTAAATTGTATAGTACTCTTCCAAGAGGGATTTTTCAAGTACAAAATTATCATTGTGGGAAAATTCCAAGGCTGTATTACAGCACACATCAAAACAATGGATAGTAAGAAACAAAAAAATTCTCAAGAGTACTAGTTCCAACATAGTTTTGCCCATGAAAGTGTCTGTCTAAATCTAATTCCATTTAAAGGGCATTGGTTTTACATAAATGTATTCTTTGGCATACATTTTAGAAGGACTCGCATTTTATGATTGTTCTCAGTTGTGTTTCTCTTAATGGATATAGAAAGTTACAGTAGTTTTTATATGCCTGCTTTATTGTTTAGAATGGACTTAAAGAAACCAACAAAAAAACAGCTAAGCTCCCTGCCCTATATTTTAATTTTGATTATTTGGAAGGACTCATGAGGACAGTTGGGCAATTTTGTAAAAAAATTGTTTAATTGATTAGATACATTGGTCCTTTCCAATTAAAAAGGACAAAAAAAGGGAGTTTGTGACTCTGAGCCAATTTCATTGATGTATAGAGCACAGCTAATATCAGTCATTATTGAGGTCCTCATTGTAGTGTGTGTTTTCTCACAAACATGATTATAGGAAGCTCATTTGCATTGCTAAATGAAGGCTAAAAATACCAAAACATTTTTTCCTGCTGTCCAGAGCATAGTTGATTCAATCACTAAAATACAGATAAACAAAAGTAACCACTCTGATGAAAGCTGAGATGATGTAGCACAATGTGCATAAGGAATTAGTCATTTAGCCACTAGTATGCTCTCCAGAAGAAGAACCACAAAGCTCCTCTTTAAAAATCACACCGATCTATCGTGGAAGATTTTGTGTGGCAGCAGAAAGATCTCAAAAAGCTTTACATTATCGCTGATTCAAAATTTATCACAGGGTGTGTTGGTAGCATGTGCTATGGGACTGAACTGCAATGGATGTGTAAGAAAAATTAATTCCTGCTTTCCCCAGCAGGACTGATGACTTCAGCTGCTGCAGGGGCTGTAAGTTGTTGTCTCTTTTGCTGCACTAGAAGGCAGAGTCTGAACAGCCCAGCACTGCTGACAGGGGGGTCTTTCCTTCCTTTGCTTCTAAATCAGAGTCTGCATAGATGGACTCACTTTTTCATGGATGAAATCTGGGTCAAATATAGAAATAATGGAGATTACTTGCAGGGCAGTGGTTCATTCCAGGTCTCCTCTTGGGGCAGGTGCTAGGGCAGTGAGGCTACAGAGGCAGCCTATTAGACCTGTAGCTTTTTCTATTAATACACTTTGAATACACTTTGAACCTTGCTTTCCAGCTTCCACCAAAACTGTAAATGTACCTGTCCAAAACCTCTAAGCTTCTCATATGCTGGCAGCCACGTTTTTCATAGCAGAAGTATTGGCATGCCTATCCATGTGGAAAACAGAAAAATGCTTTGGGTCTGATTCAGCCTGCTTCAGCTTCTCAGTACACCCCATTACAGCAATATTTAGCTTTAGTTTAAACAGTCAGGAATAAGGTTGAAATTGTGATCACATGTTCCTGAAGCAGAAAACATCTAAATGACTGGAATGGATGGATCAGTGCCTATTATTTCCTCTATA
Source organism: Rhabdornis inornatus (assembly GCA_013397075.1). Lineage (NCBI taxonomy): Eukaryota > Metazoa > Chordata > Aves > Passeriformes > Rhabdornithidae > Rhabdornis > Rhabdornis inornatus. Next base: position 5,208,766 of record VWZS01002995.1, on the reverse strand, counting down.
ATGTACTTAGCTGTAATTTTAAATAATGTACCAAGACCTACAACCAACCCTCCAATTCCCCCAGATATACAGGAATATCCTCTGGAAATATTACATTAATCATTTTTGTCAAGGCTGCAGATGAGAGGAGCCATTTGTACTTTATGACAGTTGGTAATTAAACATTTACAGTACTGTGCCAATATTTAATACACAACGTAAAAGGAGCAAACTGAACAGAAGGTAAATCTGGCAGAATCTAACATGGAGTGATGCTGTGGGAATGTGCATGTGTGATCAGAACTGCAACACCATAGAGCAAGAGGCACTGCAATAAACTGTGGTAGCAGCAAACTGCTTTTCCAGCTGTGTTAGACTTTCTCTCTTCCCTGGAACAGAAAGGAGAAAAATATGTTTATCTTTTAAATGACTTGGTGAAACCAAATGAGATTTTGGGAGTCAAGGTCACTGTATGCCTTTGTAAGACAATAAAGCTGTATAGAATAAATGAGTCCCAAGGAGTTTCTTCTGGTTTTATGACTGCCCTGCTTTCTTTTTGTCCTCCATCTAGCCGAGTATATTGTAAAAACCTATGTCTTATTTAGGACTTCCCTGTTTTCATTTCTACTGGAGCACAAGACAAAAGTATGTTTGTGTATTTTCTTGTCACTCTAATACCACTTCTGCACTTCAGGATGAAAACTGTTTAATGTCTCCTACTCCCATTGAATAGATCAGAAATGATCCCATTTTTTTCATAAGGATTAGACAGCAACTTGACAAATTGTCTGTGTCATCACAAACCAGATTCATCTGACTAAATGTCAGTGCACAATGTGCATGTCCACATCTGAGCTGTGTGCACTGATGTTTAGTCCATGGAGGCAGAGCTACAGAGAGAACCATCTGCTGAAATAGACAATCAAGACAGGGAAAGTGCACCACATCCTAAAATATTTTTTTTCCTTTTTTCATCTCTATTTTTGAACCTGGATCTGGCTAATTAATTTTTCTTTTGTCTAAAGTAGGAGAGACAAGTCTCAACCAAGGAGCTCTCAGGCGTGTTCCAAGGCTTTGTGACTTTTCTTGTTGTATGTGTTCTGTCCCCACAAATCATATTCTATTAATAAGAACCTCTCTTCATTTTCTTCTCCACAATTATCAGAGCTTCCCATGGCAAGACAGATCCCCACAGCTATGTTGGTCGAAAGGAAAGATGAAATAAGAGTGTAGGTGTTCCAGAGAGATGGGGGTCCATCCCTAGAGGCATTCAGGGCCAATATTGGATGGGGCTCTGAGCAACCTGATCTAGTTGAAGGTGTCCCTGCTCACTGCAGGGGAGTTGGACTGCACGACCTTTGCAGGTCCCTCCCAACCCAACCCAAACCATTCCATGATTCTTGGATTCAATGTTGGATCTCCATGGTACAGCTGAGGGCATTCACTGATCTGTGTAATAAGTTGACTCAGATAATTATATGCAGCATAAGGTACAGTTTGCAGTCAGTGCCATGGACTATGGATAAAGCTGATCGGTGCCATGATTTCATTTTTTTTGCAAGCAGTACAGTTTGAGAAATGATTGTGTGGCAAAAGGCGTGAAATTAGTGTCTGAGTGAGCTTGCATTCATGCACAATATTCTGTGCAAATATATGTAAGTAGGTGCAATCTATTGAATAACCAGGCTCCTCTCAAAAACAGCTTAGTAAAGCACTGGCAAAGACACCCAGCAATAGACAGATCAGACTGTAAATATTTGGTAGAATCCTGCTGCTAATTAAATTGTATCTGCAGTAAACTCCTCCAATTTTTAATGCAGTCAGTGATGATCTTGCACTATGTATATCTTTCATTCTACCCACTACTCATTCTATAAACCCAGGCTTCTTGGGGGGCTGTGTGTTCATTATCTGCAGTGCAACTGGACAGGAGAGGCTCTGCTGTCCTGACATCCACATGAGCCACATTTGGGGAATTTCCATCTCAGATTTTCTCTCACCTGTTCCTGTGGTCTACAGGCTCAAGGCTGGGCAGATGGCAATAAGTGCTTTCTTGGAACACATCTTCTGGTTTTGTATCCCCCAGAAAGCATCGAATTTGGGTGCTAAAACATGTACCAAAAGGCCTTAGGGCTGTAAGGTTGGGATATTTACTTCAAAAATGCCTTCCCAGCCTCAGTTAAGGTGCTAGCAAAGTGGCATTCTATGTGGCTGATGTACAAAATCACCTAGGCTAACTCCTCTTGCTCAAAATAACTGTAATCACAGAAAAAGAATCAAATGTGCAATTGCCATTTCACCCCATGTTTTTCCAGTTGGAAAATTTTACATGGAAAATCTCAATGAATTACTGGTTCTCCTTATAAACGCTCCATGGCTCTCCAGATCCAAGGTCCAAGATCACAATGTATTTTGATGGGAACAGAATAATAGGTGTTTCCAGAAATAATGTGAAATGTTATCTACTTTAGTTCCTTCCCAAGGGAAACAAATATCAAGGGAAAAAAAAAAGGATGGATGGGAAATAGTTTATTCTGGGCAATAAAATCTGTCCTCTTATGACCTGAAAAATTTTGCTCCTTGGCTTGATCCTATGATTATTTCAGATTTCAGTCTATGACCAAATTAAGCAAGTAGACTAAGACCATGCTCATGACAGACATAAAATCTTTACCTTTGTACATCTGTAGACTGTTGTTGATGACATGGAACACCAAATCGTTTCATGGAATGTTAAAAATCTGTATTTGCGAAAAAGTTGTGACCAAAATTACGTATAACATGAAACAAAATTTACAGTAGATTCAATTACACCGAACTTTGTTTTGTAAAAGATAGAATGGAAATTATGCAGTAAAAATAGATTATTTCAAATAAAATGTTTTTCACTTCCAAAAACCTAACTTATTTGTTTTAAAAAGTTGAAATGAAATTTGCTTACAAGTGGTAACCTTTCAAAACAAAAGCACAATCAAACAGAGTAAACATGCATTTATTATCAAAATGTGGATGTACAAGTTGTAAAATACCATAAATGTTTGGAATTTTGGCTGCTGTTTAAAATAAAAGGATTTTATGTCAACAATATTTGACTAAAGTATGTTTCTTTCTATTCAAGATAGTTGCATCCAGAATAGATCCATGAAAACAGAGACACATGTAACTTCTTAACATTTTATAACACCTAGCAATGGATCTGAGCAAATTCTTAATGTTTTTAGCTCTCCTTACTAAGCTTCTTTTTAACTCTGGCTCAGTCAGCCTATTGTTACAAATAAAAAGGTCTTTCTTTGCCATGGTTACCATACATAACTAATGTGTCTGATCCTGTATCCACTAAAGTCACTAGCAAAACTTTGACTTGGCCAGGGTCACATATTTTACTACAAAGCAGAACACATGATGTTAAAGAACAATGTGAATACACTCACACTGCAACTTTTTCAATGAGTTTCAGGTATTTAAATGAAATTATTCAGTATTTGGCCTATTTGACACTACATTAAGGTATTTACGTCATGTACATCTGTTATAAAGTCAACAGCAGGTGCTTAGAAACAGCTGTGTCCAGCAGTTTCACAAAATTTCAAACTAGACCATTTTAATTAACAGAGAGATTGAGGGTAATGTTAAAGCCTTCAAGATAAAGCTGGCCCCAGTACAATGTTGTCTCTTGCAAATATCCAGGAATGTGGCAATCTTTGAGAGGCTGCCTAATGAAATTCAAGTTTTCTTCCAGGATTTTGAAAACAAAAGTCACACTTACTTAAAAAACTGCATTTTGCTGCTGATGGTCATTTTTCCAGCGGCAGAGTCAAGAGGAGAGCAGAGTTGTATGTGGAAAATCTCAGCCAGTGTGCTGTGTGGGTCTGTCCTCGGCCAGGGATCCTGCTTTTGGTGCTTTTGGAAGGGTGAGGTGTGGTGTGGTCCAGGGGGTGCAGAACAAGAGGTGCGCAGAGAGGGGTGTGCAGAGAGGGGTGTGCAGAGAGGGGTGTGCAGAGAGGGGTGTGCTCCTCGCCCTGCTGCTGTGCCAGCCTGTGTCACTAACTGCTGCAGCCTCTGGTGCAGCCGTGTCCCAGCAAGTTGTTGTTCCTCCCATCCTGGAGTTTCTCGTGGCTCTGAAGAGATGCTCTGCTGTCAGTGCTGGAAGTCTGTCCACTTTGATCCTGCTGTCTCCTTAATCTGCCAGAGGTTAAAAATATAGATAGAGTTGTCATGTGCAGGTAGCTGTATCAGAAGGACAGCTGCTGCCTCCCCTGTGGATAGCCACAGACTCCCGGGTATAAAACATTCCTGCACCATTTCACCTGCATTAACTGCTTGAGGTTTACAGCTGCCATTTCCTCTGAATTAAATACATGCAAGGAGGTCTTGGACAAATTCTGCTCTCCTTAAAGCAGAGGAGAATGCTTTCTCTGGCTGTAGCACCTCTGCTCAGACTGTAACTCGGTAAAACCTCCAGGTAGGTGGAGGCTTATGAAAACTGTTGACTGGGCACACAACAGCTGCTCCCCTCTGTTGTTCTACAAAATTATCAGTCACCTTAATTAGTAAAAGAGAAAAGAAACATGAGTGAAAATATTTTCAATATTACTCTTGTTAATACTCCATATGTTATCAAAGCCTCATCAGTGGTTTCAAGGAACAAAACCAACAAAACCCTATGCTTAAAGACTGCAAAGTTATCTTCTTTTGACATCATTTTCTAGAGAACAGCAACAGCCCTAGAAGCACCTGCAGTCCCCACCAACCATGTTATCATAGAGTTTCTCAGCATTTCTGCTCAATAGCAATCTCTGTGATTTTACTATGATTCATGTCATATTCCTCCAAACACAGTGTAAATACTTTCCGGAAAGACATAAAGATCCATGTGATATGAACCTTCTTTATTTTTGAAACATGAACAGCTACTAATTTGAAGGATTTTTTCTCTGTTTTTTTTTTCTCAAGATGGGAAATAGTATTCCTGAAAAAGGCACCAAGACTTGGTACCAGAGACACTATGGAAGAGCTCTTTGGTACAGCAATTATAAAAACTATATATGCTATACTCCAAAAAACCCCCCAAATTTGCAAGTAATAGAGAATACCTAGAAAATAGCAATTAATGGAAGAGCATGCAAAAATCAAATTTAAAGGGTCAATTTCAAAGCCTTAAATACTTCCAGGTGGTGTAAACAATATGGAGACACCATCCTGAACACAGAAGAGAATGCAACGGGACATGAAATTACTGTAATTAGAGGAGGCTATTAAAGCAAAAAATATGGGAACACTGTGTAAAAGGGCAGACACATTAAATGAAAAGCTGTAAGACAGACTGAAAATGACAAATGAGAGGAACAAATTGCCAAAAGTATTTTTGAATATATATATATATTTGAATTTTTTGAAGTGCAACAGAAATTCAATGGATACCTTTGAGTCTATCGGTCAATGTATGAGTGAATTATTAGAGGATAGCACAGATAATATGAGTCCCCAGCTGAAAAGCCAACAAATTATCTTCACTGATGCTCATGACAAATGAGCTTAGGAAGATTCTTTTCCTTATGAGAAATATGTCTATCATCTCCAGTTAAAACATCAGTGAAACAGCTTTAGAACCAGTTGCTTAAATTAATGTTGACAAAGCATCAAGACAATGAATTTTCACCCAAGAACTCTAAGAAAATTATAGTTTTTGCACAGCTGAATGGAGAATGTAACTTATTCTTCAAACTGTCTTGGCACCATGGAAGACAGCAGATGTGATGACTTTGATTGTTTGTTGGTTTCAGGTGTTTTTCGTTTGCTTGTTAGTTTGGGCTTTTTTAACAAGATCTTCAAAAAAGATCCAAGAGAGTACCAGGAGAGCAACAGAGCTAGACTTGAAACATCTCAGGATCTGAGCTATGGTACAAGACTAATGTATTTGTAGGCACTGAGAGAAAAGACTGCAGTGCTTGGAAACTCACGTTGCAAAGTATGGCTGGCAAACCTTGCAAACTGCTAAATACTGGAGTGAGAAAAATTTTGGCTCTATAGAGAGCTGAGGAATCATTGCATTGGTCTAAGACACACAAGTGCTTTCTCCCTGGAATTGTATATTTCCTTTATTTGTAAAACGCTGAAAAAGAATGCATTTACTGCACTGCTCAATTTAAAAAGAAAATAAGAATTCTTTCAATAACAACATGAAGCAAGAAAACACCAACTTTTAATCTTTTTTTGAGAACCTCTAACTAGCACAAAGGCAGAATGCATGTAAGGACAGTGGAAAAAGGAGAAAAATAAAGCCCATTCTGAGTTCTAAGGACACCTCTGGCCAGCCTCAATTTTTTCACTCTCTACAGAGGTGGTTAATAATGCTTATTTATTTCCATTATTTTCTTTTATGCTATTCCTACTTTCCAGGTCTACTATTGAAAGAGAATATGGGGATTTTGAAGTGCTAAAGAAATACATTGCTTTAGCAGTGCTTCACTATATTCCCTTTTCAGGCGTTTTCTTTTTCTGTGTCTAGATTCACTACGCTTATTTCAAACTATCAAAGTAAACAATAGGTTCTTAACCTGATGATGAGGTAAAAAATTAACTGCTATTTAACTCCTTAATAATTTATCAATCACTTTATTCAGTTATTAAAATTACATTAAGGATTTCACTCTAGGGGTTCAGCTATTGTGGGCATACAAAAACCTGGTTACAAGTGTACCCTTGGGGTTGGGAAACTGGACTAAGAACCAGGAGATGCTGATTTTGTTTCCACCTCTGTCACCCTATGGACAAATTGCAGCACTTTTCTGTCTCAGCTTCTCTCATCAGATATCAAGGCAGCTGCTGTCAAGAATGATGGCAGCTGAGAACTTCGTGTCTCTAAATACTGCTCTGTGTCTCACAGGCCTGAATGAAACAAGGAATTACAGTCTGGTGTCTGTGATAATTAGAAAAGAAGGTGGCATGTATAATCAACCAAAATATAATTATACTGTGTGTATAATTATGCATGTATGTATTATTGAATATATAAAAATACAAAAGCGAAGAGAACAGACTGACTAAAAGCTAGCATGGAAAATAAAATATTGAACAAAGAAGGACTGCAACAACTATGGCAGGATAAAATGAAAATCACAAACATCTAATAAAAGCCAGTAGCAAACTTGGGACCGCCAGGGAATTGCTTACAGCTCAGCTTTGTTCTCTAGATGAAGAAGAATATTGAAGTTTGTCTTTAGGCTGTGTAGTAGGATAAGTTCAATGACAAAGAATGAAAAGTTGAAGATCCAACATAACTGTCAAAATTGCAGATTTTCTAAGACTAAGCCCTCCTCCCGTAGCACTGCAGTTTCAGAAAAAATAAAATAAGACAATTGGTTTGTATTTCTCTCTAGCTCAAAACTGCAGACTCAGGTCAAGACACAAAAAAATGTGTGTGCACAGTCTCTTCAGCTGGACAGTTGCAGAAGTGAAATTTCTCTCTTTTTGGTGCATTCTTGATTCCTTGGTGTCAAACCCAGAGCACTTTTCTGTCAGATGTTCTAAGCTTTAAAAATTGTGAGTACCTTGACATGTTTCCTGTAATCATGGCAAAACAAATGCATTCTGTTCAGAAATTACACTAGTGCAATAAATCATCTGTAGGAGGCTGCTCTCCAGTGAATGACTTATCTTGCCTTTAAGCTCATGCAGCTACAGGCTGTGATAACTTTATAAAGGCCCAGGGAGAATGAATGGATTGAGGGAGACTTTGTGGTGGATCTGAAGCAGGTAGGTGTTCCTGTGCTGAATACTATTGGCTAAGAATAAATAATAAAATGGCCAGCAATGGAGGGAAAAGTGAACAAGTGGTTCTAGTGGATATAGTCATATGGAACAAAAAACCCGGCAGGAAAAACAGGATGAAAATGAGTTTGAAGAGTGTCTGTTACACTTATTCCATGACAGTTCTGTACAAATATATAAGCAGTCTCAGATGCAATTATGTTGGGAACTGAGTGGTTCTGCTGAACCAACAAAGAGTTTTCCTTCCCTTCACCATTGATCCATGCAATATTGATCTTGTGTGACACTGAGCATTGCAGAGGCTCCTCTCCAGCAGTGAGGAAGAAACAGGCTGTACCAGCCAGTACAAGAATGCATCAAAAACAGTAACTGAACTTCCAGTCAAATCTTGGCTTTGTCAGTGTTTCTGATAAAGAAAAAGAGCCTGTGTGAGCCATGAATTGGTTTTTAAGGTTCTTATTTTCTCAATACTTAGATATTATAGTAGTGTTCCTGCAGCATTGATTTCTGATGCTGGATCTTGAATCTGATATCAGTCAGTAGAAGAGAATTCAGAGGAGAGGGGAAAATTCTAGGTCCAAAACCACTATAGCAGCACAGAGTACTGGCATCAGGCTTTGCAAGATGTAGTTGCTGTGTTTGAGAGCCATATGGAGGCTGTTCCACTGCCTGTCACACCTGGTTTGGTGATGGTACCTTTATGCAGCTGATGCATTCCTCAGTGGGTCCTGCCAGGCTGCCAGGGTGGAACTGAAACCTCAGAAATGTGAAGAGTCGTTTCAAACTCTGTGCCTGCTCTCAGCAGCCATGAGAAGACAAAAGAGACCTCAAGCCAGGCAGAGCTGCCCCTCCCATGAGACTCCCACACTCACCACATCCTAAAGGAAACTCTTTTTATTACAAAAAATCTGCAAGTGTGTTTGCCAGTGTTGCAAATCAGGTGTCCTAAGTGTGGAGAAAACAGAACAGTCTGACTGGGAAGTGGATTTGCTTTGCCAGTTCTAAATTTAGCATTTTACCTTGGTTTCTTGATGTTTCACTTTGCTGGAGAAAACAGATGTTTTGCTTTTGGACTGGGGAAAAGAAGAACATAATAAAATGAATTTTAGAAACTAGTTTTATTGTGGGAAACAAAAGCCTGTGAATGAAAACTTTTACATCCCTTGGGATAAGTCCTGAGGAATAGATAAATCAGTGGAACATTTATCCCAGTTATTCTTCACAAGGGATGGGGACTGAGATCAGAACAGATGAGGCATGTCTATGTTGTTCTTTTTGAAATTCATGAATCCTGGAGGACATTTTGCTAAATAATAGAAACCCATCTCAGTTGTATGATTTAGCAGCTACACAGAAGTAATGTTGATAACTTGTGCAGATGGCCTTGCTAAAAAGCTAATTCTAAACATGTTGGAGCCAGAGGAAAAAAAAAAAAAAGACTGATCTGTCATGAGGAATGACTGTGCTCAGGAAGGAACTAGTTCATCTACATGTCTCTGACCATGCCACGTGTTTTGTCTACTGGACCACAGATAAAGAAGTCACAAGGAGATTTAAAAAAACAGCAGTAAATGTCCTAATATCCAAATTCCATTTTTTTAGAATTAGTTGGCAAATAACACAGCACTAGAAACTTTTCACTTTCAATAGAAAAGATCTAGCAATGACATTTTGTGAAGGACTTGAAAGAAGCCGAAAAGAGACAAAGATAGACACTTTTATATCCCAGACACAGAAAATAGAAACCTGGAAGTTATGCTACATAACTAAAATTGCTGGATATTATCATATTGAAAAACTTTCATCCAAATAATTTTTACAGGGTTGTATAATTCTGTAGAGTAGTTCTTACTATAAAGTAAGAAGATCCCAACAGTAGCAATGTCTCACAGGGATCCTGTCAGAGCTGGGGATATCCAGCGTGTCCAGCCGAGGTGGGAGCAAGTTGCTAAGATAGCTAAGGATGGAGTGAGAGATATCTTGGCACTGAGGGCAGGAAAGGGGTCAGTTTGGTACCCACTGCTATTGCCCACTGTTTGTTTCTAATTTTAATTTTTATTCCATGTGGTACTGATGCATCCAAATTTGTATACAAACATAACCAAAAAATGTCTGGATAAATAAATCACTAGTGGTCAACACAATTTCTTCCTCAAGTTGTTGTCTCTTTAACTGTCTAACTTAATACTGTCTATCCCTGAACACAACTAATTTGTTTGGCTGATAACTAAGCACTTTTACCAAATAGTCCAGAAATTGCTCCCTAAGGAAATGGAAATAACAGCTGGTTATTGAAACTGACTTTAAGGCTCAACCCAAAGAGTTTGTAACATTTGTGGCAGTCTGGAGCTCCACAAACTATATCCCCATCCATCTCCCTTATTTCCAGTCAAAAGGTATAAAAAGGAAAACTTAGTGGGACTTTGGAGTCTAACTGTGGCAATAAGATTTGCTTATTGTGGAACAGGTACAGACTATTATCCCTGTGTTAGTCACATTTTTAAGCGGTTTTATGCAGAGAAACATGTTCTAGAAAGAACAGAAGTAATTGGACCGTGAGGATTCAAAAGGACTCACACTGGGTGTGATAAAAATTATAAACACAAAGCTGCTGGGTAACTTGAGCTTTTCATGTTGGTGTAACCCTCATGAAAAGGGATATGTTTTGGTTTATATCTCTGTCCTAAATAATAAGTGTTCAGTGGTAAGTAGGTGGTCGACAGGTGGAAATCAACAATGTTGGTTATACCAGCTTATTTTCTGCATCAGCTCACCCAGCAGCCCCAAAAGAACTCTTTTTCCTTGGCTTGGCACTGAGGAAAAATGTTCACAGCACCCACAGTCTCTCATGTTTTAGCCAGAAAAAGTCACTTACCCAAAGTCATGCAAAACTTGATCATTTATAAAATCCCTGTCTAAGCATTATAGCAGCTCAGATGCTTCAGTAAAGCAGATATTTTACAAAAACAGGGCAAGACTTTCCAGTAAAATGTAGGTCCTGCAGCACACACACGTCTTTTCAAAAATAATGGGCTGCATGCATGTGCACGTCACACTCCACTTTGAAAACTTCGCCCATTATTTTTCTGCCATCATTTTAACATCAAGTGCAGGCAATGATTGTGGAAACACTGATAACGGAGCATGACTTCTGGGACAATAAGCACCTTGGCTTGTCATCTGCTTTCCTCTGTTGGGAATAAGAATGAACTTTGAGAATAAGAATGAACTTTGACACACAGTCACTTAATAATTTTCTGACTGCATGTTTTAAGGTTTCTCTTATAAATTGGTCCTTGCTGTGTTCTATTTCTGTGAAAATGGAAAAAGCTGGCAATACTTTACAATTGTAAATGAGTGTCACTCTTTCTCTTGTATCTCCTCCATTCTGCTCACTAGTTCTCTTCTGCCAGGTTTTCATTCAACATATCTTTTAGTGAAAAAGTGAAATAAAGAAGGAAGTGAGCAAGGGATCCTGATCAAGTTATTTTTTAACTGAGTAAACATATTGGGAAGAGTATTTTTACTTTTCTTTTCAAAACAAAATAGGCAGAAAAATTGTCATAAAGGACTGAAAATTCCTAGATTTGCTTTGTTTTTTTAAAAAGTTAGCAAAAATGAGCCTATGAGTTGATCAGAAATTCAGACAATTTGCTTAATTTACACTTTCACTTATAAAGAAGAAAATAGTAACTTTGCTCAGTGTGAATCTTAAGGAACAGAGTCAAGTTTATCCATATATGATGAAATTCCCCAATTTGAAAAGATGTGCTCTAATTTCATAACAACATATAGCAGAAATAATTGTTAATCCTGCTTAAGTTACCTGGTAACCTGAACATCTGACAAATTATTCATCCACTTCCCATTCCCCAGTGGTACCTGGGAGGGCTCTAATGAGAGGCAGCAAAGAGAGCATTGCATGGGAATGTAATTTCTGTATTTTAGACATTGGTTCCATTCACTCCTGAAGGTGGGGACCAGTGTCAGGGAGTTGAGTGAGTGACACAGACTGCCTCACTCCTTATGGCTGACCTCTAATCTGCAAACCAGAGCTGTTGTATTCTAACTGCTTGTTGGGCAGCCTTTGGTCTATGATAACCCCTGAAATATAAAGAGATTTTCTTCAATGGGTGATATTGGCCTGGGAAAAATTATGCCAAAGACCATGGTAACAATGGAGCAGTATGGAAGACTGCCTGTCTACTGCATTTAAAAAATAGGTTGAAAACAGCAGTGGAAGTAGGAAATACAGGATAAGGAAAAAAAAAAAAAGAGTAGAAATGGAGGAAGGAAGCACTTTAAAATGAGGAAGGATTCAAAAGAATCCCAACCATGGAGATCTAATTAATTAAACTAAGTAATTAAAACTATCTCAAAAGGCAGCTGTATATAGCTAATGTCCTATTTGGTTTGCTTATTAAAAATTCCTCTTTCCACCTAGCAGAGGAGCAGAAAGCATGGGAGAGTTAACAGTGGGCTTTTCTTTTCTTCAGTCTCCGCACAGAGTGATCTCAGAAGTCTTTTCAGGAAAACAGAAATCACTGAAAAGTGTATGAATTTTCTAAGCATTTCTGAGTAAACAAGGAAGGCACAATCTTGCTCTGTTCCAGAGGAAGCTTGGGGCAGACCAGGGCAGAATCAAGGAGCTGCTGAAGCAGAGACAGCATTCATCACTCAGCAACATCAGAGCTGAGTCACATACCTCCAAAGTGAAAATCAGTCTGTAAATTTAGATAATTTCCCCTTGATCTGGAGTTTGTGAAGAGAACCAATGTGTGCAGAGCAGCTTTAAGTGGAACACAATCCTCCTTGCTATCTGTGTTACAGCAGGTGTGTGTTTTGGGAAACCTGGGTCCAAGCAGTGACTCCATCTAACCAGTAGCCAAGAGTGGATGTCATAAATCTTTGGCACTTCCTTGCTAATGTTTACAGCTGTGGCTTGCTTGTCCTTGGTCTCCAGCCCCTGTGGATATGGACATACAATCAAATGCATCTGCCCCACAGGTGATGTTTTGTGCTGCATGAGATGCCCTTGACTACCTGACACAGAGAGGTAATCAGACCACAGAGCACCTGTGCCTGCAGAACTAACATTTAGAAATCGCCTGAGTGCACTGATGAGGGAGGGATTTTATGCCAGCTAACTGTAGACAACTGAAAGATTAGTTCAGGCTCTCTCTACAGGGTAAATAGAGTCACCAGCCTAGATTAATTTCTTCACATCTAAGATATCTAATATATGTATCACAGAACAATCTTGGTGGGTATAAGTACTAAATGAGTACTAAAGGAGCTTAGACTAAAGAAATTATTTTTAGATATATTAATTTAAAGGGATACAGGCTCGCTGCATCTCTAGAAAAACATATGCCTTCCCTCTTTGAGAAACAGATTCAAGGTCCCTCCTGTTTAGTGGCTCTACAAGCTCACCACAGACTGCACGGTTTAGCAGAGCAAATTTACTTCTGGATTAGAGCTGATTTGCACCCACACGGTTCAGGAGTGCAGAAATTGAACAGTCCCATCAGTCTGTAACACAGCACATGGTGATAAACTCTGCCAAGACTGGGTAATGAAATCACCAACAGGAACAGGGGTATCATTGCCTGCTCAGCCATGCAGATGTGCCTGTAGCGTATTCAGGCTCTGGCTCTGCCAGCAGTGGCTTTTCTGCATGACTTGGTCTATAACTTGAAAAATACTTTGTCATCGAATTCCCATTTATTTCATGTATCTCTGAAAAACCTTGTGTACAGCCTGTGGGGTAGGAGCTGTTCTGTGTCTAATCACTGTTTAACTCAGCCTGTCTTTGACCCCAAACATGCTCTCTTGGTACTGGCTGTTTTGATAGAAACAGTCAAAATCTCAGAGCTGTTTTCCCAATACACTGTGATGTATGTGTTTTGATAGCTCAGTAGACTACCAAGTAATTATTCAAATAACTATATTTTAACTCAGTTTAAATTTAAATGAATTCTTTTCAAATGAAAAGTTATGCTTTATTGCAGCTGAATGTGAAAAGTAAAATTTAGGTGACAGTATCCCCCTGTAGCACACTTCTTTTACCGCTGACACTCGTGGCATTTACTCCCACCCTTTCAAAAAAGCCTCGGGAAAACATTCTTAGAGTTTAGATAATTGATTCAGGTTGGTGGTGCCTGCTGAGTAATTACACTCAGTAAATGGCTGTGAATATAATTTTCTATCAACCAGCAATTTATAATCAAACCTAGTGGGCTCAGGTGCACATACAGCATGAGTGACATGTGAAATACTAGTATGCAGAAGGCAAGTGAAATATTATACTGGGTGCTGTGGCATGCTGACCTGTACTGTCTTGAGATATGAGGTTTATCCTGGGATTTGATAAAGCAAAATAAATAAAGACAAGCAGTAAATAAATGAAGACTTCAAATGATGTGCAGTCATTTAAGAAAATGTGACTAAACCAACTGATTAACACTAACATTAAAGCCAGGTTCAGATGAGTAAAATAGGTGTCTCTTAGAAGTGGGCTACTGTCTGTTCAAGACCAGTGCATTCTAACCAATGTCTCCATTGTTCAGGCACATTTTAAAATGTGAACAAGCTTTTCTAGTCCAAAATGTTTGCAGATCGATATCTACAAGGAGCAGGAAAGCAGTCATGAAATTTCCCAGTAATATACTGTGTTTTAGACCTTTTGGGTTGATAGGGAAAAAATTTTCTTTCTATTTAGTCAAAATCCAGTTTTAAGACTATAGGCACCTGTCCACAAATAAGGATATTTCTCAGCAGTGTAGGCCAACTGTCATTTTCAAAAAAGACATTAATTTCCTAGCCTGCTTTCCTCACTCTTTTGTTCAGCTACAGATGAAGATGTGCAGATGGATAGATCACATGGAGGTCAAAGCACTCACTGTAGCAGTTCATGAAGAAATGCAGTCTGTGTGATGAAACTCACCCTGGAGCAGGGGAAGAGTGTGAGGAGGAAGCAGCAGCAGAGACACCATGCAGTGAACTGACTGCATTTCCCAACCCCATGTGCCCCTGTCATGGAGGAGGTAGAGGTTTTGGGAGTGAAGTTGAGCCCAGGAAGAAGGAAGGGGTGGAGGGAAGGTGGGTTTAAGATTTGGGGTTTATTTCTTACTATCCTGGTCTTTTAGTTATTGGCAATAAATTAAATTAACCTTCCCCAAGCTGAGCCTGTTTTGCCCATGACAGTAACTGGTGAATGCTGTCTCTCTCCCTGTCCTTTTCTCAATCATTTTGTTATATTTTCTTTCCCCGGCTCAGCTGAGGAGGGCCATTATAGAGTGACTTTGGTGGGCACCTGGCACCCAGACAGGGTCAACACACCACTAAAATCAGTCTGGCTCTGCCTAATTATTTGACCTGACAATAAACATTCTCAGGCTGGCATATGCAGCTGGGATTAGGCAGGTTCAGCCCTGCCCTTCTCACAGCACTGGACTTCCAGGAATTAAAGGCCATGAGTTGCCAGGGAACAGCCACAGCCTGCACTCACCTCTCTGCAGGCTCATCTCTCCACCTATTCCTTATGCAAGATTTCTCTGCCTCAGCCCAAAACTTAACTCCACAAGAAGTCTGATCAACTGTGCAACTCTTCCATTCCCTGTAGGTTGGATCCCCCTGTTGCCCTGGAGTTTTAGCCTTCTGATGTTGACATATTCTTTTATACTTTCTCACACTCTCTTTCTGATAAACAGTAGATTGTTTGCATTCCTCTTTGGAGGAAGAGAAAATTGACTGACATTGTGGTGAGCCACTGGAGTCAGAGAGGTTTCTTCAGCATTGTCCAATCCACAATCATTGTTAGATTTCTATAAATAGTCATGTCATGTAAATAAAGCTCTCTTTTCCTGTTCATCCAACTTAAAGTCAGGTGTGTGTTGTCTCTCTCTCTCTGTGTGCGTCACAATGACCCACACCCCCCAAAGGAGGCTGAGCCAGGAGTTCATTGTGATTGCACAGAACAGTTTGTAGCTCTCAGTTAATCACCAAACCTCCCTGCACAATGTGGGGAAAGGTGGTACCTAACACAGGGACCCTCAGAAGCCACTCTACTGAACACCATGGCACCTGGGTTAGTCAGTGAGGGGCACCCACAACTGGGGCATGTATTGAGCCCCTGGTAGGACACAGGAAAATTACCTCCACATGGGAGATCTTCCCAGAGGATGGGGAATGTGTCCTGGAACGCAGCAATGGACAGTCTGAATCTCCCCTAAATATCTCACTGACCTAAGCCTCCATTTCTTTTCCTATTTCCAAAAGGGTAGATATACATAATACATAATTGCTTATATGCAATTAAGCGTATTTGTATATATATGCATTTTACTGTTCAACCCTTGTGCTATTGTGAAGGCTATATGAAAATGGAAACCTTGTAAGCTTTGAGAGCAAAAAATGCACCTACCCACCAATTCCACCTATCAGAGATTCCCCTCTCTCACAGTGCCCATTTCAGACACCAGTGCATGCTGTCAAAGAACAAGCTGAATGGAGACACATGTCTGCTGTGGCATATTCCCCTCGCTTCTGGCATTTCCAGATTTCTTGAACCAATGACTGCATCAGAGGCCTCACATCTCAAGGACCCTGATGGATTTTTTCCCATTAATTTCTCTAATCCTCTTCTGAATCTTTTTGTATGTTTAACATCCAAATCACCGCTCAGCAACATGCTGCATTTCACAAAAAGGCATGGTTTGTTTTCTTATAAACCTGCAGCCTGATAATTTGTGACCTTGGGTTACCACAAAGAGTGAATAATCATTGCTTAATCATCTTCTTAGTAAGTTTCAGAACATGTTATTATTTATCCTGTTTCTGTGTTTTCAGTTCCCTCTTCTCTGAGTTTAAATAAGTTCAAGTTTATTAAATCCTTCAACATGACCCATGTCACCCCTCTGGCCAATCCTGTTTTTCTTGAAACCTTTCTAAGTCCTTTTTAACCTTTTGGAGCTAAGGAAGCAGAGGTGTATGTATATGAACATATATTTATTGGTAGCTGATTTTTGCAGGAACATATCAATACCTTTTACTCTTCCACTAAGCATTCTGCTATCCACAGTCTTTTCAAACTCTCTCTCCTTCATAACTGAAACTAATTTTGCATTTATTATCCTAAAGGAAAAATTTAGATTTTCTTCTTCTGACTGTATTTGCATTTATCAGTACTGAATCTGAGCTGCCATTTTCTTACCCTGCAACTCAGAACCATGGCTATCATTATCTACTGCAGCTCTTTGCAGTCAGATTTAGTTGTGACTACTCTGGTATCATAAGTGAACTTTGTGACCTCACCATTCACCTTCCTTTCCAACTCATCTATGAATGTATTCAACAGAAACATGGACAGCAGGGTGACTGGCAGTAATGATGATATCTCATTACTGGCTTGCTGCTGCATTGTTTCAGCAATTGGCCACAAATTGCTTTCTTAAAACAGTACAAGGAGTTTAGTCTTCATGACTCATTCTTAGCTTATGGAGACTCATAACAAGTGAAAATTTATGTTAGTGTGGGACATAAAGAGAGATGAAGGTAATTACCTCATGGAGGTAATTCCCTGTGGCAATGGAACAGTCATGACCTGTTATGCAGCCTTTATTTATCACAGATATGATTTGTCCCATGTAACCTGCTTAAAAAGATAAAATATTTGGTACTCAGAATTATACAGTTGTGCTTCCTCTCCAAAGTCTGAGATGTGCAAATGAAGACTCCTCTTTGCCTGTGGATTGACTTCCAATTAGTTTTTATGAGTTGTATTTGTGTCTAGTTTTCTGTGAATAAAAACGAATTTCTGGCTTCCAGTGCTGAGGATCTGTGTTTGTTATCCTGATCTTTCCAGGACCACATTTCAGTGTGGAGAATGTGCTGACATATGCACCCCTATGCAACTTTCATTCCCAAAGCTGGATGGTGAAGTGTAGCCACTACTTGTTTGGGAAAACTTTGATCAGTTTTCCTGGAATAATTTTAAAATGAGGCTCCAGAAGCTCTTTACCCTCTGTGGGTTTTTTCTCTCCGTGAAACTGTGAAGGGAACACATTATTGAAACAATGGCATTTGTATGAACACTCCTTTCTCCAAAAAATGTGGATTTGAAGTTATACCTATGGAAAAATTACCAGTTTGGACCTGCTATGCTCAAACTTTTAGGTAGCTTGACTCAATAAGAAGAGAGTGACATTTGGACTGGTAATTCTAAACCAGTAATAATGAGCAGGAATCAGAGGCAGAAGTGAAAGGGCACATGTGAACAAGCAACAGTTATTACTGCACAAACTCAAACCAGGTTCAATCACATTCAGAAAAGCATCTTTCCAATTGCAAGAACAATCTCCAAAAGCAGACATATCCATTACAAAAGGGAGAAGAAAGGTTCAGTGAAGAGCAGTGCAACCACTAGAAATGCTCAGAAAGAAATGGATTTGAACTGAATTAAGGTCAGCAGAAGGGGCAAGAAAAGGGCTGCAGTCTCATCCAAAAAGCATTCAAATACTAGAAGGATTATGATAAATATCTCCAGAGACACAAAGTGACATAAAATAAGTATTAAGAAAAATATGTTCAAAGAAGTACACTGCAAATCATTATGAATATTCAATTTCAATCAAACTAAAATGAAAGAGAGTACTCGGGGACTCTGGATTTGAATCTGAAAAGACAATTAGAAGGAAAGAAAAAGAACTAAAATGAGAGAGATAATAAATTTGATCTTATAGAAATGCAGAGAATATTAAGTAAGCTTTTCATCTACAATATGGAAAAAATCAGACAACAGGATTTTAAGCATCTTAATATGATTAAAATATGCTCCCTCAAGTTTTGCTGTTTATTTTGGGAACAAAAACTGTCTGTTCACCTCAAGCTGTTGAGGATCATTTATAAGAGAAATATAAATGCTTAAATGATAGGAATGATAGCAGGAAAAGACAGAGTAATGTGCTTCAATTTGTGGCAGATTTTTTAGTGTTCTAGCATTGAACAAATGCTAGAGGGATGAGAAGAGGAATACATGTAACAGTAGCTTAGGACAGAGACAAGACTGTTCAGATCAGTGGGGTCAAAACAGCTGAATACCATAATAATGCTACTGCAGCATATTAATATAAAGTAAAAAACCTCCAAATTCAAAATCACTAGTAATGTTTCAAAAATTTTTACTGGAATTATTAAAAACATATATATTTTCCTAATCAGTTCATTGCATTTGTTAAACTAGTTTTGCAGAATTCTAACCCATTTTCATGTACATTGGTCATATGAAATACATATTCTACTCAGTAAAATGTGGTTGTTTGATTTTGCTTTCTTTAGCAGGCTGATAATTTTGATTAAGTTTATTGAGCATCTATCTGAAGGATTATTCTGCCTGAGAGGCAAGTATGTCTTGTGTTTTCATCTCTGTTCTTTGTTTTCTCACGTCTTCAATCTTAAAGGCATCTTTCAACGGAGAAGAAGAGGCTCAGGACCATAAAGGGTAAGAAATATGATTTCATTGCAAGCAAATATTGGGTCTTATTTTTGATTTCTGGTCATTTCAGGTTTTATATATCCATAAAGAGATGTAGTTGTATGTGAAGATCTGTTTAGTGATAACAGCACAAAAATAGCAAAATAATCTGTGCTCAACTTTTTAATTAAGCTAAAAGCAAAGAGTGTGGCTTTATCTGTACAATCTCCCCCACCACAAACACACACAAAATTAAAAAAAGAAAACTTGAAAATGTAGCCTACAGCTTCTAAGTAATATCAAATTCTTGAAAAATTGCTGGCAAGTCTATGGGAATACACATTAAGATACTGCAAAATGTTTGCTGCATTTCTGGATATAGTAAAATATCTACGTACAGAAATGGAATTAAAACAAAAAACCAATTATTTTGTCACAAAACAGAGCCAAACAGATCCTTGCAACCTGCTTCAGATAATATTTCCAAGCTAATCAGTATGTGGATCATTTGTATATCAGAGTTTATTTAGTTTATGTATTCAAAACTAAGAGACTACACTGCCACTTTTAAGAATAGAAAACAAATCCCGAAAAAGGATTTTCCTAATGGCTTTTTACTTTGGACCAGGATAGTGTGTGCATCTCTCTTGAAGGTACTGGAAGATAAAGTCACTGTGGGCAGATGTCATACCCCCATGTCATATCAAAAGACACAGACATAGACACACACATACATTTTAATTTGTAGCTCACATGCACTGAAATATTCAACAGAAGATGCCCTCTGATCAGCATTGTGTAAGGGATACAAATTTAATTTTTTAACCACTGCTGACAGTCACTAACTTCATGTCTTTGTCCATGAAGCCCTTGTTTAAAACATTCCTACAAATACCAGTTTTCCATTACTTGAATACAGAAAGCAATAGAATAAAGAAAATGTGCACATTCTGTCTTTTTCATTGTTAATTTAAACTTTTAGCATTCTTCAGTCTCTTCCACTATGTTTAAATTCTTTTAGCACAGTGACCTTTTTCTCTACCTCCCCCTGCTCCTCTTGCCTGCATTCTAAGAGTTTCTCATAGTGTCCTGAGCTTCTTGACAAGTAAACAAGTATGACACTTTGCAAGATCTG
Source organism: Rhabdornis inornatus (assembly GCA_013397075.1). Taxonomy (NCBI): domain Eukaryota; kingdom Metazoa; phylum Chordata; class Aves; order Passeriformes; family Rhabdornithidae; genus Rhabdornis; species Rhabdornis inornatus. The sequence continues at coordinate 5,188,409 of VWZS01002995.1, read as the reverse complement.
CAGTGTCTATAGCAGGATGAAAGACACACAGTGGGAAGGAGGCACAGTGTAGAATTACCAGCAAGGCATTCAATAAAATCAGATTTTGCTTTTCATAGCAGATATTTTACAAGTATTGTATTGCAAGATGTTATGGAACTGGAATGGTTAACACCACAATATTAACTACATATTAATACCTAGCTTTATGTTGCTCCGTTAGAAGCATCTGAATTTTTTTCTTGAATCCTTGTAGTTTGGGGAGTCTCATTTTTCCATTGAAAGACATGCTATTTTTTTTCCATCTTTTATTAGGATTTATGTAGTGTTTTGTGACACTGAAGTAAACTGAACAGAAGGCTTAAGTGACAATAAAATGTAGATTTTTGCTGCTGAATATAATGAAGACCTAAGAAAATATGCAGATAGTTTCAACAGTTACTATGTAGAGGAACATGGAAGAATATCAAAACATCTGGCTGCATTAACCTGAGACTGATTTAAAACCCTGCTTGGGATTGACACCTCACCTAATGATGCAATCACTTTTTAATAGGTATTATATTTATAGGAACAAATGGTTCACATCTTTCAGCATCTGCAGTTGTTCCTAAGAACTTGATGGGCCATGTGGCTTTGGAAACCCATGTAAGCACAGCTTCAGCCTGCACATCCAGTCCTGAGGGCACAGAAGCTCTGAGGAAACCCACCCTGAATTCCTCTGGTGTATTCTATGTAACTTCTGGTATGATGGCATCTGTGCCTGACACTGCTCCTATTTCATTCTCTTTAACTTGAATTCACTTTGCACTTCAAACATTTGACATCTGCTTCCCCCTTCTTAATATTTCCTTCTTTGAAAAATATTACAGAAGTCTCTCCGTGTCTTTCTTAATCTATGATGCAATTTAAAAGAGAAATAGTTGTGATCTGGCTTTAGACAATGCATGATCTGTCATAGGTCTATACTAAATATTCTTCCTTTACCGTGTCAAAGCCAATCAAGCAATGATGAAAACATTTTCTGACTGAAGTGCATGTGGTTTGCCTTTTGCTTCCATTTTACTTGTAATCTATTTAAACTTCCTGATCTATCATCAGCCTCTCAGAGTTCTTTATAGCTTGTGTTGCTACTGTAGTTGTAGATATGAAACAAATGAAAAAAATTTCCTTTGCATAAAAAGATTTAAGAATAACACAGTAAAATCATGACAAGAGAGATTGTTCAAGGTAGTGAACACACCAATTACATTTTGAGTGTCTTACTCTAATCTGGTGTTCTAACTTCCAAAAATTGCTGCATATTGGATATGCTTCGTATCTGACTCTAGAGTTGATGGGAGACTAATATCTGGAAATGAATTACTTCATGAGCTTCTTTATACTTCATGATACTTTAATGAGCTTCTAGGAAACTCATTAAATTGATTAATCAATGTAATATTTTTCTAATCTTGTTATTGTGATCCTAATAATTTTGATTTTTGTGTGTTAAACTACAAAATTCAAGCATTCCCTAGTTCAACTGATTCAAAGAATCCACCAAGATGCTGTTTAAAATCTTCTGTGGGCTGACTTGGTCTGGCTTCTCTTCTTTATGGCTTTTACAGAAACCAATGGCTTTCTTATGCTAGAGGTCATGAAAAATAACATGAAGAATCTGCTGGACCTTCCTTTTTCTTTCTAAGACCTTGCAGTTTCTGTAAGCAGTCAGTATCAGTCATAGAAATGTCCCACAGGAAGAAGGATAAATCATGGCATAATTTCCTTCATGCTGTTGTGTGAACTGTGCAAAGCTGACAGTTCCTTTCTCAGTTTTAATTACAGAGACAGTAATTACCTGCATTGTATGCACTAAGTAAAATAGTCACAACTTTAAAATTAATTTTTAACACCTCACAACTCTATTAGAAAGCCTTGCATATATAATTAGGTCAAATAAAAACATGGAATACACTTGAATGAAGTGTAATAATTTGATGGAAGACACAAACAACTGCATTGTTATGAGCTGTGTCTGCTAATACAAATGGGTCCATAATGACTGCAACTCAGTAAATTATGAGAAACGCAGTGCATTAATTGAACCAGGAAGATTATTGATATCCTTGGGAATCAGTCTTGTGCCTCTCTCAACCCTGACTGACCCTTAGATTAGAAGTTCTTGCTTCGTGTCTGGTATANTTTTTTTTTTTTTTAATAGTGGAGAAATATAGACAGTTTTTCCAAGTCATATCATTAAAATGTCATGAGTTATGACTCCTCTTGGTTTTGTTTGAGTTGTAAAAAAGCAGTACTTTTTATTGTATTCCTTTGCTTCATTACTGACAGTTTCTCTGGGGAGTTTCAGTAACATTAACCTTATATTTCTAACATACATTACAAGGTCTTCTGCTTGTTTGCAGAGGTGCAAGAACTACAAAACCATCACACCAGAGATTATAAGAGGAAGGAATCAATGGAAATCCAGCCTTTTAAGCTCTGCTGCTGTGATCATTAATCACCTTCCCTTACACTGTGAGAAAAAAAATAGTTCTCAATTTAATTTTAGTACTGAATGCTAAAGAGGCATTAAGAAATGCACTTACTTCTCTCTGTTGAATATGATGAATTCTTTCCTAACGGTTTCCAAGCACTGCTGCAGGTGTACGTTCTTTAAAAAACAGCATGAATAGGTTGATTAAAAAAGATGAGAAATCATAGACAAAAATCACAACAACACAAACAACACTGAACAAAAAGGCTCATGAATGAATGCTATCAAGAGGCATTTCGAAGACTCATTAAATTGGGCTGTGATAGCACAATCAATCTCATTCTTTTGGAAGAAGTTCCCCACAAAGAATTCCTGAGGATTTTTACATCTGATAGCTCTAGGAAGAACAGCTTGCATGAACATTCAAAATCATTAGGAGTAGCAACATAATTTATAAAACCTCACTGGAATGATAATTCAAGTCTGGAAATTATTATTAATCTTCTTGGTACTCTTGACTGTTCATACAATGCATCTTTCTACATGGAACATATTAGTCAAGAGTGGAAGAGACATCTTTAACATATTTATAAATAACAAGCCTTTTCACTGCATACTTTTCATTTTTGGTAGTAGTAGCAGCAAATAAATATTCTTTGTAACTGTTCATGTGTGGGAAGTGTTTTTCTCAACTGGCAACACTTTTTCATACTTTAAATGAGCATCTGTGATAATTTTAAAAATTATTATAGCTTAAAGATGTTGTTACTATTTGACTGAAATAAATGGTTTCTTTTCGTCTTGCTTTGTAGATGATTTATGCAATGTATAAAATGACAGACAGAGGGGTTGAGTCTATTTTCAGAGGGGATAAAACTGATCTTAACTGAGTTTGCCTATCAGAGTGCAAACAAAATGCCACTGACTGCAGCCACAGTCCCCATCTTACCAGTGGGCAGGTTTCCTTAGCTCCATCTTTGGATTTGTTTTTGGCAAGTCGCTTTTTCTTTTTATGGAGAGGCTTGGACTCTAAAATCATTTCTTCAAGTTCAAATGTGGGATCACAGTTCAGTCTTCCTTTCTGGTACAAAAGGATTCAAAGTTACTCTTTGAAGCATCATTGTGTTTTTTTAATTTGCTTGGCAAGTGTTAACAGCAGTAATAATGAACAAGCTCCTGAATCACATCTGTAAAATGAAAACTGTCTTTTTAGGCCTGGAGTGATGCTCAAAGTTTCAATAAGGGAGATAAGATAAAAATTATATTATAAAGAAACTACAAAGAGTTAGATCCTCTTCCTAGTTATAAACAGATATATTCCTAGAGTGACTAAAGTTATGTTACCCCAGTGAGAGAGATTAATCTGGCTCAGGGTCTTCATCAGAATATCAGTCAGTGCTATAGAGCATAGATGACACTGGTAATAGTGCAGAAGAGATGTGGAGTACTTCTAAGACCTTGTTGAAATCTGATTTTCTGAAGTGTTCCAGTGGATTCATTTACTTAGATCCTGTCCATAAGAGCAAAGGAAGGAGCAGGACTGTTTTGGTTAGCAGCATTTATATAAAAAAGAGTTCACAGTATTACAGAATCCCAGGTTGGAAAGGATCTCAGGGATCATCTAGTCAAACTTTTCTGGACAAAACCACAGTCCCCAGTCTGGAAAAGATGGCCCAACAACCTGTCCAGTTGAATCTTAGAAGAGTGCTGTTTTAGGGAATCCACCGTTTTAATGGGCAGATTACTGAAATGGCTGATAGTTGTTGTAAAAAATTTTGCTCTTGTGTCCAATTGGAATCTTCCCAGGTGTAACTTATACCCATTATCTTTTCCATGTAAAAAGGGAGGCTACATCTTTGTAGCAAACCTTTAAGTAATGGGATATGGTGATAAGGTCTCCCCTAATCCTTCTTTTTCCAAAGTTCTACAAGCCCAGTTCTCTCAGCCTTTCCTTCTGTGGCCTATTTCCCACTCCTCTGATCATCTCTGTGGCCCTTCTCTGGACCCTCTCCATCCTCTCCACATCTTTTTTGTGTAGTGGGACCGAAACTGAAGGCAGTATTCCAGGTGTGGCCTGGCAAGTGCTGAGTAGAGTGGGGCAATGACTTCTTTATCTCTGCTGGTGATGTGCTTGTTGATGTAACTCAACATCCCGTTGGTTTCTTTGCCATGGCAGCCCCCTGGTCACTCACACTGAGCTTGCTGTCCACCTGGATGTCCAGAGCTGCTGGAGCTGTTCCTCAGCTGGGTAGATCCCCCCCTGTACTACACCCCTGGACTCTGTTTTCCCAGGTTTAAGACCTCACACTTGTTGAACTTCCTAAGATTCTTGTCAGCTCGCTCCTACAAAGGTCTTCCTGCAGGGTAGTTCTCCCAAAGTGTCCACTTCCCCACTCAGTTTGGTGTCATCAGTGGACTTCCTCAGGGTACACTTGATCCCATCATCCACACCACTTGTTAAGGTATTAAGCAGTGTTGGACCCAAAATCGATCCCTGGGAGATCCCATTTGTGACAGTCTGTCACTTTGAGAAGGAGTTCTTTTCCACCTCCCCCATCAGCTCCCCACCCATTACATGGATCACTTTTCTACACCATAACACATACATTTCTCAAAAAGGAGGCTGTGGGAAACTGTATCAAAAGCCTTAGAGACATCCAGATAAACAATGAGAACCACTCACCCCATATCAACTGAGCAGGTTACTTTGTCATGGAATATGGTAAGGTTTGGAAAGTACCATTTGTCCTTGGTGAATCCTTGTTGGCTTTTCCCAGTCAGGTGCTTCATTCTAATCTGTTATTCTTTTTCTATTCTATCCACTTTACTAAGGTTTTCCTTACCTTACACAGAATATTTTGGATTCTCCATTAAAAAATGTTACATTAATTTGTGATGCTTGAAGCACATTTTAAGATTCTTTGTTATCCTAAGATACTTTGTTAAAAGAGCAGTTTACCTCTGGGACTTCTGAGAGTTCAATCACACCATTGTCACTGTCAAGGTGGGAGTACTAAAATAGGTCATATATAAATGACAGATATGTTTAGTAAGCAAAGACATGAAGCACTAAAATCACATCAAAAACTACTTGTATAATTTGTGGTGTCCTACAATGAAACATTTGGTTTAAAGATCACTCCATCATTTCTATTCCTAGCAAATTTTGTACAGTCAGAGTATGATATTTAGATATCTGATGCCCTTTCCTGCATATTATCCAGCCAGCTTTAGTAGAATATATTTGGTTTTTATTACTGGCACTTTACAGCCTGCTTATATTTATTAATAAACAAATAATTCCTTATGTTTCACCAATGTCAGTTCCATCTTCGAGCATCCATAGTTTTCAGATTTGACTTAAAAAATATAATACTTTAATTCTGAAGCTTTAAATATAAAAGCAAATTATATTTTAAAAAACCTTACAACAGTTTATGATTCCAAGTTGAAAATCAAGAAACTAACTAGCCATAAAGAAACACATGTGCTAGTTAAGTAAGAGCTATGTTTATGGAGTCAAAATATAAGGGAGAAATTAAGCCACAGGAGGTTGCTCCCATGGGCCTCCCATGTGCCCTCCTCCTGAAGAAGGCAGACAAAGTCATGGCAAGCTGTGAAAATTTATAAAACTCTCTGGTTTCATGGCGCTCTGCAGGTCACAGGGCCCCAATTCACCTTCTCACCAAAGGCTGAAAAACAGGAAATATTTTGTTGTGTGATCCCAATTAATCAGTGAAAGTTTTGCTGGTGCTACAAATAGAAAGTTCCTGGAAAGTGTGTGACCAAATTTGGTCTCATGAAACAGCAAAGTTTCTATAAAAAGAAATGTTGGGCTAGAAAAGACACTTTGATTCTCACCTCACTGTTTTTCTGACACATTTGACTGACCAGGTGGAACAAGCCCTGCAATATCAGACTCTTCATGGAAGAGTCTAGTAGAGCTTGTAGTGGGACTTTCAGATTAATCTGCAGAGATAAATGAAATATTTTACTCCTATTTCCTCTCAAATGTAGAATATTATTTTGCTTCACATATTACAGATTTCCCCTTAGATTAATAGATGCCTGCCAAAACACAAATAAAGTGAATCCAAATGTGAAAAGAAAAGATGTCTTTGCAGAGTCTGAGACTCTTTGAATCTCACTTATGTTGTATCTTTGGGTATGGGGAACTGGATCTCCCTTATAAAATACTGTGTTGTGAAGTTTTCCACATGCTGACAGTTGTGGATTAAACTTTTAGCTGGGAGTAGGAAGTATAAATCATTGGCTGAGTTTTGCCTGAGAAGCAAGTCCACACCTCCGATATCTCAAAGAGCAGCCCTAACTTGAAAAAAGGGAAAGAGGAAAATCAGTCTCTGCTCATCCTGCAGATCCACACACAAGCAGAACAGAGTCCAAGGCCAAGAGGGAGCTTTGTTCTGCATTGCTTTGCTGAGGACAGAGACCTGAGGGTGAGAGGAGGATCCTGGCATGGCACAACAATTATTCCAGCTGCATGGACATCAAGTAAGAGTCAAACAGTCATGGCCTGGTAGATATGACATTCACCTTTCCAACTTTTCTCTTGCACTAGGATTGAGCTGCAAAGTGAAAGGAAGGAATTTCCCACAGGTGAACATTGCTCTGGAGTGCCTGTAAGAGGAGCCTGCCTTTCCCTTCTCCTGTTGTGCTTGTTTCCTGCTGTGTTCGTGGTCCTTCTCCCAGTTCCCTGAGGGACACTCTGCTTGTCCACCCAGAGCTTTCTTCTCCTGCAGGATGTTGCTTCCAGAGAGGCTCTGGTCAGGTGCCAAGAAGCTCAGTAAACATGGAGAGCAGTGTCTTGGCAGCACACCTGGCTGCCTTTGCTCCATTAGGTAATGCTCTCTCACCTTCAGCTTCTATAGGGTTGGATCCTGTCCCCATCGTGTTTATCATGAACTCTAATGTGCACCTGGATGAAGACAGGGTCCACCTATTCCACCTTCCTCCTCTTTACTTACAATTGCATTTAAAAGTCCCCAGAAACAAACCTTGGTCTTCTACAAATATGTTTTTTGTACAATAATTATAGTGCAATATGACTGAAAAAAGTGAAGCAGCATGTTAACACCACAGTCATTGCTTTTTATTCCTGGTCCTCAAATACATTTAACTTGAAAACGGTAAAAAAAGAAATACCCAGAAAATACAAACAAAGTGGGACCACAGTAAAAAAGAAACCACCAGATTCCCTCACAGAATCAGAATGTTTTATTGTAAGAAACTGTCACAAAGGAAATAGGTCAGCCTTTTGGAACACTATTTTTTAAGTGAAAAAGCAACAGCATACTGGGATGTTAAAACGTTTTACAAATGTTATTCAAATGTCAAACTTTCACAGCCACAACAGTCTTCTTTGTCTCAGAGTTAACTCTGACAATCATTTGCTCTAACAGCTGAAATGCAAAGTCAGGAAAAAGTTTTCTTTTATTTAAAAAGGAACGAAAAGTGAACCAAGGTTAATTAGGTTTTTTTTTGTGATCTATTGAAATGGGATGAATTTTCCCTCAGCTGTGACTGAGTAAATGAAAGTAGAATCCAAAGTAAATCACTGAAGAGCAATAAATACAAGCATAAACAAGTAAAACAGCAATGATAATTAAAGTCAGAAATTACAAACACTATTCACCTGGAATATCAACTTACATTAGGAACAAAGCCTGGGGTCACAGCTTTCTCTAGAACAGCATCCCAGTTGACATCAGCTAGGTATGGAGAGTTTTGGATGTCTGCAAGGCTGGAGAGGCGGCACTCTGGGTCCTTGGTGAGGAGCTGTGATCAAGCACAAGGCATTTTCTAAGGAACTGGATGTCATATAGAAAAATAAATGTATAACATACATAAATTGTATGATACATATTTTAAGTAAGAAAATGGCTAGGGAATCTTTTAACAGATGCTAGAAGTCACAATTTTAAAAAAAAAATTAAATGTAATAACTCATAGGATATGAGTACAGTTTAATTGCCACCAGATGGCTGTTGCAGGCATGCAGTGTATAAATGTATTAGCAACAAAAGTCTGCTTATAAATACACAAGAGCCCACGAGAAATGAAACATCACAGATCAATGCCACCCAACAATTTGTATTTTCTCTTTAATTTTTTGGAAGACACAGTTACACTGAGCATCCTGGCAGCAATTAAAATTATGCACCTCACTGCTCTATCTATTCAAAATGAGATTGCTAACTGCTGCAAAGGACATATTTTTTTATTACTCTATTCAGACATTCACAAATGTTTCCTGTTTAAGTATCAATATTGATGATCTGAAATACCTAAAAGAGACAGATTATCTTTGTGGTGTGGCCAGACAATTAAAGCAAACAAAAAAATGTGATTTTAGGAAGAAAATTATTTTTACGGTCAGATGCATTCAGAAAGATCCCTGCTTAGTGATGTTTACAGCAAAGTGGCTTGACTTTTGTTGTTGCAACTATAGCAACATGGGACAGGAAGAGATACAGCCATTTTAATTTCCAATCTCCCTGTCTGGAAACTGCAGCAGAAATTCAGAGGGCAGAGTGGTCCTTCCTTCCATATATCCATAGCTGGGGGAAATGGGGCCAGGGCACAGACGAGGAATTACTGAGCCCCAAACATTTGCTATCACTAGTGAATCAGCTTTAAAATAAAAGAAATATTAAATTTTTACTTCTTTGAAGCCATTAAAAGCCCGAGTCTAAGCCTAAGAATAGTGCACCTTCTGAAAGAAAATACCACACCACTTGCTTTCAGAACAGCCTAGAAATAAGCTCTGCTCTTTTATCCTTGAAATGTTGACTATCTAATGTGTGTGTTTGTGTGATGCCTTTTCCAGTGTTGGAGAGGCTTCTGGAAAAGGAGAGAACAGAGGACAGAAGGTATTTGTGCTTTCTTACCTTTTTCAGTAGTGCTATCATGCCCTTGCACCATGTGGATGAGTAGTGAACTCTTTCCATCTTGAACATGTTGAGTATCTCATCAATGGGGGTGGCTGAATGAATTTCATAGGGCCTCTGGGATAAAGTTAAGAATATCAAGTCAGCAAGAATGGATAACAGAGTGCAGACTATTCACATTTTCCTGAGCTCAGTATTGTTTATCTTGAAAATATCAAAACCATGAAAACATCTTATAACAATTTTGAGTCTAACCCTTTGTGCTTTTCTGTGGTTGTAATGAATGTAATTACTTATAGATACATTTCCTCTGCAAATTTTTCTCTCATGAAAGGAAGTATCAGTTCAAATGAGATGAATAAATAATTTTGTTCCTGGGGCATTCTATGTGAAATGTGGATTGTTTACTATTTTTTTGCTTATAATACTAGTGATCAGTTCTTGCGACCTAAACTGACAAAATCAAAAAGAGGTGGCTGAAAGGAGCTTTGTCATCCTAATTTTAAAGAGTAGTAGATAAAGAAACTAAAAAATCCTTACAAAAGTCTGTGTCAGAATCACAGTAAAAAAAGACTCAAAAAATTTCCAATCCTTCTCCTTTGCTATTTTTTTTAAAATCCAAAATTAACACACTACATGGAACTGCTGTCATGTATTTGCAGTGCCTAAATTCTTCTATAGATGAAGAAAAGCTCTGGTTTTCCCTGTGCTTTGTTCATGAAGTTTTCTCTGATTTATCTTTTATTACATGCAGAATTTTGAAATAAAGTACTACACATAAATTTATATTCTTGTTATTTTCTTGTTATGTGCACATACTTGTATGTTTGAAGCAAGCTGTTATGATTATACTTAATGCATTTTTATAAACAAGGATAGAGAGTGGATTGCTTGTGAATTAAGTTGTAGCCAGCAGGTGATAAATATGTGATATGAGATCTGCTGCTGAATGCCATCCTAGCAGCAGTGTGCAAATTAATGCATCAAAATTCATAAACAACATAGAGTTACCTATTAATCCAATATCCTGAACAGCAAAGGGCAGACACTCATTACCTTGACTAAGAACTGAATAATCTCTTGACTTTTGCTATTTTTGATGCCTTAAGTTTTAGCTTTCATATTTTCCAGATTCTGTACTGCATTAGTATGTAACTCTGAACTTTATATAAATTGTTAGCAAATTCTCTTCACAGTTTAGTTAGACAAAACAATCCTTTTCCAGCCTTAGAACCAGGGACATCGTTGCAGCTTCAGGCCCAAAAAGTGTAAACAACAGTGAATTGAGGAGAGCAATTTGGGAGGATGGGACTGCATAACCTGAAGCTGCAATTGTACAATTAACCCAAAAATGTAAATGGACCAAAACCTATAAGAGTGTGAAAACTTGTGACTGGTCATCCATCTTGGGTGGAGCCATGGCCAGGCTCTTGTACTGCCCAAGGTGTTTGAAAGCCTTTTAATAAATACCTACTTTATTCCTTTAACACTATCTAACCTCTGCTCTAGGTAGCCTCTCAAGGCACCAGTATGTTACTGGTAGAAGATTATAATTTAAGAATATTTCTAGGTGTTAGTTATCTAATCTGTTAAGGAATTGGAGTCACTCTTCATAAAGACTCAGGACATATTCTTATCCTGGCAAGATTCATGCACATATTTAACTTTCATATTTATGAAACCAAGTGCATTTCAAGGCTCTGGGGTGTTCTAAAAATAAATTTGAGGGTCTAAATCTTTTTGCTTTGATTCATATTCAGTTAGCCCATTGCCATTTAGCTATACCATGTCCATATGAATTCAACAGGACCCAAATGTCTGCTTTAAATATATAATTTTCCTGAATTAGGTTCAAAATTGTCATTAGAAACAGTCTGTCATATGCTTTTCCCTACAAGTGGTAATGTTGCCATAAAACAGTTATTAAAAATTAAACTTTTGCATGCTTTCTGTCACCTAGAAGCAACCTACTGCTGACTTCACTTGATATAACAACGTGATCAATAGGATCATTGAGACAGAATGCACACCAATTGTTGAAAATGGTAATTAACTCTAAAATTAGCAACTATAAGGAATTATGAATCATTAAAAGTTTATCTGTTAAGGATGTATCGGTCCATGCCTTTTTCCTGGCAGGAAAGTCTCTTAAGTTTACCTTATTTTCAAGATTATTAGCATTCAAAATTCTTGATTTTTTGAGATTTGCAGAGATTTTAAATTTTTTTATTAGTTAATTCAAACTATAAATGGTCATTATAAGTTTGGTCTTTTGAGGCCCTTCATACCTTTGTCTCATCTGTTTTTTAGATATTCAACCCACTCAGGGGTCCTAACCCTCCAGTTCTATTTTGTGGAAAAAGAAAAAAATAATCTGGTTTGCTTTTGTTCAGGATTTTTTAATCAAAGTTTGTTGTTAATTGTTCACATTGCAGTGAAAGTCAGAATCTGGGAATCTTACCTACTACTCATTCCTTCACTTTGTCTCTATGAATTCATGGTATATACATTTATTGTAGCATTTTAGCAGCTGTCTATAGCTCAGGAACAGACTTACATGTGGCACAGTTTGCATCATACAGTTTAATTTCATGGACTTTATGAAAAGATGCAAAGCTGTATGAATTTGCTTTTTCCTTCATAGCTTTTTTTATCAGTAGCTGGATTAGGAGAAAAATGTACCTACAACTTATTGAGAAATGTTAGCTGTACTATGGGTGACCAAAAAACAATGCAGAAAGCTCTGTACTGCACATGACACACTCCTGTATCTACAGGCTCGTTTCAAGCAGAACATGCTTTTGGCTGCCCAGCAGTGGGAAAGCAGAAATGAGAATGGCTGGAATGCCTTGAGCACCCTGAGCAGCAGAGGCAAATAAAAACAAAAATTCAGCTCAATGAAAACCAGCTCATTTTTACTCATTTTTCTTTTACTTATCACCTCTTGAATTCAGGCTGTCAGCATAATAGGCTATGCACAGTTCCGAGGTCAAAAATCAAATTTGTGATGTTTCTTATTTCTAATGCTCCTTCTTGTCTTGTCTCCTGCCTCTCCCATGCAGCAGCACACCCCTGCAGAAACCCTGTGTCCTGTGGCTCTGCCCTGTGCCACAGCCTCCTCTCTGCCCAGGGCTGCTGTTGCTGCTGGCACAGGTGGGTTTCTCCAAGCAGCCCATGTTCCTGGTGGCACTGGGGCAGTTTCCTTGCTGCTGCACAGGGAGCTGAGGGGGCCTGGAGGAGCAGGGGCTGTGTGCCTGCAGGCTCAGCTCACAGCCTTGTGTCAGACTGTGCCTTCATGGCCATCTGCTGCTGTGGCAGATGGGGCTTCGAGCTCGCTGCTGTTGAGACAGCAACGTGCCTTGGGTTAAGCACATTTCCTCAACCCACTTCTACTTCTCTTGTCAGCATTCATGTTGGTTTAGGCCTTGTCTAGACTAGAAAAATTTAGAAAATATACACCTTTTCCTTGTCCATACAGTGGTGTGGGCTGCCAAGCCATCCTCTGGCTTGCTCAGTAGCCAAGAGCTGCTCTTCAGGAGAAAACAAGCAGCTGGCTTGGGTGACTTGAGCAGGTTCAGATGGCAATGTTTTTATTTAAGAAAAAAACTTAACAAGAAATTGATTCAGTCTCACCTTTACTTTGTTTGTAGCCAGATTGACTTATGCAGACACTCAGAAATTAAATTTTCTATTTAAAACTAGGAATAATTATTATTCTTTATTTCTATTTTCCTTTATCTGTCATCCTACATGAAATTGTGAGATCTTTGTGGGATGGATTGTCTCGCAAGACAAGGTAGCAAAACTGTGTTACTGTCATAATATAAAAAAGCATACTGCAATGCAATAAAATCCCCTTTCCAAAACAGGCATGAAAAATAATTTTAAAAACCTCAAACAGCTGCTTTAGCCACGTCATCATCCTGAAATAGTACCTTAATTACTGTTTTCCATGGGGAATAGTAAATATTCAAGCAACTGACTGAAATCCTTTGAACCAAGATGGAAAAGAATTTTCCATTATCTTCTGTTATATTTGACCATGCTCAGGAAGATTTTTCATCAAGCTTATTCACATAATTGATTAGATAAGAAACAAATGCACTGGTAGATAAGCATTTTCTGTAGTTGGGCCAAACATCTTAAGATATTGCATGAGATCTGTTATGGTATTAAGAGAATCAAAGATACAATAGAGTCTGAAGTAACTCAACTTCTATCTGAAAAAAAATTACCATTGTTTGCAATTCAGCATGATAAGGAAGCCATTAAACATTAGGCCTTTCCTTAGCCAAACTGAGGCAAATTTTCCTAATGTATTTAAGTATGGGGTGAAACTTTCCCAAGAGTCTTTTTAGCTGGGAAAGAACCAGGACAGCATTCCTGACCTGGGCCTTGTACACTCAGAGTGCCCTCAGGGGCACTGCAAACTTGATCTTTTTGTTAGATAACAACAAACCCCATCATTCTTACCCAGCCCCTCAGTAATTCATATGCTGTAATTCCTAGCGACCACCAGTCTACTGGGTATGAGTATCCCGGACCTCCATCCATAAAAGCCTGGAACACTTCTGGAGCTAAAATAGCAAATCAAATTGAACAAAAAAGCATTTCATTAAGGTTAGACTACGGTATTATTTCACAGCTGAAAAATGAATAAGGGCTCAACAAGCTGGAATTAAATAGATTTGGATGCACAGAATTTTCAGGGTGTAGTTTCAGTGCCTTGTTTTACTGATAACAAGCAACCTTCGCCAGTCAGGGTATTTCAAAAGCCAGTAATTTCATATATTAATTCTTACCTGGTTCATTTAAGTTTTAAGTATTGTGAATAAAGTAAGTAATAGGAGAGGAATTTTTGGTCTGAAGTGTGACTTAGAACTTTTAAGGTAATGTAAACATTTTATGGAAAAAATATCTGCAAGTGAGGTGATTCTTTGTGATTGACAAAGGTGTTGAATGTGGGAAATCTCATCCTTTTTCTACATTTGGATAGAACTAATTGCACAGGTTTTAAAGGTATTCAACATAGGAAAATGGTATTTAAATAGAAATCCTGACACTGATTTTATGATGTGAGAAACTGTCACGACTGGAAGAAAACACTCCGTCAGTGAAATAATGACTTCCATAAAAGTAATTTCTGTAGAAGGAAAGAAAACGTATTTTCAAAACAGGGATCCACTTTGTCTAACTTCATGAAAAAAACCTATACTAAATCATGCTACTGTAATTTCCTCAGAAAGCCAGGTATAAGTAAGAGTGGATATGAAATGAAATTGAATTGAAATGAAATGAAATGAAATGAAATGAAATGAAATGAAATGAAATGAAATGAAAACTTGATCATGCTTTTCTAATGATTTAACAGCAGAATCTCAGGACACTTTGTGAAAACAGCATTTTCAATGGAGATTTTCTAAACAACACTGTCCCCAGGCATAACATCATGCTAGATTACAATTACCATGTGAGCCTCTTCTGGCCGTGATACCGAGTCTAATGTACCACATTATCCCCTTATTACCATGGCCTCACTTTGTGATGTGCACACTGCAGTGAAGGATGTAGTCTGGTCACACTCCTGACTGGCAGTTTGGGAGTTAACTATTTATGGCATTTAGAGAAGCACCTTTAATAAATGGAAAGGCATTCTTCTATAGAGGAGTTTTTGCAGTCCTTGCATTATGGATGGTAACCTAATAATTTACAACTCCAGACCTGACTTTAGAAAGTCTTCAAGACCCAAATATAGTAGAAAATTTCAGCATTCATTCATTAGTTATGGCAAAACTCTAATCTGTTGAATAAAAAGCAGTGAATGCATGAAACTGCTCTCATAGTCTTTGGCCAGCAGGACCATGTCTAAATGTGTTTGGTGTGAGATCTGCAGGCACCTAAATAAACGTATTTTCCGGAATACATATTTTTGGAGAATAGATGACCAGTGGATCTCTGACAGAGGAAAACTTGTGCTGTGTTCCAGTATGACATAAATCAACAATGCCATAAGAGTCATTACACTGAGCTAACTGTCTCAGCTCCAGATGACGCAGCTTCCCTTGGCATGCTATATTTTCATGTATATTTCAACTCTTATTTGCATGCTGCTGGTGTGTAGGCACATCTTACAGGTGTGCAGTCTATCAGATAGCATAAGAAGGATTTTTTTATTACTTTAGTGGATCGATGTACTTAAATTGCACATCAGGCACAAAACATATTTTGAATATCACTGTAGGAACCTTGTAGTGAAGGTTTGCTTGATTCAGCCCCATTCGTTATGGTTTTTGCCCACCATGCCTAGATGATGCACAATATCTCATTATAGAAAATAGCCTTTTGGCATTTTTACTGAGCTATGCAGGTATAATACTGGTTTCACTATTTCTTTTATAGCTTTAACATTTTAATAACAAGACAGATCACTATCTGATTTCTGTGAGATAGAGGTACTTTATTGATGTAACCTATGACATTGCTAGAATGGTGCAGCTGTTTTGCTAATTTAGCGACTGAGCTATTGACTTATATTTTATTAATTTATTAATTATATTATATTTTATTATATTTAATTTAATGTCATTTTATTTTATGTAATTTTATTTTATTGTTCTAAAATCCTTAAGGTCAACTCATCCTACATTAAGCAGATCAGCAGAAAATGCTTTCTTTTGCCCTGGAGTATTTGAAGCTGTTTTCTCACCTTAAGCCGATGGCATTCTTAGGTCAGAGTATGAGCAGTTAAGGTCCTGATTTTTAAAGTAGACAGCATTATTTTCAGTCCAGCTGGAATGCCTCTCTGCATTCCATCAGCTCCAGTGAAGCAGTTGTAAACTGCTCTTCCCATGAAGGGGGGACTTGCAGAGGGTGCAATATGATTTGCAGTATCCCATATACAGGTTTCTTCTCAGGGTGAAATCTCGACCACGTTGAAGCCAAAAGACCTTTCTCTAGTTTGACAAAGCGGTTAAATGCCCATTTCACACTAAGTTTGTGCTTAATGTGTCTAAAAGTCTTTTTGAACAGAGACATTAGGTGCAAATGAAGGGCTCCAGGCTGTGTGCAGACTTGTGGAGTTTGCCTGCTCATTCAGAAGCAGAGCATGATCTTACAGGAAGACAGCAGACTCTCCATTACATGGAATTAACCAAGCTCTGAATAACTAGAGCTATGAAACACAGGACATAATATTGGGTTTTGCTATAAGAAATAACTATGCCTAAAGAACAAATTCAGAGTGCAAATTGGTTAGGGTAAAAGCAAATAAAAACTCTGAAGGGAAAGATGAAATTCTACATTGATTTTTTTTAACATTGTTACTTAAGTAGACTACCTGTAATCTTTTAAAATTTGAATTTGTTCCCAGGGTCAGCTTGGAAAGCCATGCTGCAGCCTGCTCTGGGTAGATTTTTCCAAAGGGTGATCAGATTGGAGTTTACCAGCTTGGAGCAAGGGCAACAGCTCTGCTGTGTGCACTCATTGTGAACATATCCTCTCTTGCCATAACAGATTTAGGATGAGAAGAATATTTCATCTTTTACCCCCATGCATCTACACAGGGAGAAGTATTCTGCCTTCAAGAGTTTGTGTGAACAAGAGTGAGTACGTGCAAGAACAGGAGTTTCATATCTTTCTCCTTTAGCAGTTTCCACTGAACAAAGTCTTTCCAGGAAAATAAATGTGTTTAATATTGGGTTTGATCCTGCAGTTTGTTTTGGACAAGACTTGTAGTTACAATCACATGCACTTAGGGGAAAGGCAGTGGATGCTTGCGTGGCAGAACTCAACTTTTAAACAGTGAAGATAAATCAAGTTATAGCAAGTCTAGCAGCAAGAGTGAATTAAAAGAAAACTAGAGAGAGAAGTGTTGCAACTGGTAGATCCCACAGGTCCTCACACCTCCCCCTGACCCAATTTCTTTGATGTGATGGAGAACGGCATATTCCTAGAGCTGCCTGAAGAATGACTCAACAGCAGGAGCCTGGTCCAGCCTCACTGCTCACCCTGCTTTCAGCAGAGTTGGAGTAGGGGCTCCTGGAGGCCCTGCTGTCACGAGTCACCCCACAATCCTGTGATCCTAATGAAGCTCAAGCAGCCAGCTCCTCACAGCACATCTCAGTGGGGTGACAGAGGCCAGAAAGACTCAATGGGATCTTTACAGCTTCTTCCTCTTGGCAGTCACCATGAACTGCATTGGCTCTTCACCTCTGCTCAGATGCTCAGCTCCTGGAAAACCTGTCACCCAAAGTACCAGGAACTTTTAAAAGTCTGGGACTCAGAAGCAATGCAGTCTTTTTGTTTGGGTTATTGCTTTTCATGTTTCCCAAAGTGTGATCTGACACCTTTCATGCAACTTTTTGAAGTTGACAAAGAAACATCCTTTACATACCAATGCCATTCCAAGGTTGGACATCTGTACTAATTTTAACAGAGCAAATAACATGAATGTCACTTTGTCTTATATAATAATAAGTAATCACACATACTAACTTTGGCAACTAGCCAAGCTAAAAGTACTTCTACTGTTTCTTTTCTGCATCTATATTTTTCTCTTAATAATACACTTTCATGATTTTATTGTTTACCTCCTTTGCTTTCTTGAAAAGTTACATAAATGAATCCACATTTGTACTGTATTGTGTGCTTCAGTGCATTTCTTGGTTGTCCCCAATAAAAATTTCCAGTCAATACTTTTTTCCAACTAATAAATTAAAATAAATCCTGTTCAGAGATGTATATTTTGATGCTTTTGCACTGTATATTTTTAATAATGCCATACTACTGCAGACTGTAGGAAGTAAATAAATGGTTATTTCTCTCTAAAATAAAACCATACTAGAGGACAACATATGAACAAATTGAATGTGAAAGCAAATCTGCTGGGTCTGCATCCATCTCAGAAGCAATGGCATACTGGGATATCCTTATTCCTGTTCTGTAGGTTTGTGCAAAAGGGAACAATTTCTGACAAATCCATTCATGTATATAACTATCCACTGGAATTTTCATACTAGTCATATGATCTGCAATGTGAATTATGTAGAGGATGCATCACATATTGCATCCATATTTTCCTAGAGATATGTAACAGAAATAAAGTTATAAAAAAGGAAATTTTATGTAGCTGGTTGGTAATTATCTACCTTTATCTGTGGAAAGACATTAGTATCTAACAATATGATTCATGAGCTTGAAATAAAAGAGGTTATCAATGTAATCAAATAATGCTAAACCAAATTTTCACTATTTTTTCCTATTGTAAAAGTTCATTTTGTACAAAGAATAAAATGTTTTAAGTAGGGTTTCTGAAAATTTGCTGAGTATTCATTGGTATCACAACCTCATAAATTATAAGTGCTCTGGGTCTCTGAAATTCAGACTATTTTTAATTTGGTGCTCAAAAGTGAGTTTGAAAATGCTGTTGGTGATAAAATGATAAATTTTAGGTCTATCTCTGGGTGTGGTTGGCAGAAAGAATGGCTAAAAGAATAGCTGCTATTATTTCTGATGGCGCATCTACGTACTAACAGATAAGTTATTTAAGCAATAACTTTCAAGTCAGTCTTGCAAGATGGATTACTGTAAGGAGCTGACTGTCCATGAAAAGCTAAATCTTGCCAATGACATCTGGTCATCAGTTCCTGCACAATGCCCAGTGCCAGTGTTATCAATATGAGAAACTGAAAATGAAACAAAAAAAACCCCCTAGTGTTTTTGTCTCTTCTTTTTTTTTTCTTTTTTTTTCTTTCTTTTTTTTTTAATGATCCAATTCAGCAGGTCGATATGTCCAAAACATTTCTTAAGAATGAAATCCCTGACATTGCTCATCCAGTTGTCTAGCTACAGTTCCCTGATGTCTATTTGCATATCAGCAGAGACCTTACATGTCAGTAAGGGGAATCAGAGGATTGTGGTTTACTGGAGGGGTTGCGAAGCAGCACACTCTGCTGTAGTCATTGCAGCAGAACATACTTCAGTGGTGTGGGTCTTATTGCAATGCCGAGATTCCAGATTAGAAAATGCATTCCAGCACCATTAACTGAGATTCAGCATAATAGCACATGGCCAGGTATAATTTTCCTTCCATGTATTAATCCCTGATCTTGGGAAAAAAAATTGTGTGTATAAGTTGATATATACACGTATATACAATACATACAGCAAAAGCAATATTTTGATTGACTAGTACAGGAGAAGCTGTTAAGAGGTTAGATATTTGCAAATTTTACATGTGTGAATGATGATGTATAGAACACATTTATAGTTTCACCTTGCTGAATCAGGCTTAAGGCATGACAGGTTGAGCTGAATAAAAAACAAACTTGATTTTTAGAATAGTATTCCAAGAACCTTGAACTGAGATGTTTCAGTGAAATGTTAATTTTTTTCTCAGCACTGTGATGAGGAAATATTAATTTTCACTTTCCCCTGAAATGTAAATTCAGGAGTCAGTAATTTTGCTATATCACGGTTTAAATAGAAAACAGAAAACAAAATACAATAATGACCAGTGATCTTCTATCCAGAGTAGAAGTAAAAGACTAAAATTTTCAAGAGTAAAATGTTTCAAGAGTAAAATGGAAGAAAACAACTTCCCTCTCCCTGAATATAAATGTAGATTTGGTAAACTGTCAATTTACCTCCTAGTGTTTACTTTCTCATGTGCTAAAAAGGTCTAAATTATAATGGTCAGGCTTCTGACTTAGGCCTTTAGAATAGCCAGCTGCTAACTTCTATTTTATAAGGCAAAATGCTGCTTTCAAGCCTGGGCATGCTGGGATGACAATTTTCTAGTGTGAGGTTTATACTTGTTATAGCCATGTAACTGATTTTTCACCATTATTCACATTATACACCTCAATAGTTGTAATACTAATATTTAATGCAATTATTCAAAGTAAATAATTTAGATACCATTACCTGAAAACAGACACAGCATTTAGAATGCCTTTAGTTTTCCATATGGCTATATAACCTCTCCTACCCTTATTTGGTGTGCTATCCTCATACAACCCTCTGCTTTATTCAACCACTGAACAGAACTCACTTCTTGACCTTGCACAGAGAAGCTCTTAGTGGCTGAACATCTGGATCAGCCTCAGAGAAATAACCTCTAGTTGCTTCCCCTGTTGAATGAAAGCCCAGCAGCAACAAGCCTGTCATGGTCTCCCATTATTGAACAGGAAACTGTACACAAGCACCTTCATTACTCCATGGAAAAGCTCACAGTGGCTGCAGGGCCAGTTTTTCTAGCAATTTTTAGAAGGGATTTTGTCCAAAAATATCCATTTGTGTTTTGGAAGATTGTTCCAGTGTATAGACAGCAGCTGTTCTGCCCAGCACTGAAATTAGTGGGTCTGCGTAACTGGGGATTTTCAGGACAGACTGTACCTGACACACCAGTACTGTTCCATGTTCTTGCATCACATACTCCCACTAGGTTAGAAAATATCTTGGCATCAGTTTGTGCATGCTAACACCTGGGGGGTTTGGCCTGACCAAAAACCAGGAGTTATCCAGGGGGCAGAAGGGTCCTGCTGGGGCTTCTGCTCCCCTTGGATCTGCCTGCAGAGCTCTACAACACACCAGGTCCTTTCAGGCAGGTAATAAATAAATAAACAAACAACTTAACAATAAAAAGCCCAAAGTAAAACTACCTCTTAAACTCAGAGTGGGGTATTTATTAACTGAAATAGTCAAAGAAATGATTGTGTCTTGCTGGAAGACCTTAAAGGATGGTAGCAGGTCAGAGAGCACAGAGGAGAACAGCAGCTGGAGGTAATAACTTCTTTCCTGATCTCCTGAAGTTCCTCAGCTGCTTATGTTCCTACTCCTTTGGTTCCACAGAGTAGAACCAAAACCTGAACACCTGCTTGCAGCTCAGTGTTTAATCCCTTCAGCCACATAGCTTCTAGCATGACATGAAAATCCCATCAGTGTGGGGAGTGCTTATTTCAGCACCTTGATGTCTCACACAGCCACTCATACTTCTTGCTTATTAGAACAAACAGGAGCCTCCCTTGTCATGCTGACATCATGAGATTTCCCCAGGATCAAAAGGTCAGGTAATGACACGACCAGAGAAACTCTTCAGTCAAACCCCCTGTAGGGTAAAGGTAGATTTTTAAAAACCTAGACACTGCCTTAACCGCATTCAAAATGCCATGAGCTGCAAAACAGTATTTGATTACTCTTTAATATGAGTGCAAAAAAGACCAAAGATTGACCGCTTTTGAACACTCAAATCAAAATTTCCCCCGCTATATTTTAAGCATCTGAAGAACAAATTAAAATGGGCTAATTTTTTCTACATGAAAGGTTTATATCAGGACATCCACTGGCTTTCCTCTGAGTTCAATAATACACCTACACAGTATTAATTAATAAATATGGATGACTCATACATTTTAGAAGTTCAATGGCCCAGTGTAAATCCACAATCCTCTGGTAATGTAATTCTTCACCATGAAAGCAGCCTATGAAAGGAGCTGTGGAAACCTGAAATAACAAGCTGTGAGATAGGAATGGGGTAGCTGAAACCTTTCACATAATTTATGACTGATTTTATTGACTTTGGATTTCTGTCAGGTGTAGTTGTGTAATAAATGTATTTTATTGGTTTGATTTGGGGTAAAGTCACACTGCATCATTTGAATATTTTCAGTCTCTGCTGAGAAAAACATCAAAGACTCTGCCTAGCTCCTCCAAACCCTCCTACCACTTAAACCAAAAGCACCTAAAAAAAAAAAACAAACAAAAAACCCCCCAAAAATAAGCAACAACAACAACAACAAAACCACACAAAAAACCAACACAAAAAAGGGAGGTGACACCTGTCATGTTTTCTAGATGTGTTTTACTGTTTAACTTTTGGGTTTGTAGCTGAGCACTCTTTTGCAGCTGAATAGACCAGCACAGGCTGCAGCCAGAGACAGTGTCCTGCCCTGCCCTGGCTTTCCTGGTCCACATCCCAATGCAGAATGGAGTGGGTCCTCCACAAGTGCTTGTGGTCATTTGTTGGCAACAGCTGTGCCTGCCAAAAGCCAGCCTGGTCTCAAAGGATATTTAGCATTGCTTGCCAGGGTAGGACGACAGCCTGAAACTCTACGAGTTTACAAAGAGCTATTCCTACGATAAAGCCTTGACAACACCCTAAATCACAGGTGCTGTAAATTGAATTTGTGAAGGTAAAATCAGGGACAGGTTGTCACAGGTTCCCCAAATCAGCAGAAGGCACACATTGTCTTCCACAGTCTCAGCCACCTGAACAGCACAAGACAAACTCAGAGGACCCCTAAACTCTAAGAAGTTGATCTCATTTCAGCATTTCAGGTTGCTGGCTTTGAGGGGAAAAGCTGCAGAAACAGCTGGAAGCATTCTTGCTCTTTTCATATATACTGCTGTCTCTGTTCCTGTGTGTGGTGGGTATTTCACTTGTCTGAATGAATTGTCTGGGAAGGGGGAAATGACAGGGTTTCTAGAGAAACATTCAAGTTCAGGTACAGTGCGTTCTGCACAAACATTTAATAAGTGGGGAAATAGGCAGGGAATATTTCAGGCTGAAATATTTGGGGCTAATGTGAAGTGGGATTAAGCAAAGACTTTGGGGCTAAAAGGCTAATGTGAAGTGGGATTAAGAAAAGGCTGCAGGAGCTGACTCGCACCATGCTTAGCATTACAAGATAGGCATCTTAATCAGAACAGCTAAGGCATTTTTACAACACAATACCAATTCATTCTGTTTTTTCCTAGAAACCATTTTTATTCGGTCATGCTGCTTGAGAACAAATCACTCCCTAGAAATTTCTCAGCCTATTTCAATCAGATTTCAAAGAGGAATGGAGGCTTTAGAGATAACGTTTTTTCTGTTTATTTCCTTAAATTGGCCATAGGAAGAAGTGAGAAATCCTATAAGTGCCTCTGCTAAGGGAAAGGCTGGAGAGTCCTCTCATATCTGATTAAACATAACAGGATCTACATGAGATTAAGACTTTATAAACCTTCAAGAGGGGGAAAAAGCTTTCATCGCATCTCATACTGTCATCATTGTGAAAACCATAAGGTATGTCTTACAGAAACTGCTAAGTTTCCTTGGTTCTGGTACTCAGCAAATACCATGCTTGAAGGTGACTTTGTCTTGTTACACAAAGGTTAAATTGTGGTTAGAATTCCTGCTAATAGAAGCTTACCAGCAACCATAGAGCCAACCTCCCCCAATTCCGTTTTTTCTATTTGTCTCACAGTCTAAACGTCTCAGGAGAAACCACATGGAAAGCCTTTGATACAGCCTTACAACCAGAAATCACTGCAACTGAAAAGTCCTTGTAGCATTTCACTAAAGTTAGAACTCTTCACAAAATAAAAGGTATAAACTAAAAGAGAAAAGCAGCACCAATGAATGTCTGGCCATATCTGTCACACATTTAATACTTAGTTTGTTGAAGCTTTGATATCCAAACTGTGCCACAGAGAATCCTTACCCATCACTTTTCATCTGAAACAGAGCATTTTTTCAGCTCTAAAAGCTTTGCTGTCCTCTTACAGCTCCAAATAAACGCAAGGGTGATTCTTCTCATTCTTTCTGAATGGTAAAGACTGCAACTGGGGCTTCTGCAGCATCTTTGAATTTCCAAGAGGTGAGGAAGGTGCAATGAAGAGAAAGTAAGCTGGTGGATGGTGTGATAGCCTTCATAAAGGAAAGGAGAGAATTTTTTTGGTACTGTTTCTTCTTGTGTGGTTGATGGATATGGTGGAGATCTGATGGGTGGGGAGGAGGCTTCAGGGCGTAGACCAGATCCATTAGTGTGAAAAGGTAAAATCTTTTCCCTGTCTCCCATCTTTCCCTTGACCTCCTAATGCTCTGTATCCCATGCCTGTGCTGTGCTGCTCATTTCACCTAAGCAGATACATCATATATCCTCGTCTCAAGATGTGGGAATTTACAGGCAGTAATGCAGCTGAATTTCTCCTGAATTTGAATTTACAAAACCAAATAGAACCTGACTAGTGTGTTGAGATCAAGCTCCTGTAAAAAATAACATCCAAACAATATCCTCCATCTCTGAAGATTTTCACTGCTGACACACATATGTACTGTCAAAAAAAAAGAAGTTGATCACATCTACTTTATGCTTTTACAACTTAAAATCCTTTTGCCATACCATTAGTCAGCCTTAATGTGTAACTTTTCTTACATTTTAAAATGCCTTGAAAACTTACCCATATAGGGTTTTGTGCCAGCCATAGAAGAAGCTTTTTCTGAGCCTTTCACTATGGTTGCTACGTTAAAGTCAGTGATATGAACATGTCCTGCAATTACACAGAGTAAAAACAGAAGTTAAAATAGCACATCATACAAATATTCCTCACTTTATCTAACATTTCAGTGATAATGGAAAGAAACACAATTGGAAAGATATGTAACATTAATAGAAACTTAATATTAGATGTTACTCTTAACTAGAAAAATCAATTTGGAAGCACAGTAACTGAACGCTCTTCTTGTGTGGTTGTACCCACTACTTGTCTGCGTTCCTGAACTGTTTTTGCTGATCACCCCTGAATCTTCTCATGCCATGAACAAAGTTGAGAAGTAGGCCCACAAGAACCTAATGAAATTTAGCAAGTCCATGTGTAAGGTACTGCACCTGGATGGGGGCGATCTGAGACATGAGCACAGGCTGGGAGATAACTCACTGAGAGCAGCCCTGTGGGGAAGAACTTGGGGGTTCTTGTGGATGAAAAGCTGAACATGCCACAGCAGTGGCACACAATAACTATAAATTAGATCCATAGTAGCAGAAGATGTGTATGTAACAGGAACAGATCCCAAACGATCACTTGTTTGACAGCAGGTGGCAAGATGAACAATAAGTGGCAGAAGTCAGCCTGAGAATGTGCTGCCTGACCAGCTGGACAGATTATTTAAACTGCACTAATGAGGCTGAATTGCCCAAACATTCTATTACTTTTTTCCTGGGACAGTTTATGAAAAGTATAGGTTCAATTGCTCCACCACTGTGAAGTTATAGTTGTTAATACTGGTTTGCTATAGGCACATAAACTGAATAGAAATCCAGCTTGAAAATATGTAGAGTTTTAATTTGACAAGTCTTCTGTTAAGTTTTGCGTCTTTGCTCAAGGACTAGTGTCGTGGATCAATGCAGACACTATCCTCTCTGTGATTACCTCTGGCAATGCCAGGGAGGACAGGGGTAGGTACTCCCTTCCCCATCTTAGCACTCAGATCAGGATTAATATATCATGTGTTGAACTAGACTCCTGAGTGACAAATTTCTTTGGATTTTTTTTTATCAAGGTCTCAGTCTCGTTTAATCTACAGTATAGATCAGGGCTTGGGCATGTTGCAGTTGTTATGTGAGGGAGGTTTTTAATCATGTTTGCTGCCAAAGATGAAAAGAGTGTAACAAATGACTGATGTATTTTACCCTGGTGCCTGATGGAGGAAGAGCAGTCTCAACAAAATGTCATGCTGCTCCAACAATCTAACCTAGATCGTGCTCAAAGTCCACAGGAAATGTATTAGCCAACCTCTAATTGTGCAGCTATGCATGTGTGAACTAAAATTCTCAGAGGATCCTAGTTTGGCCAGATCTGAGCTGATTTTGAAGGGGAAAAGGAAGAAGGTACTTCCCACCACTAAATTTAAAAGTTGTTTTTCCAAATGGGAGACACAGTAGAAGTTTTCAACGAAATGGTTTGCCTGCTTTTCTGCAATCTTTTCAAAAAAACCTGCCTGCATTTTATTGACACTACTTTCCTAAGATGCCCAAGCCAGGAAGTCCTCTACACATGGCAGAGAAAAACTGTGAGCCAGTGAAAGCCATCCCTTTATAAGAGGTGGGAAGTGTTAGGCTGCCATAACAAGAATTCAAGTATTCACAGCCCAGCTTGACATAACAATTCCAAGGTGGTATTCCTACTCCCTGGTGGTTGGAGTGTAGCATATTTGCAGTTTATTTCTGCCATCATAAAACACTGTGGCAGAAGGCTGCATGAGAATGATAACTGAAAAACATAAAGCCACCTCATGGCAGTAGTTTGAAACAATACTAGGTACGCTGTAGAATTAAATGTTGCAAGGATCTTGGTAGCCTGATACTTTCTCTTTTTTTGACAGATAAATATAAGTATAAATATAAATGTAAATAGTTCTGCCAATTGAATTACAGCATTTTAAGAGATGATCCATCAGAGTGCCAGTATGACTGCCCATAGCATCACATCAATTCAGACTGATCCAAATAGATGATCTGCAATGAAAATTGCCTCTCCTGCAGTGCGTTGTTTTCTCTCCCTTTTATAGATTTCTTTTCATTTAACAAAACCAAAATAGCACCCATGTAATGCTGTGGGGTTTTTTGTTAAAAATGCCTTTCTGGAAGGTAAGGGATGGATTGTGAAGGTAGGTTCTGCATAGCTCCTCTGCATCCTGCTACCCATACAGCAACAGGCAGCTCCTGTACATGAGGTAGGGCACAGTTTACTGTTGGAAAAGCTCCCCCTTTGCTTTTCCCCATCACTGGGCTGCTCCACAACCCTCAGGCTGTCTGCAGGCTGCCTTTGCCTGGTGCTTGAAGGGCTGTTAATTGGTGCTGGAGTGAAAAGAAGGTGTTCTGCAGGCAGGAGAGGTGCCTGGTGGGAGCTGGGGGCATGGGGAGGGGCTCTGTGTGGGACAGGGGCAGAGCAGGGATGAACTCTGTGTGCCTGTGGTCAGTGAAGGAGGGCTGGAGGGGTGCTAAGTTGGAGCTCTGCCTGCCTGTGCACGTCGCTGCATGATTTCAACTCTTGTAAGCCTAAGG
This sequence comes from Rhabdornis inornatus, assembly GCA_013397075.1. NCBI lineage: Eukaryota > Metazoa > Chordata > Aves > Passeriformes > Rhabdornithidae > Rhabdornis > Rhabdornis inornatus. The sequence continues at coordinate 5,161,221 of VWZS01002995.1, read as the reverse complement.
ACTTGGGGGCTTCGGTTTTGGGGTTGGGTTTTTCATTTTGTTTTGTTTTGTTTTTTTTTTTTAATTTTTCATTCCTGACGGGAATATTTCAAGAGACAATTAGGCCCCAGTTCTCTATAGGAGTCTTTCTAATCAGCCTCTAAGACAAGTTTTTGCTGCAACTCTTGCACATAGGAAAAAGGAAGGTTGCTATTGCTGCAGTGGGTATGCTGGGATTCCACCTGCTTCATACTGTTTGCAAAATTTCTGTTTGTGGGGACTTTTTCCCATCTGAGCTTCACACCTTGTAGTTGATCTCCCTTTCTGGGTATGATTGTGAACAACTAAATATCCAAACCAAGTCTGTATCTTGGTATACCATTGAGACCTAAGCAGAATGTTAGTGTCTCTTGGATTTAACTTTTATGAACAGTGAAGCAGAGCAGTGCACAACAGATTCAGGTGACCTAATTAAATTCAAGTTAATCCAGGGAAAAAGCTCATTGTTTAATCCTTGGAGCTGCATGACCCTATATGTAATGAGATGATGGTAGAGAGAAGGGAAGAAAAAGCGAATGACCACATTCCTTTGACTCTCTGCAGAGTGGCTTTTTCAAACCATCCCAGACTGCAGATTTCACATACACCAACACATATATTTGAAGAAGAATGTATCTCAGTGGAAATTGTTTCAAATTTACATTCCTTCAGTCAGCTTCCAGCTAAGGCTTTAACTACCCACAGAACAGTGTATGACTTTGCAAAACTTTATGCAATGTGACTTTTGTGTCTCACTTTTCAGCATGGCCTGAAATTGCAGTATCTGAGGTAAACAGCAAATGATCTGTGTTTGGATTTAATTTTTGAGCAAATCATAATGACAATTAGAACAAGTCCTGAAAGCTGGCTGAGGCTAGCTGACTAACATTCAGCAGAGGAAAATGTACATGACTTCAAACCTCATTGAATTTCTTGGAGTTTGAAACCGAAGGAATGAATGTGATGTCAGAGAGAAGAAATATTATACTGGAGTTAATGCCATCAACTCAGCAGCAGCAGAGCTGATTGTAAATCTCAGAACAGTAATATTTTGAAGTACAGTCAAATCTGATTTTCTTTCAGAAAGTCAAACCCTACGAAGAGTTCAAAAAGCCTCTCTGGGTGCATCTGTACCATGTGTGAGAGCCTAAGCTTGTACCCACCTGAACTTGGCCTGACTTGGCAGTCTGACACTTATCATTAGGGAGATTGGTAGAAACTGCATGGCTGTAGATGTGTTCAGCAAAGCTGTGCACTTCAAAAAGTTAGGCTGTTGAATGGCCATGTAAAAGTTTCAGACACACTTTCAAAATCTAGACAGCTTCAGGTGGATGGATTGTGCTGGAGCCTTTTGTCTCACAATCAGCATTGAAGGATTAAACAAGATAAAGTCCCTGCAAATTGTTTTACGGACATCAGTGTACAGCAAAAATATTGCCAATTCTGGTATTCAGAAGTTGCTATTGAGATTCCAGTAATTTATTTTTGGGTAGGTTTTTTCATCCCATTTTTGGTTTTAATGCCAAGATAGCTCATTGTCAAAAAGTTAATTTACTAATCTGTTTGCCACTGCTTGGTTTTTCTGTATTTAAGAAATTCTATATCTCTTTGACATTGTAGTTAATAGGTCATGCAAACTTTTAAAGATATCTTTAATTTCTTTGATATTTAGAAAAAATACAGCATGGACCAGACTTAATAGATTCCAGATCTAAATGCTATTACTTCAGTTATTTTGTTCTAAACCATTAAAATGAAAGGAATAGAAGAACCAGAATTCTGTCATTGAGAGAATTCTAAAATGCTTTTCTCTGTACAATACAATTGCAATTCTCCTGAAACACTAGGTGGTCCCTTCAGCTGTCACTGGAATAATTCTGTTTCAGATATATGTTTGCAGAACAGAGAACTACAACTAAATTTAGAGATTAGTATTAGTCATAAGAGGAAGAGCTTTCTGGGAAGGCTGAGAAAAAAACATTTAAAAAAGGAGCTTTATTGATTGAATTAATTTCCTTAGGGGGTCTATTTCATTCGGGGAATGAACCCTAAAACCATCCCTTCTTTCTCTCCTCAGAGATGGAATGTGTATTTTCTCCAGGAGACCATGCAGTCATCTTCTGATAGGGGCTGAACACTATTTCTCATGTCTGGTTATCCCATTCTCATGTACCGCTATGCTTTTCAGGATCATCTAACATTTATTTCCACTGATGCATCAGAACATGTGATCAGCAGTGCTGAGATGTGGCTTTGATGAAAAGCATATGGAAAAATTCAGACTTCTGCCAGAATGATTTTGAATATGTTGTATATGTTTTTGTGTTGTTGGGTTTTTTTCTAATTCGTAAATTAGATTGATCACTTTTAAGAAAAATCTTCTGTTTTCATTACTTCTCTATTCCTGTGGTATGTTCCCTAAGCCATACAGATAAATTATAGTGAAACTAGTTTTACTGAGCACAAATATCTATAACATGTATTCTTGGTTTATGTTATGAAACTTAGTCAATTTAATTGCTTGAAGATGTAAGGCGATGTGAATGGTGTAACACTACATTTCGACATCAGCCAGAATAGGTTTCTTCAGGGAAGCCAAAGAAATCAGTCACCAAGGCAAAGTCTCAGTCAGAAATGTCATGCATATCCAATTACGATATTTTGTGTAAGCATAATTTGTTTAATGAAATGTAAGAAAGACCTAGGGGTAAAGTCAAACATATGGGAAACTCTTGTACCATCTTAGAGGCCACAGGCTAAAATAAAGTTCCTTCCTGTGCACCTGGTTAGGCTCATATTAGGTGAATTTGTTATGCTTACTCTGCAGCCAAATGTATTTATGGTGCATATATTTAGCACGTTTTTCCATTAAGTGAAATCTGATGATTTTGTTACTTTGTTATTATCTTACTATGTTGCAGCTTAATCAGAGCTGCGAGGGACTTCAAGAATAGCTTTCTTCTTGCACAAGAACTTCACTTTATAAGGTAAGCCTGATATAATTACCATGGGACAGACCCTTGTCCTACTGATATCACCACATTTAGTGAGTTGAAATGTATTTACCCTTTAGAGGCTTCAGGGAATTCCTTCCCCCAACCACATGACAGGTCTTTGAGCCTGTTTGAACCCATGAATTGATAACTTCTGCTGACCAAGATTTGTGTGCTTGTCTGGAGAAGTCTGTTGTTTCACCACTTGTCTGCTGTCAGTGGCTCCTCACACAGGGCGCCAATTGACAATGGACATATGACTGACACCGAGCATGGGTTCAAGCATCAGCACTTTATTATTCCCCAGTACAACCTTTTATACCCTGTTTCCCACACGTGCATAACACCTGTGTGCCCTTTTACTCTTTTGTGGTTGGTCAATGCACATCAGCATTCTGTGCTTCTTTTCTTTCAATGCTGTTCACCTGTCTTATACAGCTGCACCCATCAGGGATGAGGCTCAGCTGCAGTCCCATTCCCTGTGTCCCATAATCTCTTCTCCTACACTTGTCTGCAGGTGTGCTATGAGAGAGCAGTATTCTGCTGCTTTGCAGAAAAGAGGCCATCCCTCCAGAAATTTCCAAGCTGCCTACAGATGACTTTGTTGCTGAATAGTTTATAATCACATAAAAACCCTTCCTTTTGCATCCTAGTGCTCACTCTGGTGTAGGTTCTTCTTTGTGATGCTTAAGTCTCATAGGAAAGCTCTCACAAGAGGCTTTGTGCACTAATTGACTTTGATGAGGGGTAAGGAGAGATAAAGGTGACTGTGCTTCGAAGGCTGTCAATCAGAGATTTAGCATAGTCACTTTGTGTTGCTGTTGACATCTTTAATTCACCAGGACTTAAAGGCAAGATATTTCTATTTCATGCTTGTTTGCTGATACTAGAGTCTTGGGTACATTAACACTTATGGGTCTGAAGCATTAAATTACTGAAGTTCTAGATGGTTGAAAACTCCAGTAGTACTTAGCTTTATTAGCTTCCATGTTCCCAGGAACAAATCTCATCTATGCAGAATATTGCCTCTTTAATCAACTTTAACTTGTATACCCAGCAACTCTGCAATGGATTTTGAAACATAATGCCATCATTGGCATAATTTCAATATTATAGTTTCTCAGATATTATCTGCTTTTAATAAATTTTGGGAGTAAACAAAGCACAAGACTTTCCCACAGGAGCAAGCACACATCTCCTTTTTCCTATTAGGCTTTTTCCTCTATGTATTTCTGTTCTAACTGGTACAAGGTCAATGCCCTCTTTACTTATATTTCTCATGTTTTTCCTATAAACATTTGCAAGAAGATACATGACATTTTAGCTAAATACTTCTTGGAGAGAGTATATGTTTAAAATTTAAGTTGAAAGAAATCATCCGCTTTTCTTTCATACCATGCCTTTTATCTATAAGAACATGGAGTTGGTAGTAAAAATTCAAAGCTGTTTATTGTTGTCTACTCCTTTTTATGCTATTTAAGCCAGAACTATATGTAGGGACACAAACTTTGCAGTCAAATTTCCAAAATCCCTATCTAGATTTTAGAAAGTTTATTTTAGATATCTACATGAGAAATAATTTGCTATGTGGAATTTCTTAACCCTTCAGAAGTTCTAAAAGAGAAAATAAAGTGCTTGGTACTGTTCTATTGGCAGGCACCTAAAAAGGGGTTATGGTGATTCACAGAATCCTGTTAATAAAATGCTAACTTCTTTTTATCAAGTGTCCCCGCTGATCTCAATACATATTAAATTCCTTTGTATTCAGACCTTGAAAATTTCTGATGCACACATTTCTTTATGAATAGGAGGGAAAACTACAAAATCCACAAAGTGTTTGTTCTCAGGGATCTTTCTGAGAAAGCCCAAATTTAGGTAGGAATTCAACATTGGAGGTTGATTTACAAAACATGTCATGAGCATGCCACTGAGATTTCAGGAATCAGGGATTCTGAGAGAAAACAATACTCACTTACCATGTTCATCCAGTAGTATGTTGTCAGGTTTGATATCCCTGGAAAATAAGGAAAGGAAAACATTACATTTTGTACCCAAAGGAAATCTGCAATTTTAAAGTTTTCCCCATTTGGGTATGAAGACTTAGTCACTTAAATCACTACAAACCCAATGAAAACCATATAATACATAAAGGCAAATGATTTTTATCTACATATTTTTGCTGCCCTGAGAAAACATGCATACTAAAGAGTCTCTCTGGCTTTCCATTTATTGTGGTTTTGTTTTCATATGGGTAGCATTGACATGGGTCTGGTTTTCAAGATTATGTGCTTTATTCTTTATTGCGGCTCTAAAAATGAGAAGGCAGATTTGCATCTAGAAGGTGCCTGATTGCTTCAGCGACTCCACACTTGACAGAAATCATTTAATTGGAAACATAGGTGGTTTACCCTGTCTGCCAGCCCCTGCTAATCTGCCATGCATGGTCAGTCACATACTGCAGAGTCCTGTGATCCATCTTGTGCTAATTGAGTATGTCCAGCAGCTCTGCTTTCACTCCCAAATCCCCACTTGGCTGTCTGTAGCCAGGTGCCATGCTGGGGAAAGGAGCAGGCAAAAGGGAAGGTGGAGATTATGACAGGCTGAAGCATCAGCTCAACTCTGACATTTTTGGCACAAGAGAACAATGCTGCCCCAGAGAGTTTCAGGATTATTTTCTGTTGACCTAAGTCCATGCTGCTGTGAGGATGGATGGAAACAACTTTTTATCCACCACTGCCAGGCATTCCCACCTTCTTTTTTGGTCCAGAATTATTGTCATTGGTGTGGAGCTGTTGAGGGAAAATTCATGTCTTTGCTTTGCTGGCTGTGTCAGGCCCTGGTTTGGCTCACCCTGCAGCTGGGTGAGCCTGATGTGGCAGTGATGTGTGGCACTGCCTTGTCACTGGCAGCTTGCACTTCATGCAGTTTGGAATCTCCTTGTTCTTGGTGAAGCATTGCCAGAGTGGCAGAGGCATCTGACTTACATTGAGCAGCAGTTTTGGCCCTTAGTCTGAATTTTCCACTTATCTCAAAAGACAAGGAACCATAAACTGGCAAAATAAGCTCTTGAATTTCTGCAAATGAACTGCAAACACTCCCACCTCTCTAATCTTTTTTAGATAAGAGATGGCTTGATTATTTCAATTTAAGCATTTCCTAGGAAAGCCTTTTCACAATGTGCCCGTAAACGGAATAATCAAAAAAGGGAAGTGTTGCAAAAGGAAAATATGTTACACCAGAATTTTTTTTTTCCGAATTTAAAGTAGAGAAGGACTTCTAAAGTAAACATTATGCAGGAAAAAGATAGCAATAGTAATTATAATGTGTTTATTGCTTGCATGATATGAGCTCAGTCATCACCTAAATTTCACATCTTTATTGACAGAAGAAGGAAACCTACATTTTTCTTAGCATTCTGGATTCCCCACTTTCTAGCACTTGCTGAGAATCCTATGAAATGATGAAGTGTTCTAAGATTATTTTATAATTTGTGTAGTGGCAGCTGAAGAAACACAGGATAAATAAAAAATTAGTTTAAACAATTCTCTGCACATTTGGAAATAATGTAGAATGCATATATATATACATATATGCTTGTGTAAGGAACAGGATCTCATAATGAATAACTATCTGGAATGGAAATTTAAAGTTATACCAACATTTCAATGTGAAATACTGTCTTCAGCACAACTTACAGGCTACCTATAACTGTCTGATTCAGCAGCAATTCTAGTTATTTGTGAAATAAAAGGAACATCTGTCCTAGAGCCTATTTCACCCAAAATCTTTCAGACTCCGAGTTCTGTCTTTCCTGTTCCCTGTAATCACTTGGCATATCATTTATCATATTATAATCTTTCCTTCCCTGATTTCATATGGGTGAAGTTGTGAGACAAACTTTTGGAATATATTTGTTTGTATTATGAAACATGGTTGTGTTTTGTTTGAATTAGGAATTTTGTGTTTTGTTTTGAATTTGGTTGAATTAGCATAGGAGATTCTATGCAATTCTAAACGTAATGTTATATCTAATCTCTCAACTGATGAGACAGTTTTTGAAAGAGCTACTGCTCAGATAGTTTCTATATTTGCTAGTGACAATATGGTCTTTGTTTTCTGATAACATTTTGTGATAAATTGGAATTGTGATTTCCTGTTGAATAGTCTTTGTGTTTGATTCATGACTTGAAAATACAGCAATAACTTTCCATGGAAGGAAGAAAGTAATAGTTTTGACAGTTGAATTAAATATTTTAAGCTTTGTCTTTGCAAATTTTAACAAGCACAAACTGACTCTGCTCTTCTCATGTGTGTAAAAATATTGGTCATACACAAGTAAATTTGAATGTTTTTTGTGGTTTCCTAAAATGAGTGATACATCCAACAGCACACCAAACTCTTTTCCCCAGTTTAAGAATATTAAGAATTAGAATTATATAGTCATTAGCACTTCACCAAAAATAAAACTGATCAAAAGGAGAAATTCATCTTTATGAGCTACTCCATGTGTATAACAATACAGCAACCAGGGATTGCTCATTACAAGACAGTGACTTTTCTATCTTTTTTTAAAAAGAAGACCAGTTCAAACAATTTGAATATCTGCTATGGCATTGCATCATTAAACAGATTATGCATTTTTATAGCCACCAGAAAAGACATTGACAAATTCACTTGACAACTGTATGTGTCATCAAATACATTCTTCATTCAGTTTGTGTCTGTAATGTTCAGAAAGTCGAGTGGTAAAATTAGATCCGTGCTTATCTTTCCATGACTAATTCAGGCAGTGGCTGATACTTGATACAGATGTGCACAAACCAAAAAGCCTTTGCCACCTAAGGCATGTTCCCACTGTTGGCTTTGCTTGTTTTGCTCAGAGGCAGGATGCAGCTGGGGGCAGGCACCACGGGGTGTATGGCCTTGCACACAGCAGCACAACCCCTCAGTCCCTGAGGCAGCCTGAAGGACTCATAACCCTGCCTCAGACCTCAAGCAGGCTATTTTAAACTGCTTTTACAGCAAGTGAAAGTTGTGTGCTATCCTAAGGCAGAAGGTAAACAAGTTTATTAAGTGAGACCCTGCTGTTTTGGGGTCACACGCCTGGAGATGGGTGAGATGTGCGGATTCACGTGGCAGGTGAGGAAGACAAGCACAGGGTCACTGTGCAGAGAGTGCCCTCCAGCAGCTCTCTGCTGTGTGATTGTCCCCAGTTTGCAGTATGCACTAAAAGCCCTGCTCTCCAGAGGCAGCTTGTTGAAAGCTCTAAAGACTGCAGAGGATCAAGGGCACTGCTCTGCCCTTGCACTGACCACCGCCAGCCGGGTGCAGGGCAGAGAGGGTTCAGTGGGGTCCAGGGCAAGACTTGGCAGGCCCAAGTGCATTGCAAGTTACTGGATGTATTCAGAACTGAGGGCTTCTGGAGTCTGTTATATTTAGTTCTTCTAGATAAATACTCTAATTAAATTGACTAAACCACTGTTTTAGTGAATTTAAAAGAGAAATCCCCTTTAGTTAAGCAGTTTAAATTGAAACGTACTATGTAAGTGAAAGATTGCACATCAATTTTCTGAAAAAAATTTCCCATCAGCAAGAGGTTTAAACAGCAGGGTGTGAAATGCAGCCCCCGAACTTCAGGGTTTTCCTGCTACACATATTCCTAGTTAAGAGAATTAATTGAAACACTCATTTCAAAATCCAAGTACTTTGAACCAACTCATAGGAGAAATTGAAGGATTTTGTGAAGATCATGCTCACCACGGTTTGGATTCAAAGATGTTCTGGGCTTCTTTCTGACCATTCATCAAGCAATGACCAGCAGAGCTATGGAAGCATGCTTGACACAGATTTCGCAAATACAACTTTGTCAGTCTGTACCAGTACTACTCCAACTGTTTTTGTATGCATAAATATCAGCCACATAAAAATTAGAATAGAGAAACCTTTAAAGTCTTTTGCTCAGTGACAGGGCAAGGCATATCTAACATAAAAACTGTCTCAAGAAACTCAAAGGTGTGAACAATTGAGAAAATAAAAATCCCACCATTTAATTGCCACTTCTTGATATCGCCTGTGAAACCATTTCTAGATTTCTTCAATTCCCTTAGCTACAAATATCAAAATAAAGCTGCCTGAAGGAAGAAAGTTGAGTAAGAAGATGCTGCATATAATTTCCAAGAAGAAAAGAACAATTATGTTCTTATATCTTCTATAATATCTAGGCTGTGTGTGCATCCCATGTGCTTGATGATTTTCTCTCTGCATGGAGTAAAACCATGCACATGGCTCAACTCATGTTCGCTGCATCTGCCAGTCAGAGTGTCCTCCCTGGAAAAGCTCACAATAAAGGACTTAGGTTATAAGGACTTAGGTTCAAGAATCTGCAGTTTTAATTACCTTTTCCATCAGTTTCTTTCTGATGTTATTAGGTGAAGTAGAAGCAGGTTTCTAAATCAGAAAGAAGAGGTGGAGAAGTCATGCAGTCTTCATCCTTGTTGGGTTTCAAGACCTGACTGGATAAATCCCAAATAACCTGTTCTGATCTGAAGGCTGACCCTGCTTTGGGAAGATCATTATACTGGAGGCCTCTGGAGGTCCCTTCCACCCTGAATTAGTCTGAGTCTATGAAAAATAATGCATCCAAGCTCAAGGAATATCTTACTTCCTCTCCTTTCGACTGCAAGAAAGTTCATGAAAGATTGAAGAAACCAGTGAGAGAACTGTATATGTGGAATTTAGTGAGTCTTTGATATAGACCATAGTAGTTGGCAGCTAGTGAGAGCTTTCACTTCTTAAATTCTGTCATGGGGCTTGAATGCTCATTAAGAAAATAGTAGGAATAAATAGCCAATCTTCATCTTAAAATGAGGTTAAAATTGAAATGCCCTGCAGTTCAGCATTGGAGAATTGTAACACAATATTTATTAGCTATGTAAGTGGTAAAAGAAGGAGGATTATATCACCTGGAGAGGACTCCGAGAAATCTCAGTAGGAATGACCAAATCTAAATGCTAGAAGATTGTGTTGCCAGTGTCAGATAAAATGACAGGAAATATATATATATGTATATATATATACATCAAAAGGGGAGAATCTGAAATCTGAATTGCTCATTTGGATTAATGACCATAAATAACCTTCCAGAGCTCATGCTTTTGTATCCCTTATTAGATTAAATAATCATAAAAAATAGACTGAAAAACATGTGATGATGCCACTTGCCCTAAAGCTTGAAATTCAGTATAATCTCAAAAAAAGTTTTATGTGATATGATCAATCAGGATTTCATAACTTTTTGTCTCTGCTTTTACTGACTGGACTTGAAATATCCATCTGCAAAAGAAAGGAATTCAACCATGAATTGCCCAGAGAAAAAATGGATGGCTGGTTCATTGTCTACCATTTTACATTGATAACAACTAATTTTAAGTAGGTTACAGAAAATTATTGAAAAAAGGTGTTATGCAGTAATTTTAAATAATGTAGGTCTTTTCAGTTATATAATTTCTTAGGATCTGTAAGAAAACAGTCAAAAAAGAAAAGATCTAAGGCTAAACAAAAAAAATTCCTTGTGAATAAAGAACAAATAGATCAGATTGCTTAGTTAACAGCAGGCACCTGTAAGATGTGATGAGACAAATAATAGTATCTACATGGTCGAAAAAACTCCTCTATTTGCTTTCGGAACATGAATGTGGATTCATATTCCATAAAACCAAAGTAAGCTAAACAAACAGTGTTTTATTTATTCAATGGAGAATTAAACTCAAGTTGATTACTACAAGACATAATTTCATAAAAATGCTTCTGAGGCTTAAGCAAAGATTTAGTCATTGGTGTGAATAACAGAACTCCCAGCTAGAGTTCCTCCAGCTAAGATTAATCCAATTTGTTAAGGAAAGCACTTCTACAGCAAATACAGACACTGTCTACCCTTCACCTTTTTGAAACACACCCATAATACCAAACACAAGATCTATGGTTTTCCTTAAACCTGTGAGTATTGAAAAACTATCACTGTTCATCTGTTTTAGTCTGCCTTTCAATTTTTGCAGCAAACTTATACACACCACAGACTTCGTTTCTGACCTGTTTAATTTTGTGATTTTTTGCTTTTGCCTACATTTTCTCATTTTATCAAAAGAATTCAAATGTTTCCAAAACAGGGACAGCTGTTCTTTGCCAGTCCAAACAGCTTTTTAATATTGTCAGTATATTAAATATTTCCACTTATAATAGCTCTGTATAGGTCAGAATTTACAGCTGTAATAACCCCTAACCCTTAATTTAGTGCCAGCAAAAACTCAAAGTATATTATTTCAGATTTATGTCTGATATCTTTCATACTTTGCCTTGCTGGCTCAGACCAGGATTTAATATACTATCACATTTCCATTCTCTTGAGCTTCTAAACTCCAACAGTACCGTATATGGGCATTCCAGTTGATAGCAGTTATGCCAGCATGACTTATAATGGAGTATTTCCACTTTTTAATGATGATTGAGTTCCTCAAAATGAGGACCACTGAGGCTGCAACTGTTCATTGACCAAAGGTGAGTTAAAGAGTAAACACAGTTCTGTGCATACTGGTGAAATGAACCCTTAGATTTTTAAAAGTAGGTTCTGCCTGATTTTTTTTGACTAGACAGAAGACACATACTCACTTTCATTCGAAAGACAGAATCTAGCATATAAAAAACAGGTGTGAGTTGCAATAAGGGAGTTCAGACTGGATTTAAAAAGAAAACTTCCACCATGAAAACAGAGAGAGGAACAGGATTCCCAGAGCTGTTGTATGGTCACCATACCTGCAGTTTTTCAAGACATGACTGCATAAATCCCTGGGAAGACTGGTCTGGTGTTGTATCTGATCATGTTTTAATCAGAAGATTGGACTGGAGACTTCCTGATGTTCCTTCCTACCTGAATTTTGCCTGTGATGATTAACGTTTAGACAAGTTCTGGAGGGAGAAAAGAGGCCTTTCTCCACCCATCACATCAGAGCAGAAGCTGAGTAACTCCCTGTAAGTGACTCCCAGCACTGCAGCCCCTGGCCAGCCTCCTCCAGGGCAGTGGCAATGCCTCGAGCCCATGGACAACAAAATCCATGGGTCACAAGATGTGTTTGTCTCAGTCTGGGTGTAGTGACCCCAAATTTACATGTGAATCACTGAAAATCTGCTGGCTGACAGTGAAGGTAGTCCATGTCCTTGCAGAATGCTAAGGGTATTTTTCTCAAAAATAGTTTCAACACGTCCACAGAGAAATTAAATTAGATGGATTTTGCATTTTCATAAAGATGCAAAAGAAGCAGGATTCAGACAAAGGCCCTTGAGGTCAGTGTAAGGATTACACTGGCTTCAGTCAACATTGTTTCCACTATGATAAAGGTTTTCTAGTACTTTTTTCTCTTTTGTGCTAACAATAGAACTGTTATGTAGGATAAACCTTAAAATATTGAGTTAAAGGTTTTTCTTAATCATGCAGTTTGTGTCTAATGATAATATTCTTTCCTTACATAGAAGTAGGCATTAAGATTAATACTAGATGCATAGCAATTCTCAACCATAAAAAGAGCAAAGAGTTGGGTAATATAAGTTCAGCTGTGGATTATTTGAGTTCACATGAGACATCACTGGATCAGAGGACTGAAGTGAGCCATGTAATATATGATAAAGGGTTTTCTCCTGGTTGTGGAAAGAAACATAAACAAATTCTGATTTTCACAGAGAGGGATCTTATTTCCTTCCTGTTTGTTATTACACTCACAAATAATACAAATGTCCAAGGCATGCAGTTCATAAAAGAAGGGACTGCATACATATTGACGTTTTGTTTAGCTGAATTTATTGACACTTTGGAAAAAGGAAAAGTCAATATATATTTGCTACTGTACAGCCAAGAGACTAATTTTTCCAAACATGTTTTGATTCTGTAAGGGTGGCACAGAAATGAGGTATCTTCCAGAGCTGAACTATGCAGGGAGGACTTGATCGAGAAATAGCCTTAATGAAGTGTGATGCGTCTTTTCTTCCTTTTGTCAACACCTTATCACTCATTTATCTTTTTATTTTTCTGTTCCTGACCAATATCCTTCTTAGTTTCCAGAACTGTTCAGTGATACTAAAAAAAAAAAGATCATAGCTAGAATCTCAGAGTTCTTTACTGTTATTTACCATTAGATGAATGGGAATGAAAGACTAACAGGTCCAGACCTCTGGTTGCCTGTTCACATACTAGATCTCACTTAGATCTCAGCAGTAGCTGCTGCCACTTACTGTCCTTTCATAAAAAGATCTTCAGAGCCTTCTGTTCCTGCTCAAATGAATGTTGTGACATTGTATGACCCTGTGCATCCCCGTAATTCTGAAATTTAAACAATTCAGTAAAACTGAAACTAAGCTGAGAAAATGAGATATTAGATTTTTCTGTTTTTCTCTGCGATTCCCACTCCTGGACGTTAATGCAGGAACAAAAAAATCCATAACTACTTCTAAGTACTTGTCTGGTGCAAGCATTCATATGCTCAAACTCCCATCATCCAGTCCAGCATCACATTTTGGAGCCTTTTCTTTCTCTGGAACAACCTGTGTGGCAAGACCATTTTCTGGTCTGTATGAAACATATAACTGCTGTAATAATTTTGACAAATGAAAAAGCTCTCACCCTTGAAGGCCTCTGGAGGCCCTACCTCTCCCCATGTACATTTAAAGAATATCTGGACACGGGGCTTAAGGCCTGGGATTGTAGTGCCAGTTACATAGAAACAAGTTACTGTGATGCTGAGTTGTGTGGTGCCTGGAGTTCCTTTCTGAAATAGTTTAGTACTATTTTTTACCAGGTGTCCATGACAATGTTGTATTTTCTTAACACTTGTACTAGCCAGTTTTATATAGCTCTGAAGATAAAGCTGTCAAAGAAGATATCAAAACATGTTTATTTACAAATGCCTTAACTGAAACAAGCTTGTTATTTTCCAATTTTATCTCCATGTGGAAATATACAGATATGAAAACATCTTCAGTTCTCTCCTTGTGGCAATAGGTGGCAGTAATGATATCTACATTTGTCTGGATGGCCAGTGGGCTTTGGAAACACTGTATTTGTCAGTTTCAGCTTGGATAAATAGTTACCCCAGGTTGAAGAAAATTACCTTTTTAAAATAAAGGAATCCTATAGCTAACCTTTCAAATTTCTGGGTATATATAGCCAGGCAACAGTCTTCTTTGGCTACATTCAACTTCTGAATTTGCACAGATGTTAAATTAAAATAAAAATATTAAACAAAGACATTTTTCATTATATTTTTCTTATTGAATAACCAAAATTGCTTTACCACAGAGGTAATTATATACCGCAGTAGCAAGAAAAATAGGAAAATATTATTAAATGTTATAAAAGCTAGAAAGATTTGCCCAAAGGAGTCTGAATCTGTACTTTGTCTCCTCTGTGCTGCATTGTATGATATCTCAGAGAACAGGATTGGAAAGTACCACTGCAGCCCTATAAACTGAGCTTTTATATAGCAAAGCCCAGGCTATATCATCCAGGATTTGTCTTCCTGACACAATGGTTCTTTTTCAACTAAACATTTACAAGCACATACAACTTGCAGGCAATCTAATGGTTAGTTTTCATTTTGCCTGGACTGAAAGTAATGACAAATGTGACACTTCTTTTGCTAGAACTGTTTTCTAGAGTTAACATTACACAGGTACAGGTCTTGGAATTCCACACAGAGCTGAAGAGAACCTGGGACAACTGTCAACCCTGATAATGCCAAACATCACTGCATTTCAAATAAAAAGCTGCAGCCAAATGCTTCTTCAGATCACGTGGAGGAGTCATGCAAAATCACCACAGAGCAGTAATTTTTGATAATCTCACAGCTGATGACACTAATTGTTCCGTGTTGTAGAGTCGAGTATTACAGAGACCTTCAGTGTGTACAAACATGGGGGTGAAACCACTCAGTGTGAATCAGCTTTCAAGAGCAGGTGACACCTCCAATAACCATGGGAAGGGCACGACTCATTAGACATTAACTGGAGCATGGCATTTGGAAAGAATTATCTGGTACAGCAGGAAAGTGTATGCATTGCAATGGTGATGCTTCCTTCCATGACCCTCTGTAGAGAGTTTTTGATTAGAAATAAGGGAGAATGTGCTTGGTGTGTACTCTGCCAGCAATTGCAAGACTATCTGCCTCCTACCAGTAGAAAGCATAGGCCCTCTTCCAATGCATGAAACTAAATGAGAGAAGAAATTGATGACATTTGCCCTCTGCCTAAAGACAAATCAGGAGAGCATTGTTACTGATAAGCACATTTGGCTTCATCTGTTGTAAAAAGCCAGCATTGTGTGGTGTTTTGTAATGACTGAAATTCATAGAGCTGCTCCTTTGTTTTTCTCTGCATGAAATACAGAATAGATCCATCCAGATGTATTTCATCCAAGAGTTTGCTCAGCTTATTAGGCAAATTCAAAAAGAAAATTAACAAAATTCCAAGCACACAGGTGTGCTTGTCAGCCACTGTTCATAGTGTGTAATTACTGTATAATATCCCTAATATTTACCTTAAACCCTCTACCAACTTCTATACATAAAAGTTCATGTGCCACCTGCTAGAACAACAGTATCCACAATAATATTATCACATTATTTAACAGCTGCTTCCTTCTCCCATACCGTAGTGCAACCAATTACAGTCAACATGGCTGGCAACTAAAGTGTGGTTTAGCACGGTACTCTTCCTGTGCAGGGCAAGGAAAGAAACAGCAACTTCTGAAGGTTTCAGGCTTTCAGCAAGTGCCTGGGCTCAATGCAGCAGTGAAACTCCCCAATAAGAACATTTTCTGGTGATCTGAGTTTCAGCAGCACAGTGCAGCAGGGAGAAAGGCTGCAGACCAGCAATCAGGAACAGTCATGCCAGGCTGTGCTGTTCACTCTGACCTGAAACCCTAAATCACCCTCACCACTGACAGCATCTCCTGCTGGCTTGTGCCTATGACATGGGTATGAGTATTTGGACCTTTATTCCTCACACTGACCACCTCACACCCCATAATATACACAACCAGGACATATCACCAAGAAGATATTAAATGTGTTCCACAGACAAGTAGACTTTGATGTCCTGACTATGCTTCCCCTTCAGGGTCATTTTATGAATTTAATGTATGCAAAAGTTTGTTGTGGTAGACAAGGAAGGGAGGTCCAGTCTAGTCTAGAAAAGAAAATTATATTTCATAAATTATTAAAAATCTGACCTGCTACTACCTGAAATGTCAGTAGCATTGTCCCATGACACTTTTCTATGTTGAGCTTCACATATCTGAGTAATAAGCTGCTTGTAAGAATAATTTTGTATACTTTTAAGAAGGAGCATTTTGTATACTTTAAAGAAGGAGCAAACATACTCCCAGAGCAATAAATACATGTATTACTGCATATTGCTGTTTAGAATGGATGAGACATGACAGGCAATATTTGACCCAAACCCAACTCCTAGTTCAATACACCACCCTTCTAAGAAGTTTCACTATTCTAGGAGATGTCAACAACATATTGCTTTTGACTAAAATAAAACAGCCAAGTATTCTAACTCCTCTTGAATAATCTGAATGAGGAATCAGGTACTGGCAATACTGTTTGAGCCCACAGTTTGTATTGCCAGCATCCTGGTTAACTGGATTACTACTGGAGACTGCAGGGTTGAAGGTGAACTGAGACTCTGTGCAGAGAAACTGCTGTTACAGTAACTGCTTGCACTGAAATGATTATAAGGATTATTCTTGCTATTTATTCAAGTGAAAATAGATATGGTATTTTGATCTCAGGATAAAACACTTGGATTGGGTTCTATTGTGAATTAGGCATCTGATGCCTAGAAAGGCTGACCTGGGACAGAGACTAGACAGAGCAGAAGGGATAAAAGAGGTATTTATTGAAAGGATACACTCCGGGCAGTGCACGAGCCTGGCCAGGGCTACACCCAAATCAAATATACCCATTTATTGCCATTAGATGTATAAACATCACAGACATTGGAGTGCAGAAGCCATTCTTTTGACTGTCTATTTTTAGATGAACTGAAAGCTTTATAGATTCTTTTAGCTTTATAGATTTGTTGGCTAGGTTGGCTTGTTTAGACAGACAACTGAAAAAGTATAGACTCCCTCATTTAAATCTTGGTGAATTGTGGACTAAATTTTTAAAAACATAAGAAAAATCTTCCATGCTGTGTGAAATTATGGAAACAACTGGGGGTGTTCTCAAGTCAAATTATTGTAAGGTGTTATCACAGAAGTGCAGGCAGGTGTTTAAGCCTCTTGCAGGAGTCACGCTTTGGGCTCTCATTGTCTTGTTTGACGTCATCTCACACCATGAACAACGCAATCCTTCATACATGATTAATTATGCTGTATTTAAAAGACCTTGCACACTTAAGAATTTTTTTAGTTGCTGCCATCAAAAAAACCCAAAAACATTCTTGTCTTTTGCAGCATGAACCTTCTGAAGCTCTGTATTGTCTTCTGTCTGTGTGAGGCTTACAGAGAGATGTCTGTGGAAGGAGCACGGGTGTTCCTTTCTTCCCTCCAAGGCAGGTGGACTTCACAAGCTCATCTTTTGTGGCATGCAGGGAACCTGGCAATACCACACAGTGGTACAACTTTTTGTTGCTTATGTACACCTGGAGCCACATTTCAGCTCGGGGAGTTAACACCTTGTCTCATGTGAGGAAACTTGTGACCTAATGTTTCATAAGAGGGAGCAACAGGCAATGACCGACCTCATTAACTGAAGAGTTACAGTGGTCTGATGTATAGGTTAAAAAATCTCAACAACTAAGGCTTAATAATTCCATTTCTCAGCTGTAGATCTCATATGCTATTCATTTTTGACATGGTCTCTTCCAAAAGCAAATATTAAACAATAATGATAGGGTAAAAGACTGCTGGAAATGTACTTCCTTAAGTACATGCTCATAAATCTTAGTTTCAGCGGTAGAGGTACTCTGGGACTCGGGGAAATAAGCTGGTACTTTAATTAGTATTAACTCTCTTTACATATGTAAGTGCATGTGTTTGCATTGGGGTGCATCTGTAAAGCATTTCTGTGGCTTAGGAGATTTGCAGGAGACAGTTGAAGGAGCATCACTGGGGAAAATTATGCAGCATCTCAAATTAAGAGGCAAGCTCTGACTCTCTGTGGGTTTTAAAGGCAGAGCTCTAGATAACTAATACATTTAATTAGTATAAAAGCTGAGTGACTATATTAGTAATTGTTACTGATTATTGACAATACATCAATTATTTTTTATTGGATTTAATTCAAGTAGACCTCTGACAGTAATTTAGTAGCACTGTTGGTCTGATATTTTTAATGAAGATCATATCTTAATCATTGTAGCAACTTGGGAGAGAAACATAGGAAATATAAAACTGCATTTCCCCACATCATCACCTTTTCTAGAAATACACAGAGAGATTAATATTTATGTCCATGCATTAATTCTTATCTTCAGAATTTTTCACAGCTGGTAAATAATGCTGTTTTACCCCTACAGTGACAAAGAAAGACACTCAGCCTTCAGTAAATCTTATCCTGCTGGCTGGGAATTCACATACTGCCACCAAGCCCATATTTCCTCTGTTACTGCACTCCTATGTTCACTCTCTCTGCTCACTCCTAACTTTGGCTTTTAGGGTCTGACTCTTTCCATAGCAGTTTTCTCTTTCCCACTCCTACACCACACTTTGCACCTGGTCTTTTCCCCAGCCATCCTAGTCCCCCTCTGGACATCTCTACCCCACTTGATGCAGATAGATGATGTCCTTGTTTTGGTATCCTCAAATCCATCATTCTTACCATCAATTTCTCTTTTATTGCTACTCTCTGTCCAAAAAGTAGATGTCCAAAATATTTGAAATCTAAACTCAGCCTGATAGCATAGCAAAGACAGTATCTGACTATAGAAAGAGGGCCCACAGTTTAATCACAAAACCCTCACATTTATCTTCTAATGTATCTGTGTCCATAATTAAAGCTCCAAACCTAAATAATGTGACATGTACACTAAGAATAACACTGAAATAAAATTTGAGACTATAATGTGATTAGACACAGAAGAGTCACTCTGAAAGGCCAAAAGAGAGAGATGCTCCAGCTTTGTATTGTGCTTTTCTTGGGTTAGAAAGGAACTCCTCTGCATTCAGAACACTACAAAAGTTTCACATTTATAACCAAATGAAGAGATAAAAGTCTGAATTAAAATGGGTAGCCACTGGATAGATGCTATTTCTCATTATTATTAGTCAGACTGTAGAGATGATTTTGATCATCACTATAAAGAATGACCCAATTAATATGAACCCAATTTAATACATTTTGGTTTATTGAATGTGCACTGCCTACCAAGTGGTGTTCCCACCTTTCAAGGTTCCAGTTTGACACAGTATTTTAATATCTTTCCCTGCTGACAGTATTTTTTCATGTGCAAGAGCACCACAGCTGCTGAACTGCAGGTTTGCCTTCTCTCCTCTGCTGCAGGAAAGCTTGATTATCCACACTGCATTATCCTGGGAAATTCCCCTGGGATAAATGTAAGCTCTGTATGCACATGTTGGGAGAAGCAAAGGCTCATCAGTAGCACTGTCTGTCATACAACATCAAAGCTTTGAGCTGCTGTGCTTTCTCGTCTCTAAAACCCATCCAGGGGAGTTGGGACAGGATTTTACAGAGAATATAGGAATGTTTGAATATAACCTTGAGGGACTGTCCTGAGGAGCATCCAAGGAGGGGTAGAGAGAAAAAATGCAAGGGACAAAAACTGAAAAGGCAACTTCAGCATAATAAAATGGATGGCAATTTGTATCTTAATTGCAGTCCCTGCTCACAAGACAATTTATTTTGAAAGAAGAAACTGTCAGGTGATCACAATTACAACTCTCAGTCTTTCTCATCTCTCAGTATGTCTGTGAAGTCAAAAGTTGTACAAAGGAAACCATATCTCAACTGAAATATTAAAGCTGTACTGAAAGCTTCTGAATGCATTTCCAAGGCATAAAGGAAGCTCAAATTGCAATACCCATTAATGAAATACCTTTTGCCATACCATGAACAGTTCAATCAACACTTGAGATACAGAAGACTACTGCAGGCATGAAGAAATCAAGTAAAAGTTCCCTTTTTCTTAAGTCTTTTTTATTTTGCCATATATTAAAAAACTTAGGTTGTAAGGAAATCTCCAAGGGAATAATAGAATACTTTATGTACGTGTTGCTCATCCAAGCTGAAAAATATGTTGCCACTACTGAAGCAGAAATGGGAGAAAGAAACAATTGTCCATATGTTGCTCTTGGTTTATACTTTGCTTAGCATGAAATTTACAGTCTTTTTCCATATTCCCTTTTCCATCTACACTCTTTAATCAGAGATTTTAAATTTCTTCCCTGACTGCAAAGAAAAAAGACTCAAGTACACTGCCTGCAAATCTGCCATTTCAGTGGAGAGAATATGCCTGCTCAGAGTCCTGGTGGCATGAAGTTTCCAAGATACAAAGACATCAGATTACTTGTAACACTAAAGCTAAAGCTTTAGGGGAAAAGGGATTAATCTTATATCGCATATGGTTAGCTCTTGTTCTCTCCTCCTTAGTTAGGACTTCAAATCTTTGCTCATTTGGTCTCTCTGGATCAGCCTTTCCCCCACTTTCAGACACATGGAGGGGTTGGGGTAGGAGGTGGAAGGCCAAAAAACCAGGGTAAGCCAGGCAGTGCCGTATGAGACAGTGGATACTGTCATTCCTCTGTAGAAAGAGTGCCTAGTCGTTTTAATTACTTAGTAAAAATTATTTGCATGCAGTTATTAATACTCTTGATTATTGTATTTAGCATAATGGTATCAACATGCAATATGAAGGTCTTCGCTGACATAAATAATTTGGGAGCAGAGTCTCATATGAAAATCACTTGAAGCTTTAAAGCAATACCAACAAATTTTTAATGGATTTCTGTGAAAGAAAGATCTCTGATAACTGGCCACAAAGAAACTAGCAATATGCTAAAGCAGAAAACTGGTACTACCCAGATCGGATTTTTGGATGGAGACCTGAGATAATCTTGAATATAAAGCTCTGCTTTAGCTCTTTCAGCACCTTCTGCTTCAGTGTCTGAATGTTTAAAAATGATTCATGATCAAAATTTGAATACTGAGGAATGCGGCAAGGAAGGAAACAAAGCATTTAATTTTATTATCCATCAATAGGATGCTAAAGTATGGAGATGAGTAGCATTTTAATACATATCATGAGCCCTAAAGCCTGCTTTTCCTAAAAGGGTAAGTTAACATAAAAGGATTGCTGAAGAAAACCAGTAAAGGAAAAGCAGGAACACAGACAGGTGATGGCAACTGATTTACATGGGGGTGCAACCAATGTTTGTGTTGTACACAACACAATAGTGGGTATTCTTATTGTTTGCTTCTCTGTTTAAAATCAGACACCCAGACATGTAGATATGATCTAGACACAAAGGAGTATATGACATGAATCTAGAAGAAAATTATTAATTCTTCTAGAAAGAATTTCAAACCATGTAATCTAAATCATAATTTTTTTACACTGATTTAAAGGTTTCCCTGAATCTTCCCTCACTTCATTGTCATTTAGCTGCAACCAACAAAAAACATGAGAAATCTCTAAAATCACAATGCTATCACTAGGGTATTGTGGACTTATACGTGTCTAGATCATACCTACACTTGCCTGGGTGTCTGATTTTAAACAGAGAAGCAATCAGTAAGAAAGCCAACTATTGTGCTGTGTACACCACAAACACACATTTCAGATGGCCTTGTTTTAGGCTACCTTGCTACCTAATGCAAGATGGTTGGCCAAGCTCAGTCTATAGGTCACATGTTCCATCTCCTACCATTGACCATACATGTAAATTCTAGATTATCTAGGGCTTGTGGGATAAGTTTTCCTTGGCTAAACAACATATTTCATGTGAGTACATTCCTACAGTGTTACAATACTCAGAGAGGGGAAGATGAAAGAAAGAGAAAAGAGGTGACTTCGTCTACACCCTTGAAAACTGTAAGGAAACAAATAATTCCCTGGTGGCTTCAGTGAGGGTGTCTCAGCCATGGGGTATTGAAGGAATGAGAGTGTGATGGGTACCCTCTGATATTTCACCTCAGGGAGGGAGGGAGAGCACATCAGGCCCACAATAAAATATTGTATCTCTGCCAGTGGCAGGAACTGGAGCATCTGATGGGCCATCATCCACCTCAGAGTGTTCCTGTGTCTCTTTCCCAATGCAGCCTGGTTTACTTTATTAGTAGTTTATATACTCCATATATGGAATTCTCATTCCATATACAGTATATTTCCAAAACAGCTTCATTTATTAGCAGTATCTTATCTGGTATATCAAGTAACTTTTTCTGTAGCTAAACAGAGGTAAAATTAATTTGTTTTTGTGGGAAGAGAACTCTGTTCCAAAGTTGACAGGCTTGTTCTCTGTGTATTTGTATTTGTGGTATCTAATTCTCCGTTAAGTGCTTTACTGAAATTTAAATACTCTTTGTGCCTAGAATTTGTGAATCACTTTCTTTTTTCATCTTTGCTGGCTCATAAACATTCAGCAGGTGTTCAGGGCTTTATGGTTTGCATGGTGCTTCTTTATTGACTGGTTTTGATATGTTTTTTGATTTACTTGTCTTATGTAGCTCATCGCTCACTTCCTGTAATTTTTCTTCAAAGTAATGTGGGCTAGCACTTGTTTAAAGAACAAAATACAGTGTCATGGAAGAGGCATGGGAACACAAACTATGAAAATTCAATGGATGAGCCTCTTGATCTGCTATGATCTTTGATACTGCTTATGAATAGTAGTTGTATTATGGTTATTTTTACCCTAGTTCATCTGCTTCAGATCCTACTACATTTTTTCTTCATCTACACACACTTGCCAGAAAGTAAGAGACTCTTAGTATGAGCAGAAATCTGTAAGGAAATGTGTTTTTAGTATGCCCAGCTAAATCTCAGGTTGGCACTATTCTGCCTGTGACACCTCTGAAAAACTAGGGACAAATTTTCCATTTCCAAGTAATTTTCAAAACTATTTACTGCTTACATACTAAATGGAAAGTGTTGTGAAGGGCACCTTTTTAAGTAGAGTTTGTTCTTTTGCTGTATGCTGTCGCAAGTGAGACAAGGAAGGCCCATTTTAAAGAAGTGTCTAATCATTTAGATGTAGTATCTTATTTCAGCAGACTTGGTTGAACAACTTGGAAGACTCAACAATAATTCAACTAAACAAACAGGTCCAGTTCTGAACACAGAGTAACTCTTGTCTAGCTGGTGGCAGCAAGACAACCTTACCCTGCAGTGGACCATCTGGCAGAGGAAAAGGCAATGCTCAATTTGCCACCATTTTCCATTAGCTTTGGCCCATGCTGCACTGCTATTGATTTACTCAGAGCTGGAATAACTCCTGGTGCTGTTCTCCATTAGAAGCAGAACTTGGAGGAATGGAAAACAGACTGGTGATCACAGTAGCCACACAGCACAGACCTGCCAAGCCAGGCTAATTCCAGTCATACTGTGTTAAAAAAAAAAGTTATGTACGCTTGTATATGTACACATACACACATGAATAGTTTTGAATTAAATAAACACCACTAAAATTAAAGTGTCCTGGGCACACTGATCAAACAGTTAGTCCAGTATCCTAAAATTGTGCTGGAAGGTTACTGCAATTTCCATTCCAGACATCTGCCACATCCAACCTCCTCTCTAAGCAGATGAAAATCAGTGGAGCCAGACAATGATGAAAAGTTTTGAGAGCAATGCAGTTAACACGTGCCCCTTAGAAAGAGAAAATGTGATTTTTTCAGCATGACCATGTTAGCAGGGCAGCAGCCACAGCACTGCAGGGCCAGCACTGCTCTGAGCCAAGGCTGTAGCTGCAAGAGCATCCTGGAAGAGACAACACTGGAGGTACTGCTGGAAGAACCCCCTGAATGGAAACAGGCAGCTTACTTCGGTGAGGAGGCAGGTAGTTTTATTGAAATGTATGAACAGCAACATTTGTGAAAGGAGGAGGTTGAGTTACTCATGGCTGAAATAATTTTATTCAGCCTTTGATGAGATGACTTTTGTCCAATACATTATTCACTGGCATTATACAACCAGTTCTGTAAGGAATGTGTTTAGTCATGCCATCTTGAATTGGCAGAATTCCAGATTTGATCCAAGATTTGAGAATGTTTGAGATGATGTATACTGTAAGAAGCCTTTCTGTGTGTACTGGGATTCAAGGGTCTATAAGAAATACTACCCATCCAGCTTTAAAATAATTATTTTTTCAAGCGAAAAATGTGGATTAAATATAATCACAGCAGGGCTGTGAGAAAATAAAGGGTTTTTGGTGTAACTCTTACCTGTGACCAACAATTTCAGTATTAAGTTAGCTGTTGTAAAAGTTAAAATGAAAATTTTACTCAGAATAGTCTTCAAATAATAGCTTGAAACTTAGATCTTTTCTTTTTAAAGTTTTTATGATTCTGGGTGAACATCCATGCAAATGCAAACAACAGAGCTGTGAGACACAGAGGAGCATTCATTATTGTGCTATAAGAAATCCACTATTGCAGAATTATGCATGACAAATATGGATTTTATACACATGGATGTGATTAATAAAATGGCAAGTTTCATAAATACACCAGAACAGTAATGGGTTTTACTCTATTTATGGCTAACTTTGTCCCTGCAGTAACAATAGTCCTATTGCTGAAATGATTGTCACATTCAAAGTGCACACCACTAACCACAACAAACACAGAGGCATTGCAAGGCATCTCCAAGGGGAACTGGCACAGTGCTGATGTCTGCATTTCTGCATCCATTCATACGTGCCTGGGAATTCCTGTCCCCATCAGTACCATTTCCTTTGTAGCAAACTCCTGGGGCACAGGTTAACAAAGAAAAACCCATTCTGTCATGTTGCTGGATGCAATAGTAATGGAAACCTGAACACATTTCATACAAAACTGGATATTAGGAGGAGTTAAACTCCTGATTCACACCCCATATCTTCAATTCTTTTGATACTGCAGTTTGAAAATCCACCAACCCAGTCTGATAAATGGTTTGACTACTCTTTCTTTGTAGCCAAGACAACACCTAGTAGCAGGCTCTCTCAATGATTCTCTGACTTACTAACTTTTTTTTTCTTTTTGCTGCTAACACATTCATTTTAAAATGAAAGATCTAATACAATTTTGTAGGTTAGCATGTGAATGCTGACTGGAAGCACTTGGTAACAATGATATTGCTGAGGCCTGCTACCACAAAGTACAAACACCAAGCAGGTCACTGATTTCATTTCCAAATGAGACACTGTGTTTGCAATGATAAAGGAATGACTAGATGTGTCCTCACGGTGCATCACTGCTGGCTCTGCTCCTGAGCTAATTTAAGTCAGCGCTGTGCTCTTGATGCCAGACATGCTACAGAGATTTAAGGCAGCTGAAGACCCATCCCACAGATTGCTGCTCCAGGTGCTGGTGAGATAGAATGTTCTGGGACTCACCTGGCCAAATAATACATTCACTGGTGTGTGGATCATTTGTGATTTTGTGGTAACTGGTGAGAAGATGAGAGGCAAAATGCTCCTCATGCCACAATTTGGTAATTCGGGCAGTAAGCAGTGAAGTGGGACAGACACACTCAGATCTCAGGACTGACAGCTTCAAAATAAATATCTCTTCCATAACACAACAGAGTCCTGAACCAGATCAACAGTCCTGAACGCTAGACAACAATCCTAGCTAACCAGCCAGTGACACCCACTGTGGGCTGAGAGAGCCCTATTTTGTCTTATCTCTGTCAAAACTTTAGGTGCAGAGTGAAAACAAAATCCAAACCCCAGAACCTGCCCCCAAGGGGAGCCAACAACCAGCTCTGGATGGCCATGCCTTCCCCCACCTCAGTGCAAATCAGCAAGTGGTGAACCACTACAACTCAAAGAAAAAATAAAAAATATTTTTATGATTAAGTAATACAAAAGAGACCAAAGTGTCAAGCCCAGTTTCACGGTGGGACTGTGAAAAGGCAGACACTGTCACAAAAGACTATGAACAACCACAATGACTTCAATCCAGTCCTTAATTCTCTCCAGATATCTGCCACCTTTCTCAGGCTTTTCTGTGATATATTTTTAAGCTACAGACTTCTAGCAAAATACAAGTTTTGATTACAAACTGGCTTGTCTCATGAATATTTTGCCAGCCTATTTGCATAAAAGATCTCATCAATTTGTTTTTCACCAAGAACATTCCTTAAGGCATTAGAAAAAATGTCAGCTGTGATTCTGAGCTCCACTTTTAAAATATTCACTGAGAGGAGAAAATTTATGCAAAATACATGGAAATGTACTAAAATAGTAGTAACAGTGTACTAAAGAATTTTCTTGCAATATTTGCAAGTTTTATTACATTTGGAGTTTTAATTGCAAGCAAAACAAGTGTTGTAATGTTTAGTGGAATTTTGTCTAGCACAGTTTCAGTAACACAAAATACCCACCTAGCATTGCATCTCTGCTCAGATAGATTTCATGCTGACCATTCCTCCTCTGAAAGTCAGACCTTACTTTTTTTTTATATCTTCATTGTGAGGTCATGAGGCAGCTCTGGGAAGTGGATGGGATGAAAACTCCCCATTAATGTATCTGAAGGAATTTGTTTATACTTGACTTTGGGAGATCTATGGCACAGTTTGGTCTCTGAAAGTCATATTCAGATTTTGTATAAACAAAACTGTATTTTTGCATTCATACCACTCTAAATTAGAAAATATAACCATGAATTTAGCCTAAAAAAGAGTAAAATAAAGGTTCAATCCCTTAACTTTATAATTTCATAGTCACTGAGTTAACATAAAAATAGAAGTTATCCCTACTGCTTCAGTTAAATGCCAAAATGTTTAAGGGAAACATACCCTCATTTCTGACACCTCTTTTGCAATGAATACTATCCTTGCTTCTGTATGGCAGAAAACCTAGCAGATTGCTGTAATATAAAAAGTGAAAAAAAGATGCAGCCTCTATCCTTGCTGCAATTGATTTGTACTATTATTCCTACTTCCCCACCTCTCTTCCTCCTGACCTTCATGCAGATGCTGCAAGTAAACAAATTATTCTTAGCTTTAGGTTCTATAACCATTCCCTGATGTTATTGTGGGAAGCTCTTGTACTGAATTACAATGGTTTTGTGTTCAGTAACATTGGGGCACTGGAGAACTGAAAATAAATTAAGAGCATTCAGGATGGTGTTATAGGTTGTCTTTAGTATTTAAAGACCATAGTGAAAAATGTACATCATAGTATGAGATCAGAAGGAGAAAAGGGCAGCATGAGAAGGATACAAAGCTACCAAACAGGTGTGGACAGAAAGAAAGCACTTAGAAAACCTTTCAGAGCCAAGTTCCACCCTTGAATAGCAATGGGAACTTCTCAGAGGTTTTGAAAAAACAGAGCTATAAAATCAGATCTATGATAAAATTCCTCTGCTCTGCCAAAACAAGGAGCCCATTCCTCAAATGAAATTCACTCACCTGTGAATGATGTGGTATCTCTGCAAATAATCCAAGGAAAGTGCCAGCTCACAAATGTACAGTTTAACAGTTCCTTCACTGAAGTGGACATTCTGCTGCAAATGGTAACGCAGGTCACCTCCAAGTAAGAGATCAACCACCATGAACATGTCTTCTTCATCTTGAAAGGAGTACCTGGAAGAAAGAGTTACAGCTGAGATCTCAGGTTGCATGATGTAGTCACAGCTGTGCCTTGGGGTGGCTCTCATTAAGGAGATCCTGGTAGGTCCCTGATTTGCTCCAAAGGCATGCACAGAAAGGCATTCTCACTGCTGAGGACCTGAGCCTGCAAACAGGCTTCAACTGTGGTGGGACTCTGAATATTTCAGTGTCGTGCTTTAACCCCGGTGACAACTAAGTAGCATGCAGATGCTCTCACTCCTCGTTCCCCCAATGAGCTGGGGGGGAGAATCAGAAAAAAGTAAAAACTTGTGGGTTGAGACAAGAACAATTTAGTAACTGAAAAAAGGAAAAGTATAATAATAGTATTAAAGTTAAAGCAGTAATAATTGCAATGAAAAGGAGAGAAAGAAAGAAAACCCTAGAAGAATAAGTGATGCACAACAGCAGTGCTCTCTACCCCCTGAATGATGTCAAGCCTGTCCCCCAGCAGCAATCAGGCCTTCCCATCCAAATCTCCCAGTTTACATGAGCATGATACTTTATGGTGTGGAATATCCCTCTGGACAGTTTGGAATATCCCTTTGTCCCAGCTGTGTTCCTTGCTGGCCCCTTGTGCAGCTCCTCACTGGCAGAGCATAAGCCACCAAAAATTCTTTGACTTAGGGTGAGCACTCCTGAGCAACAGCCAAAACATCAGTGTGTAGTCAACATTATTCTCATCCTGAATCCAAAACACAGCACTGTTCTAGTAAGAAGAAAACTAATTTTATCCCAGCTGAAACTGGAACATGAAGGCAAGCAGAGCTGGACCTGCTGCCATACTACTGTCTTATTTTAAACATGGATTAACACCTGAATGCTGATAAAACAGAATTTAAAATACCTTTACGATTTTTATATTCTTAAACCATATATTCATTCAGGTGACACAATAGCTTATGAAGTAGTACCAATAAAATGGAAGGTCTTGAAATAGACTTGGTATTTACACACATACAACTCTAGTTCAGTACTTATGGAAAGTATCCTGGCAGCATTGAGAGCTGCTGTCTCAGGGGTATTTTCCAGATTCAATAAATATACACAATGTTCTATTAGCTGAGTATTTTTTACAGCTTGCAGTGTAGGTCCAAATTCAATAAGGACTAAAACTGCAATTTTACTGCCTAACAATGCATATTTTTTTCAGTCAGCAACCTATATCTTATAAAATGTCAGAGTCTTCATGGTAACTGACTGAATTCTCCTGGACCCTTTCCCAGAACTGCCTGCTGAACACTCTGAGGACCAAATTCTGATGTGATTTAAATCCTGTAAATGCAAAGGTGTAGCCAGTCAATGAACAGTATATATAGACAAATATAGTGCTTGGGCAAGCAGGAATTTCCATGTGTTTCTACTTACCCTGGCTATGCTGCCACTGCTCTGGGCTTTTGTGGTCTGAGTGAACCAACAAACTCTAGATTTCGTTTCTAAATGCAACTTTATAAGATACAGTTTTCCCAAATGAAGAATGGTAGACACCTTATTTTTCATGTGAAATCACTCTTTTCTTAGAAATTGTTTAAGAATTAATTTTTATGTGAAGTTATATTATCTTATACCAGATATACATGGACTAATGAGAGGTGATCCACAATGAAAGTGCCTCTTCCAGCACCTTTCCTCCCATGAGGTGTGTAATATATGTTGGCTACAGATGTGATTCAATTCTCCTGAGCTGTAAAATTTATGCCAAGAAAATAAAACCAAGAGGGCTTGCAGAAAATCTGTGCACACCCTCCCCCCAGAGGCAGAAAAGTCTATATCAGATTATTTTAATTGACAGGTACAGTTTCGCTTTCATTCCCAGGATTGCACTTACTGAAATGAGGCACTGCTTAGGAATTGCCACAGATGGTTCATTTTGAATTTAATGCTTACTATTCTTCTTGAACACAGTTCTGAG
Organism: Rhabdornis inornatus; assembly: GCA_013397075.1. Taxonomy (NCBI): domain Eukaryota; kingdom Metazoa; phylum Chordata; class Aves; order Passeriformes; family Rhabdornithidae; genus Rhabdornis; species Rhabdornis inornatus. The sequence continues at coordinate 5,131,473 of VWZS01002995.1, read as the reverse complement.
AAGTGACTTTCTCTCATATTCTGCTCTTCTGTTGCACTTCTGTGTGACTGCCAAATGCCAGGAGGGGAAAGTAATTTATTTGCATTAAGCTTACTTAATAACTCAAACCTCTGAAGCAAAATAGTAAAGTAGGTGGCACATGGTGTCTGCTCACCTCTAGAGAGGTAGAATTTTGTAACACACAAACACATACACATACAGAGGTTAAAAAAACAGAAGGTTTCAAATATATTCAAATTCCTCCAAGTATTGTGTGTTACTGAGCCTGGAGCAATTGCAGAAGCAAAACTTAAATGTGTAGTTACATTCAGGATTTTTTTTCTTTTTTGACACTGTTGTTATTTTAAGTGAAGAAATGTAGCATTGAGCAGAGTTAAAATCATCATCACAGAATGGCTTTGGTTGGAAGAGGTCTTAAAAATCATCTATTTCCAACCCTCCTGCCATGCATAGGGACACCTTGCACTAGACCAGATTGCTCAAAGCCCCATCCAACCTGGCCTTGAACACTTCCAGGGACAGGGCAGCCACAGTTGCTCTGGGCAACCTGTTCCAGTGCCTCGCCATCCTCTGGAAAATGTTAATTTTTCCCTTCAGTTACCACTTGAGTAAGGTATAGATTTTTTTTATTTCTTTTTTATATTATTTAAAAAATAAAAAGTTGCAGATTGGAAACTCTACTTAAATGATAAGTGAAATATTATGTCTTGTCTGGGACTAAAGAGCACTCTTGGTGCCTAAAGACATGTCAGTAGAAATGGTACTGATGCACCTCTAGTTGTGAGATATAAATGTCCTAAGTAATTTTTTGGGCAGAGTGTGAAAGCAGCGTAAAGAGTGACTGCTGTGAATTTGCTTTTAAATCCAATGATTATTCCCATTTTTTTTGAAAATTATGTTTTAAGGTGAATATTCAGTCTAGAACAAAAGTCCCATGAGAACCATCCAGAAATAAATGTGCAATCTTGTTCACATCCAGACAGATGCTAACACTTGGTAGAACATGATTTTCACCCCAAAGAGGTTTTTAGTCTGATGTACTCTGGTTTTCTGTGCTTGTAAGTGGGGAATGGTGGTCCTTCATCACCTGCCAGGCAAGCTTTTGTGCATCTGTAATTGCTAATGATTTAAAAGAGAGATCAAACAAAGTTTTCTTACAGGGCTCAACCAGCCTTCACCCATTCACCACCCTGGGACTCTCAGGGCCTCAGGCATCTCCGGGAATCCAGGCTGGGATGACAACAGATGGGTTTTGTCCAGGGGCTTCAGATTTGCTAGTGAATCAATCTCCTGCTACTATGCCTTGCCTCTCAGATAAACACATGAAGTGCAACAACACCTACAAGGCTTCAGAAGTGACAGTACCTCTAGAACAAAGTACTTTCAACCCAAACACAAAAATCAACCCAAAAACCCAAATAAACAAAACCCTCAATTGTGGGAAATAGAAAAGGTATAAAACTCTCAAAAAGCTGTGTGAAAGTAAATCTCAGGATGGAGAAATGCAAGAATGCTGAAGATGCAAAGACAAGAAACAATAGGGCTATGAGCTGTGTAGAGATAGACCTCAGGAAAATATGTTAAGCAAAATAGTAGAAATATGTAAGCTTAATAATGAAGTTTTATCCATTGTTTTAAGCTATTACAAGCAAGCATTGTTCGAAGCAAGATGTACGTGTAGCTTTATTAACTGGCCTGAGCAAACGCTCGTCAGCTTTTAATATTATGCTATTGGCTAGAAAGTTGTTAAAAGACTTTGTAACAAAGAGAACTTTGCTGCTGCTAACAGCTGAAGCTGTTCCATCTCTCTTGCTTGGTTCTGTAAAATGAGACTGATGATTGTGGTGGAATAAAGGCTTTGAAACAGCTACTCCAACATTCTCATTCTATTATTTGTGTANCTCCCCCACCACCCTCAACTGCTGTAACCTTGTCTAAGAAATAAACAGCATTTTAAGAGCTGGCTGAAGCCTCCATCTCTCCGTCAGGCTCTTACACATAAATATATGTAAATATAAATTTTTAAAAAATATATCCCAAAAAAAACAACACTCAACAAAACCAAAAACACCCCCAACAACACCAAAACTAAACTGGGAGGCCTTCAGAAGTATGGCTAATATTTGCACTAGGCAGCCTTCTCACACAGGACACTTCTCAGATTCGTCTGGGCTGTCTTGACTAGATCATGATTTGCTAAGAGAGGTTGGAGCAGATGATCCTTGAGACCCTTCTACCCTTTTGTTCTACTATTCTGTGATCTTTCATGACCTGTGGAGGAGCACAGGTCAGTTTTATTTCCACATTGAAGGTAGAATGATGCACATCAAGACACAGTGGTGGTGAAGCTGTCTATATGGTCTCTGATGTTCTGCTCTTGCACTCAGAGCCACAGTTTGATCTTTTTCTTTTGTAGTGATACGTGTCTCTGGCAACTCTGCTAACCCTGCCAGAAGTGTTGTGTATACTGGTTTAGTTAAGACGTAAGCTGTACAGGCATGGTTTGAAGGAACATGTGCATGGACACGTTCAGTATCTCAGCAGATTTTTCCACCCTCTCTAAATTCTCTCACACCTGACATACATAATTATGCTAATTTTATGCCCCCTTCTCATGGACAAGGGTGTCTTCCAGTACAGCTGATCCACTGGGTCAAATCTTCATGGCTGGCGTTTCTCTGTCTGGATCAGACCACAGGGTGATTAAGACTACCCCAAGACATTTTCTGGAGGGTAAATAAATTCATCCTAGTGAAACTCTGTGTCTTTGGCCTAGCGGACAGCTTGGGCATGGCAAACAGGAGAAGGTCTCTGGAGATGACAGGCAGACTACTATGCAGATCTTGCAGCTACCAATTTCTAAGAATGCAGAGCAGGAGTTTCTCCAGGTCCTGCTGTGCAGCTGGGTACCAAAAATGGTATTATTTTCCTCCTACCCTGCTCTAAGGACTAACAGGACTCTGTGTGCCAGCTTAGACGAGTTTGGTTTGTGGTGTTCACAAGCAATCTAGTCCTATGCCTCTCTCCCTCACACAAATCTAGTATTCTGTCTTTACATAAGAAATGAAACATTAACTTTATCTCTTTTTTTTCTATTTCAGTATTTTAAGAAATAAGAGCTTTTGATATATTGGTCTAAGAATTGAAATAGACAAGTGAAATACTGGCCATGGGAGAAAGGAATCTTTGAGGATGTTGCTGCTGGTTGGGGAGCGGCCGGTGGCAAATCAGACCAGTGGAGATTAGTTTTTGAGCAAACACTGTAATTTTACTATTGTAAGCTTCTTATTTGCTCAAAGGTAAATGACATAGAAAAGGGTTGATTGGTTTTTGAAATAAACTCAGGGGTTGTTTGGGATTTTTATGTTAACCACGTAGCTGAGAAATACCTTCTGAATGAATTGTAACACTGCGACACGTTGAAGATGAATCAATTGATATTGAATATCAATGATACATTATTAGTTACCCTAAAGACAAAATTTTAATCCTCTTTGAAATGAAAGAGTAAATGACTTGAAGTAATAGTTCTTGCTTATTTCTTAAGTAGTGACATTCTCCAGTTATAGGAAAACTGTTCTAAATACAGATCCAGCCTCTGCTTTTGCTGGGTTGAAACAGAGTTTTAATGCATTATAACCATCTTTTTCCAAGTTAAGATAAAATAATAAAGCCCATAGCAAACAGGGAATTGAATTTTTGATTGTCTTCAGCCTGGAAGATAAACTATTATTGAACATAGTCCTGGATGGAAACACATTTAAACAAAGTACTTATTGAATAAGTTATATCTGTTTCCACATTTATATCTGTATATTTGTTTTAATAATACCTAATTTTTGTATTTATATCATATTTGTATTTATTATTTGCATATTTGCATTATTTGCAACTCTGTCTTCATAAATGCAGCTACAGATGAATTATTAAGATAATTTCCCCCCTTTCATTCCTTTTTTTAGTTAACGAGGGTAATTTTTCATTGAAATCCTTCCAGTTGACTCACCCAGTATTCATATATCTTGTTTCACATGAATTACTTGGGAAAAAGGACATAATTATGGATATTTTATATTTTACTTAAATTAAAGATTAGAAACACATTAGAAAATTTCAATCATTAAGACCAAACCTAACTCCATGATCTTGAGGTAATCAGTTAAAGCAAGATATGCAAAGTTCATACTTTCAGATAACACTGAATATGACAAATGGTTGAACTCTGGTGTCTCCTAACTACAAAATTAAAGAAGGATCCTTTTCTGGTTTTCCCCTGGTAACATTAGAGGGACATGGTAATTTTTTCCCCACTAGTAACTTTTGCTAGTAACTAGTAGATTTTTTCAGTGTAGATGTAGACACCATTTCTTGATATGGTGACTTTGCTTTTTTTTCTTACCAGTCCAATTTGAGTAACTATGTCATAGAACACTCCTCACCCACTGTAAAGCAGCAACAGGTTTACCCAAGACTTGCATTGAAAAAGATCAGGTCACTTAAAGGCTTGAATAATTTGATATTTGCCAAAGAACAGTTAGTCAGAGAAGAAAAATAACAGTCCAGAGCTCTCTTGTATGGGTATGGTGGAATAAAACATAATATAAGCTTGTATAAGTTATAATATAGGTGCCAAAAATAGCAACTTTGATCAGTCAAACATCAAATCATTACAATCTTCCCCATGCTGAGAAGGTGTGCTGAAAACTGTTACACCCACTGTGACTGCAAATAGCAAATACTTACCTTTGAATTACATTTTTCATAAAATGAAGTGTCCAAGGCAACCAAATTAATGTTTTTGTTTAAATTTGTGTGTTCTGCCAGCCAAGGACAAGCCTCAAGAGACAAAGCCTCAAGATTTATTAACTTCATAAATACAAATATGCAAGTATTTTGAAGGAATGTTGGAAATGTTCCTTCATAATATCTGTTTTGTTTACATTTCTATAGATTTCTTTGTTATTTTAGAAAATGGATAAACATTATTTATTGAAATTTGAGATTTGTGCTTGCAAAGTCTTTAATAGAAGTCTATTGTTGGAAAGAGAAGGAAATATGTCTATTTCCAAACTCAGAAAGACAAGAGTCATTTCTACAATGCTGTTAGGAACAAAGGACAATTACTTCCTTTATTCTTCTTGTATTTCTTTATAAAGATATGAAAATATCTTTCAGTATTCTCTAAGAAAACTTTTGAGAACAGGGAATTTCTTCTGTAAGGAATTATGTTCATGCTTACACCTTCTCAAATTCTATTCAGGGCTGAAGTGACCAAATAAAACCGGTAAGAAAAATGCCTAAATAAAAAATAGCCTGAAATTAAGTTGAAAGATGACTAGAATTAGTTTCAACAAAGATAGTAGGAGACATATCACAGACTCATTAGCATAGCAAATATTTACCTTTAGCTCCCATACAGGCAAGGATTATTAATTAGAGACAGTTTAGTATTCATCCTCACATGAAAGAAAATTTTCTCCCTCCAGGAGGTTGAGAAGACTACAAATCCTCTTTGATCTGAAAAAGAAGTGTTCATTGTCTGGACAGGAGCTAGCCATGTGCACTGATAGCCCAGAAAGCCAAATGTGTCCTGGGCTGCATCCAAAGCAGTGGGAGCAGCAGAGCAAGGGAGGGGATCCTGCTGCTCTGCTCTGCTCTCCTGAGACCCCACCTGCAGGGCTGCCTCCAGCACAGGAAGGACAGGGACCTGCTGGAGTGAGTCCAGAGGAGACGCCAAGATGATCAGAGGGATGGAGCCCCTCTTCTGTGAGGAGATGGGAATTCTGAGAACTGGGATTGTTCACCCTGGAAAAGAGAAGGCTTTAGGGTGACCTAACTGGGGCCTTCCAATACCTGAAGGGACCCTACGAGAAAGAAAGCATGTAGGGACAGGACAAGGTGGAATGGCTTTAAACTCAGGACAACTTTAGATTAGATATTAGAAAGAAATTCTTCACTGTGAGGGTGCTGAGGCCCTGGAACAGGTTTCCCAGAAAAGTTGTGGATGCCCCTATCTGGAAAGTGCTCAAGGCCAGGTCTGGTGAGGTTCTGAGCAACCTGGTCTAGTGAAAGGCATCCCTGTCCAGAGGAGTTGGAACTAGATGAACTTTGAGGTAAGTCCCTTGCAACCCAGGCCACTCTATGACTTTATGATCATTCCCATATGCAGTGTCAGCATTTGGCTCAGTTGAGATACACAAGTTACACAACCATGCCATGGGCAGGCAGTGAGCAGCAATGAACTAAACATGAAAAAGCAAAATGCAAAATAACTTTTGCTTGCTCTTTTACTATGCACTTTGCTTTCAGCTGATGAAATAAAACTTATTACTATATTTTTGCATGCACAAACTACAGTCATTGATCAATGCTGTTTTGAAGTGTTTAAGTTCTTTGTGAGTCCTGATCATTTGAGATGTTTTGTTTTAGAGCACATTTTCTTTCACTCCTTCACCTGGTTCTAGTCAACCAATGCTTCGCTCCACCTAAAAGAAGCTTCTTTATTTCTGCCTCTGATTTTGCAAATGCTAGGGGAGTAAGAGGCCATTTGAGGTGTGGGTCATGGTAATAACTGTAGATTGTGAAAAAGAGCAGGTTTAGATTTGATGTTAGGAAGAAATTCTTTACTCAGAGGCACTGGAACAGGTTGCCCAGAGAAGCTGAGGATGGCCCATTCATGGAAGTGTTCAAGGCCAGGTTGGATGGGGCTTTGAGCAGCCTGGTCTAGTGGAAGGTGTCCCTGCTCATTGGAAGTAGATGACCATTAAGGTCTCTCTCAAACCTAATCATTCTACAAAAATATGGTATTTTGTTTGTCTTTCATTATGGTGATATGGTAGAGAAACCATGAGAGGAACCGTGTGATTAAATGTAGGTGGTCGTCTTCTAAATGAGAAAGAGTCTTACTGTTTTCTGTTCCTTTTAGGCTGGGACTAAAGAGCTTAGATCCAGGGTTTGCATACAACCCACAGTCATATGCGATCTTTGACACTGAGATTAAGTAGTGTTCACTGAACATTAAAATAGACGCACAGAATAATTTTGGATGGAAAAGCTCTTCAGATGTCAGCAATTCCAAATTCCAACCTCCTTAAAGCTGGGCTAGTTCCAAACTAGGTCAGGTTTTCTAGGGCCTTATCCAGGGCAGTTTTGAAAGCATCCAAGGATGAGAATTCCACAGCCTCTCAGGGAAGGTAAGCATGTTCCAGCCACTCACTTAGTCTTGAAGAGACATTGTGCTTATATCCAGTTAGGATTTCTCTTGCTGACCTATGTCACTTGTGCCACTCATGCTTTCAGTGTACACGAGTTTTTCTCCATCTGTAGGTATTGCCATCTTCATGTCATCACCACCACCACACTAATAACAGGGTAATGGCTGTAATTAGCTCCCTCCCTCAGCTCAGCAGTGTCATGTCCCTGCTCTGCTCTCTAACCCAGGAACAATGATGCTTCCTCAGATCTTGTAGAAAAGGGCTGGATTAACTTACTCCAGGGAAGACCACTGCAGTAGGTGAATTTTGAGACAATGACATTAGTTGAAACTTTCATGAACACTTGTTTAAGGCCTAGCAAATTTCAGACAAATAGGATGAGTTTTTGGTACACTATGAACAATCAAATGGAGGAAAAAATCCACACTGCTATCAATTACTGTGACTCTGGAAACATTTTTATTCTCACACATTAAGAGCTCTGTTTTTGCAAATGGCTGGTCTCTAAAAGTGTTTTCTCATAATTTGTTTTTCAGGAGAAAATTAATTACTTTTCTGGCTCATTTGCTCATATAGTTGTAGGCTTAATGGCACAGTCTCATGATAAAGTCTGTGTTTTCTCAAATATTGTTAGACCAATGATAAAGTAAGACTTGCAAATGAATGCAAAATAGGCTCATTTCTCAGTCTATTTGTTTAGTATTTTCAGCAGACTTGGATGCAATATCCTCAAAGCTCATTTTAATTGTTCTGCTATCATGAGAAGCATGGCAGCTTTCACCAGCTTCACTCAGTTCTACTCTCTGAGACCAAAGTCAGCTTCATTCTTCATCAATCATTTTCCAAGTTTTATCTTTCATATATCTTTTGTTGACTGGGATAAAGAAAAGTCTGCACTATCTTCTGTTCTATTTATAGAATAGAAAATTGGTACATCACAATTACACGTGAGAGCTCTATCCTGGTTGAGTGAATCAGAACATATACAGGAGGCACTTGGGATTTGTTGATACTCTCATGTGAATGCAGCCTCTAAAATCCATTCAGCTGTGTTGGAGATGTGCTGTGACTTGGCGAATGTTCACCAAGTTCTTCATTATCACTTTGTGTTATTATCACTGCCAATTTATAGCACTTCAAATGCATGTGGCACTATAGCAGTAGCAATTACGTGTATAGTGCCAACTAGTCTCTCTTGTCCCCGGCTTGTCTCAAACACTTCCAATTCAAGCAGGCAACAGACATCTTGTGTGACAAACTCAGGGAAAGTACTCACACAAACAAGGGCCCCACTACCAATACAGGAAACCACTCACCTAGGAAAATAGGTACTGGAGAAATTTGTGTGTGAGGAAAAAGCTCATGGGGAATAGTGGGCTGAAAACTTGGACCCTATTTGGGATGCAGGTCGAGATCTTAGTCTGCAACTTGCAAAGCTTGATATATTCATAAATGATGGAATAACAGAATCGTTTAGATTGGAAAAGACTTGCAAGATCAAGTCCTACCATTAACCCAGGACTGCCAAGTCTACCACTAAACCATGTCCTTAAGAGCCACATCTACATGTCTTTTAAACACCTCCAGGGGTGGTTTCTCTACCACTTCCCAGGGCAGTGTGTTCCAGCGCTTGACGTGGTCCATCCTGATAAGTTGAAAATTAAGCATAAGAAGAAGGAAGTCAGCATGGATGAGCAAGAACATCCTAAGTGAATTCAGAGAGTAAAAAATAAATGCATAAGAGGTGGAAGTAGGGGTGGGTGATCCAGGAGGAACACAGAGTTATCTGGTCTTGAAGAGATAGGGTTAGAAAAGCCAAGGCTGACCTGCAGTACTGCATCCCATTCTTGGCTCCCCAGTCCATGAAGAGTAAAGTGCACAGCCACAAAGATAAATAAAGGACTGGAGCATTTTTCATATGAGGAAAGATGAGAGCTGAGACTGTTGACCCTCTAGAAGAGACGGTTTAGGTGGGATCTCATCAATGTGTATAAATACCTGATGGGCAGAAATGGAGTGAGAAAGACTCTTCTCTATAGTGCTCCAGGATAGGACAAGAGGTAATGAGCACAAATTAAAACAGGAATCCCGTGTAAACACAAGGAAATACTTCTGTGAGGCTTGTCAAACACCGGTTTGACAGGTTGCTCAGAGAGGCTGTAGAGTCTTCCTTTGAGGAGATACTAAAATCCCAACTGGACAACATGTCTTGGGTGACTCTGTTTGAGCTGAAGGTTTGCATCAGGTGAACTCAAGATGTCACTTCCAAACTAAACAATTCTGTGATTCTGCAACCTTTTCATTGCAGCAGCTAACCAGCTCTCTAAACTACATACAATTAAAGGAGTGTTGAACAGAATTTGAGCAGAGGTTTGTCTTGTGGAGAATTTCCTGTTTCTCTTCCCTCTTTCTCACAACCTCATTATTTGAGATTCACAGTTTTTCAGTGAGTGGAAGGTTTTAAAAAAGTAATTACCAATGCTAATAGTTAACTACTAAACAAGGATTTCAACCTGATCAAATAACCCAAAGTTTTAGAGCACAGAGCAATAACATTGTGCTGGGACAACAGAAGTTAATGAAAGAAAACTGTTACAGGTCTGGACTTATACTTTCTTGAAACCCAAAGTTCAGAAATCAAACTTGTGATAGATTACAACAAATGATTCCAAATTCTCTCTGTATTTAACTTCAAACACTGTCATATTTTAGAGACAACTTTATGTCTTTTTTTTTCAGTTTTATGAAGCAAAGAAACATCAAAATTGCAGCACTTATCATTAAGCTTCAATCATAACAAATTTAATCTTCAGCACATGATTCATTGAATGAACAACAAATCACATACTAGGGTTAAGAATAGGTATGTTTTTTTGCTGTGTATAACCTTAGACACTGCACTGATTGTGTATATATATCTCTGTGTGTTTGGCACCCTGCATGGATTGAGAGGCTTAAAATAGTGCTATTCTTTTTCATTTATTTAGGCATGAACAAGATTTTCTCTGAGCTACACAAACCCCTTCATTTTCCTGGCATGAAACCTAGAAAAGGCAGATCAATCTTTACTTGCACACATAGACCTTCTGTAGCTAGTTTACTCACTAGAATTGGGCAGATTTCCTATCATCCCTTTCCCTCTTCCTGACTTCACTGTAAATGAAAATTTCTCACTGTTACTGAAATAAAAGGTTCATCTTATTTCCAGTATAATCCTGGTGAATAAAGCCAACTAATCAAAAGGTTTCACTCAAGCAGCTTCTCTTATCTTCTGTCAGTAAAATAGTTAATTTAAAACTGTGGTGCTGAAGTATGAAGCTTTCAATCACATGTAGATGCCTATGAACATTTTCAGACATTTTTTTTAGTATGATGTACCTTATTTCTTAACTGTGGGCATTTCTAAAATGTTAAAATAAATTAAACAAGATGGACCAAAACATGTCTCACTCTGTCAAATCTTCACTAGCTCATTTCAGACTTACCCTCTTAATTGACATGCAAGTTATTTTGCAAGCCTCCCAAACCAAAAAGATGAAGCAAAAATCTGAATAGTAATGTGAAAGATGTAGTGCAAAACAAATTAGGCTTATTGTTTCTCTGTCATTTTAAACAAGGACAGAAAGCTGTTTTCAGTTTCAATTTAAAGATAATTTCTTTCATACAAAAATTTCCTTACAAAATTCAATTTCCATGCAAAAACCAATTCTTCTGAAAGGAATGTAAGATAACAGTGTGATTTAAGTGATTCTTCAAAGCAGCATGAGCATACATGAAATAATCTTTTCTTTTTACTGTTGTTTCTCATCCATACACCAAATCTAGGAGAAACCTTAAAAATCCAAAAGGGCAGGGACTCAACAACTTACTAGAACTGAGTTTCTTAGACCCAGTTTTGTCCAGTCTACCTTTGGGTACATGATTAATGTACTTTAGGATACAAAAGTAGTTTCTCTGTGGTGACTGTGCAGTTAGCAGGACACCTCTGGTCCTGCTCACAGCTGTGGTACCTGCCCTCTGGAATTTCTCTCTTTTTCCCACTGATTACAGAGGCAGACCAAGGCCATAAGGCTGATGTCTGAAGTGAGCTGGGAAGAATTCAGGTTCTCTAGAGCTTGTCTTTTCTATTTTGGGAAGTCCCTAACGTAGTCAGAACACCACATTCACATGTTCATTTTGTCTGGTACAGAAGGGTTGGTAATCATGACTGTCAGAGAATATTTTTTGTTTGATCAGCAGAGAAAAATATAAGACAGATTTTCTGACTCATGCTGGCCTTACAAATTCTGGGTTCCTTCCATAACTGTGGTGCATATCTTGCTTCTGATCACTGAAGGTCCAGGAGGATAGACGTTCATATATCCACATTAAAAAGACAGGAAATACATTAATTTGCAGATACAACATGTTACGATGCATAAGCCAGGAAAACAGGCAAATAATGAAAATTTCCCTAATTTTCTATCTATGCTGCTCAACCTCATCTGAAGGAGCTTTTTGTTAATGTTCAATTTCATGTCAGTGACACCTTGTTCTTTAATAAGAACAAGATTTAGTGCAAAGAGACATGGAAAGAGTGAGGAGCCCTTCAGGTTAGGGATCCTGAATTAAGAAGGAGATTTTTTAAAGCAGTTATAGGAATAAGTAAATTAAATAAAAATAGGCAATTCTCCTTTTTTTTTTTTTTTTTTTTGTTTTTTTGTTTTTCTTTTGTTTTGTTTTGTTAATATTACTCTCTCCACATTGACCCAAGCATATCAGTGAAGTTTAGAGGAAGAAAAGCTGCTCAAAAATCTCCTTTGTTTAACACATCTTACTCCTACATAATGATAAGCAACTGAGTTTCTCCAGGTACTGCAGTGATCAGTCACAGAGCTGGTCACAAAGTAACCTGCATTGGCTCACAGCAGTGTGAGGATTCAGATGAGAACATCTCTGGTTATTTCTCAGCTGGCAGCATCTTGTGCTCATTAATTTGAATATGAGCAGCCAGATAATCAATGCCCATGATTATTAGTGTTCTGTTTCATGGCAGCTCTTGTGCTGTGCTCATGCCATGATTACTGCCACAGAAGGCAATGAGGCTTCCATCTGTATTTTGTGTATGTGCCACATCTTCATGTCCCCTCCTTTTCCTAGCATGTGAAGTGGAACATCTTCCCTTGGTAGATCTTTTGGGTCTTTTTGTTTTCTAAATGTGCAGCACTGTGAGTACAGTTAGGAACATTCTTTGATGCTCTCAGTAGATACAGAAGTTGTTTAATACAGTTCTTAGAGCATGGTTAGAACTATAGCTCTAAAGAAAAGAAAGGGAAGGAAACCCTTTTATACCTTTATTTTATCCATGAATTAGGCAAATCTATTAATAAAAATATATTTTTCAGAGAAGATGTGCTGAATGGGAATTTATGATCTCATCAAGTGAAAAAAAAGATCCAAACCCAAACTCTAGTTCTGCCTGTATTATCTTTGTTTAAATTTTCTGGGAATGTATCTCAATGATTCACTGTTCTTTATTCATTGTAACTGCTGTCAAAGAGTAATATTTTTATCATGGTAGAAATTTATTTCAGAATATGAATAATCAAACCTTACTGCCACCCTTGGATTCAGCATCTTGTTTTTTCAATTCCAATTATAGTCACAATACATATTAAGATTTGTTATAAAACTGAAATAACTCTTGCCTTTCTAATTTATAGTTGAGTTTATCAAGTTGATTCAGAGCAATCACAAAGAAGCAACTTCAGATGTCAACTCCTATCATTCTATCTCACCCCAGACATTTAAATTAGTCTGCAAAATTGCCTGTCAAGCCTTCAGTGTTTCCTCTTTTTTAAATTTAGCATGTCAGAGTCATGTTGTGTGTGGTAACATTGCTTAGGTTAGTAGAGAAGCAGAGAAGGAGCATGTCAAACTGTCAGGAGCAAGGCAGAGACCCCAATGAGAGCAAAGATCACCTTCAAAAGTACCATTGCACAAAGGAGGGATCATGAACTACATCCAGGGCTGAACAGAGGGCCTTTGTTATCAGGCATCTTTTTCCAGGTGCAAACAGATGCAGACGTAAAGGTGTAATACTGAAAGCTGCCTCACAGGCATTACTTCCCAGCTTCCACACAGAGGGCTCCTTGAACCACTATATCTATGTTAAGAATACAACAGTATGCAGCAGTTATTAATTAAATACAGTAGATGTAAATGGACTTACTGGTGTCTCTCAGGAAGGCTCCCCTGACTGCATGTTCTCCACTATTGCAGGCCACCTGCCAGAGACAGGTTGTGCTATTGGTTAAGAAGATGACACAATGAATAAATTGGATGCAGTGGTTGTGGATGGCCAAATTTACAGCTGAAGACCTGCAGTCCATTCTCTGTACTGATGAGCAAGTGGCCGGGCAGTTGCTTTTTCCAGGGACTCAGGACAGGATGGAGTGTTGCTTCCTTTCCTGCCTCTGCACAACTATGTCCTGATCCTACCTTGAATCTCTCTTAACCTGTTTCCTTATAAAGAAAATAGGAGGGGAAAAGAAATGTAAACAACTGTGCTTCAAAATTAGTTTCACTGATGCTTATAAACGTCCATGGAAATACCAGATTTTTATTTTTCTTTTCAACCTGTATCCAAACACTGGGATACATGTGTGTATAAAAGCTGGGAAAGGCATCAGCCTGGTGACATGACAACTTGAGAGCAGGGCAGTCCAGACACTGAGGTGGGTGTAGATCTTCTGGCTCAGGCAATCCAGCAGCCTGCATAAGGGGGAAGAAGGCAGAAGTCCAAGCTGGGAGCTCTTTCTTCTTCACAACCCACTAGCAAAGGAATCAAGAGTGTGGCTCTCTAACAGTCCTCCAGGCAAGACAAGAAGGGGGCAAGTTTCCAACAAATTTTTTTCTTAATTGACATGTCTTCAGAACATCTGATTCGCTTTAATTGAGGTTCTTCTCATTTTTCTGTAAAAGTCTCAGCCACGTTCAAACGCAGCAAATTTATCTTACTGCACACAAAGAGAAAATGATTATAAGCTGTCTCCCCAAGTTGTATTTGTCTTAATTTGAAATAATAATTGAAATGGATCTGACTCTCAGTACTAAGGCTGGCAGCTGTGGCTAAATTGGATGGGACAATGGAAACAATATATTCCTTTAATAAGCTAGTATGAGACTGAAAAACGTCTGCATTTGGGACTGGGACCAAGAAAGAAACATCACTTTGTTGAACACATTAACCAAGCTTCTAACAGAGGCTGATGGCAATTTACACACAATAGCAGAAAGTGGGAAGATACTTTTAGCATTCAAATATGTAGACTGAAGATGTAAATTTATCCTCTAACAGAGGGAGGCAAATAGCTGCAGAAATCATCCTTTGTGAATTCGTGTGTTAACTACAGTCTTGAGTACAGACTCAGTAATGCAGTGAAAGCAGTCGAGAAAGCTGAAATTCTGAGAATGAAGTTGGGTAACAACCTAAAAACAAAACTGGCAGGGACAAAACCTTAATTTTTTTTCTTGGTCTCACATCCTTCTGTAATGCTTAGGCCACATCTTTAAATAGGCAGGAAAAAAGCAGGAAATTCTTTGTATCTATAAGTTCATCCGTGTGCAAATATGGAATCACCTGTACACACCCCTGAACACTACACCAGTGTGATACATCTGTCTGTCATCTCTCCTCTCTTTTCTAATGATGACAATATTCAGCATCCTCACAAACTTGTTGTTAGGAGGAAATGATGACTGCAGAGCATCCTGCACATCCTACTGAGGCTGTTATCCAACTGTTCTGGTTTGTGGTTCTGCCTCAGGAAAGGAAATTATATTGCAAGATGCAGGACTGCTTGCACTGCAAAACAGAAATGAAAAGAAAGGAAAGTTTTTAACAATGGACTAGGCACACACTGCCTTCTGTCACTGCTCTGCATTTTGCCAACAGCATCCCAATAACAAGGGCACAGTTGTCCTGTTGTGCCTGGCCAGATCCCCAGGTCAGAGGTTTTTGAGTCTGACTTTACAGTGCAGGAACAATCAGACAGCACTGGTTAGAGATGGAACAGTCTGTTTCAAATGGATATTTATGAGGAAACCAATATGAAATTTCTTTGTCTTTTCACGCCATCTTGTTACGTAGAAGGGAGAGAACAAATGGCCCATGTACCACTGTCATTAGAAAAGACCTGCTTGTCCCTGCTTCACTTTGGAGAAAGGATTCCGATTGCCAGCAGGGAGGAGGGGAGTCTGGGCAGTCACACTGCCCAGCTGTTCTTTCACATCCAGCCTGTGGACTCCAGATCACATTCTCCCTTTGTTTCCCTGCTGTCCTCAACATGGGTTCCAAGATCTCCACCCCAGGTCACTGCTAGCAGAGATTTATATTGTGCTAAAGCATCTCCCTTCCATTTTGGCTCTGCATCGAATCACGTCCTCCCAAATTGCTTTCCAGCAAAGCACCTCTGAATTAATCACTGAGCAGTGATTAAATTCACTCATTAAATGCATGTAGTTCATATAGAAAAGCAGATCCAAAACCAGAACCTTTAAGCAAGTCTTCTCACCTGCTGGGAGGCAGGTCATTCAAAAAGAAGCCCACTACTTTTTGCATAGAAGTGACTGGCAATTTCTTACTTATGAAATGAGGAAAGAAAAACACTATTTAATCAGAAAAGCTCAAAAGTGGTCTCATCTGTAACAAAACATTTATAGTGAGGTGGATGTGATGATGGTCTGTGCTCAGAAAGATAAGAGCAGAGCATGACAAAAATTCACCTCAAATGAATCATCAAGAGAAAAATATTTAAAATAAAAAAGGGCTAATTTCCCAAATGCCAGACTGTAAATCACCTTATCTCACAGCTTCAAGTCCTCTCTCACAATATGGCAGAAAAACAATTCATAACAAAAATATGCATTCACACCCACCACACAAAACTCCAAACGCCAAAGAATTGGGTAAAACCAAACAAAGCAATTATTACAGAAGTTAAAAATGTTCATTTAGAAGACCTATTTAGATATCTACAAGGGAAGATAAACTATTTGTTTGTTCCTTTGACACAGTTATAACTTGCTGCTTTTGTTATTGGCACTGCTGATGCACAGAACTGGTGACAATTCTCAAAAGGATGATCTAGTGGGCACTGGAAAGGGAACAGAAGAACATCAGCATTTAGTGGAATGTTTATATGGTGAAAACTGTAAAATCAGCTGATGGCAGCATGAGGCCATCAAGGTACCAGCAGAATTGAAGTTTGGTCTCCATGACAATGTCATAAATTGTGTATGAAATTAATATTTAAAAGGCAGGAAAGTCCTCTGAAGCACCAGGGGTTCATCAGAGAGCACACAAAAAGGCCAGCAGACACCTCGAACTAAATATTTCCAGAAAAACAGTTTAACAGCTGGGAAAGTCATTCAGTACTTTCTCCGAGTCCCCTGCCATTTTCCACATCAGGGATATAACTAAATTCTCTATAGTAAAACCTTTATAGCATTGATAGTCTGCTCATACATTTATCAGATCTGCTGACATGTACATTTGAATTTTTCAAATATTCTGAAATATGCACTTTCTTCCCACCTAAATCAACTCACAGTTTTGTAGCTGTCAAGAGTTAAGATTTGGGAGGCAATTAAAAGGTGTTTTAGATGGTTAATAATTTCACCTTTAACGGGTGGATTAGCCTTGGTTTTTGGCATTTAATTGCACTGTCTGACAAAAAAAAATTACCCAAATGCTTTTAAACAATTCGTGAATGTCCAATTTGGCTTTTTATAACTTTTCTTATATATAATTACAGAATACTAGATATTTATTCACTTGCTTTCTCACAGAAATTTGTGTGTATTTGACCAGTAATTCACAAGACAATGATTGGTTTTGTTTCATTTTTGCCCTCTCAGCTTTTGCACTAGTGGGCCAAACCATGAATTTTTTAATTTAAGGGAAATTCTGAATGGTAAAACTTTCTAAGACCTTCCATTTCTTCCTTTTTCCCCAGTCATGTCAATTACTACCTCACAAGTGCCAAAATGAAGTATAGTAAGAAGTAGAAGAAAGAGAGATAATGTTAACTGAGAGTTTATTTCCTGAAGTCAAATTAGTAAGAAATACCATTTAAAAATGCCATATTAAATAAGCATATTAATAAACTGCTTTTACTACATCAGTACACCAATCACTTTTATGTTAGTTCCAAACTTTAAAAGACATGAATTCAAGCAATTTCAAAGCCACCTCCTTTTCCAGCCATCTCCTGCTCCAAATGAGAACACCCAGTTTCAGGGTCTGTGCCAGCTCAGAGAATCAGTCCCTTCATTAGAAGGAGACTGAAGTGCTCACAACTCATTAGCACTAATCTTGTCTATTAAATCATCATAATTGTCACCTCTCCCAGAACAGACCCATTTCTTGTCAAGAGCATTCTCATCCCTTACCAGCTCTTCCCCACACTTGTCTGCATGGTTACAGAAACTAATTTTTCATCTCAAGTCATATCCTTCTTTTCTCTAGCTCTTCAAGTTCACCTGTTCAAGGTCAGCTAACCACAGTATGCCCTTAGGATGAGGTACACAGGCCACCTGCTCTATCTGCTCTTTCCACTCTCCACATCCCACTCTACCCACAGAGACAACTTGTGTCAGTTTTATGAGCAGTTTATTCATATAGTATCATCAGGGCTGCTGTTTTTTGCAGGGCAGGCTTTGTTGTTATCAGCAGAAAAACTGCTGTGTAAATCCACTCCTTGCTTATTGCACTATTTCTGTGTCCTGGATTTAGTTCCTGTACCTCAGGAGTCACAAGATACAGCACAAATGCACTGAGATCTTAAAATTAAATATATGAAGCAAGTCTCCTCCCAGCAGTCAGCTTTATGCAGGGAAGGGAAAAATCTTCAAAGCCTTTAAAGAGGAGTATCACATGGATATGAATTAAAGAATTAATAGGCCTCAAGTACAGTACTGATTAGTGACTTTTAATAGGTTTCACAGCACCCCTGTGAATTATGTGGCTAACATTCATGTCTCCATTCTACTAATACATTTGAAATAATAAGATAACCTAAAGCTGCTGAGAACTGTTCATCTTGTTAGTGGAATCCAATATTGAAAGGATTTCTCAATTCCTATCTGGGGGAACACTCTGCCAGAAGAGAGCAGGTCAGCTCTGACATCAAATGCAATGAAATGATGTTCAGTGTCTTGGTGTCTATCTTTCAATTATTTTAAATACTCAGTGACTGTAATTGCCTTTCTTTCTAATGGTTTTAATTAGGCAGCAGCTTGTTAGTATGACACAGTTCTTCTTTAAATAATCTGGTAGAAAATTTCTTTACTGATATTTCAGGTGATTCAAAAGAAAAAGAGGGAAATTTCATGACCAAAACTTCAGATTTTGGCAATCATTGCAGAAAGATGATCTGATTCTATGCTGTGATGCCATGGCTTTTTAATGTTCATATTATAGCAAATTTCTAAAAGCCTGATGATATGTAAGAGTCAGGACGTTTGTAATTCACTGGTGAAAGAGGTGATATGGCCAACAAGTGAGTTCGAAAGTCTAATGGAGATTTGTCAGATTTAATAATGCAAATTAGGTGCTGCTGCTTTCGATGAGTTGTTGGATTTTAATCAGTGGAATCAGTTATAAACAGCTATTGCTTATAGAAATGTGAATGTTGTTCTGACAGAGTGGTTTCTGGGCTATTGCATCTGCAGATATAATTCTTCACAGTTGTTGGGATGTTCATTCTGAATCATGGCTGGTTAACCTTTAAAGGCAGATGCCTTTAGCTGAACACTTTGTGCTAAGTCTTACCACTCAACTGACATGTAAGTGATTCTATAGCATGGGAAACAGAACAAGAGTTGTCAAAAGAGAAGTTTACTCAGAAAAATTATTCCAAGCTAGTACAAAAAAGCAATTAAGATGAATATCCATCATGAAGATGACATATATATCATGTTTCATATAATTTAGAGAGAGTATCTGAAAGTTTAAGGTAAAAATTTTACAAGGGGTAGAACTTTTGGGTAAGGTGCATGAGAGTGTCAAAGAAACAAAACATCAGTCCACCTGTAGACCATTAACTAAAATATTCAAGTGATCTAAATCACCCATTTATACACAAATGCCTAATATTTTCTGGCCACCAAAGACAAAAGTAGGTATTTTGATTGTGAGATATCAATTTGCTGAGCTTTCCTGCAGCATAAATGATTGCAAGGTCCCATTTTCCCATTTGAGAAGGGATAGTTGATGGTACCATATTCACACTTTTTCTGTCTCTGAACCAAGCTGTTTGAAACTGCTCAAAGAATATAACTATTGGAATAAAATCTAGTAAGAAAAAATTCCAGGGTTAATTTTATTCATTGATCAGCAGTATTTTTAATCTGTTAATCCCACAGAGGATATAGTATGATTTGGGCAGTGGAGAATACTGACAGTATTGATAAAACCAGAGACATTTTTATGTTTCTGAGCCATTATATTTGAAGAAAAATATTGTGATCTTAAAAACAAATAAACATTTTCAGACTTCTCTTTTTATTCTTTTTTTTTAAAGCTTTTAATTAATATATTTGAGCTCTTCACCACTATGATAGTTACACATTAAGTGATGTGCTTCAGATGTGAGCATCCACAGTCCACATCCAGTTCCTCAACTACAGGATCTTACAAATAAATAAAAACAACACATGGAAAAATAAACTTCTTTCATATTTTATGAATACTTTATCAGGGTTCATTCTTCCTTTTTCCACAATATTACATTTCCTCTCCTGTAAGCACTTGGATTGTTCAGAGATGCTTCTGAATGACATGTCAGTCAACTATTTCTTCCCTGTGGTGAAAATGTATTTTGTCCAAAACACAACTTTGTCAATAATTGTCCCTGGGCTCTATTGTTTTCCTTAAAGAGCACCAGAAATATTCCTGAACTATATTTGATTGAAGTGGTTGCTGATTTTATAGTTGCAGTTTTTGCAGTCAAGATGTCTAATTTGCCAGTCACTGACCCCTGAAACTCAGTTTCCAGTTGACAGGGAAAATGTATGATGAAGTACTGCATATTCTGACTTTGATCTGAACATCTAAGCCCTCCATTTGGAGGACATACACGTGAATCAAAGAAAACTATAATACTCTGGAGTATATCCTAATTTCAGAGTAGCGGTTGCACCATTAGTTCTGAACTTTCTACTTGACTATTCACTTAATGGAATGAAATAGAATTGCAGCAAGAGGCAGAATGTGATTCAAGCTCAAATCTGGCTTTTGAATTACGAATGGCTGTATTATCTTTGCACCAAGAGAAAGGTAAAGTAGCAGCTAACAACCTGCAACAGAATTGATGTATGCAAGAAAAGTTAATTTGCATGCTTTTCAATTTTTATGGAAGACTGGAAAACAAAATCTAGCAAGCAAGATTAATTTATATGTTAGAAGAGTACTTTGAAGAGAAAAACACACGAAAATACATAAAGGGAGAGCAGTGAGGGAGAAAAATCTCCCAGCAGGGAATTCTTCAGTTATTTGTCAAAACTAGGCAGATAGTGATGCACGAAACAAGTCAACAATTTTCTAACAATTGGAAGATGTTCCCAAACAAAGACCAAAGCACAAGGGGAGTGTTTTTTGGGAGAAAAGCACCACAATCACTCATTTTTTATGCATTTAAATGAACTTCAGATCTCTCAGTTTATAAATAAGCTGAGATGCCCCTGGTAGACACAGTACACCTGTGAGCTGATCTTCAGCAAACCATGCTTACATCCCACATCACAAACAGTGAAGCCTGAGATGACAGATACTGCAAGTATTACCTCACAGCATTACCTCAAGTCAGGAAAATTGCTTCTGGTTTTTGGTTTTTTTTCACTACTTTCAGACATGCTTAATGTGCTGAACTTCTAGGTTATCTTGAAGAGGAGAGGTGAAGATTCCCCTCTTGAAAAAAAAGTCCTCATAGTAGACTTCTCAGGGCTTAAAAGAGGAAAACCTCTCTCCACAAAGCACCCAAAAACCAAACAAAAAAACTCCTTACAAAATAAAACCTACAAATAAACAAAGAAAAAGCAAGCCAAAACCAGCTCCTCATGCACTGTCTCTTCCATGTTGCCACTTTGATACTTGACCTTCCTGTGAGATCTGACATACAGAGAAAGGGCAATTTATAAGGTTCTGGTCCATTGAGTAAAAGGAACATTTAATTTCAAAATGCAGGCAGCTGTGTACAGCTGGTAGACAGCATCTGTTTTACATTAATGGTCAGGAGAACAGGTGCTGACTCTTCCTGTAGAATAGAAATAAGCCTGCACTGTCCTACCATGCCAAAAGACCTTTTCTGTTCTTGTGCCTTATACAGCTGTAAGATTCATCCATATTCCACCCATGTACTAATGATTTTCCATCAATCCCCCTGGCATGCTGGATGATCCTGGCATACTCTCTATGCCCAGCCATTCTGAATGCAGTCAGTACAAAGTGACACGCTTTTAAAGTGAACCTGGGGCTGAAACATCACTGATGGCCCACATCTGAAGCACAATTCAAGCTGTATTTATCTAGCCTTGAACTAATATTCAGTAGAAAACCCAAACCTTTTCATACCAGTTCATCCAACTGATAAGGAAGCCATGAAATTCCGTGGCCAGAGTCACCTTCACACATATTGGAGGCAAAAGAGCCCAGTGGAGCAATGGGACAAGGGAGAACTGAACTGTTCCTCCACCTGGCTTCTCCCAGAGCTACATCACAGGAGATACAACTACTTGATGGACCACCCAGGCCTAAATCCCACTTCCAAAGGGATCCACTCCTTGTATATACATATACATATATATATACATATACGTATACGTATACATAATTTCCCAGTAGGAGACTGTCATCCTGGACAAGGCCACTGGTGGTGGTTGTGAGTACTGTGTGTTCTGCCTGTGTCAGTCTGTGTGCCTGGCACAAGTATGTGTGTAGTGTTGGGTTTGTTTACATATGTGCCTAGTGGGAAAGCATGCTCAGCCTTACCCCTGGTGAGATCTGAGAGCACAGAGCTCTACTGGACTACTACACTTTGCAACCCATGACAGAAACAGTGATATTTCACCTCCAGAGAAGTGAAATTGCATCAGCAACAGTAAGATTTTGCAATAGACTTCTTTTAAAATGTGAATAATTCTAAATCCTATTTATCTGCATCTTACAGATCTAATCTTAACAAATGATGTTATTTCAGTGCAAAATCTAGATAAGACGAGGCATAGTGTCATTTGTCTGTTACTTTTCACACTTTAATACATATTAATATGCTTATGGGTGTTGTGCTAGCAGGGATGGTGACATTTGAGTAGCCCTGTTAATTAATTTTGGCCTTTTGCCATCAATAAATAATTTCCAAATACATTTTGCCCTTGTTCATTGCAATTTTTGCTGTAGACTGGATGGAGTGTTGTGTTTTCAGAGTAATTGGTAAACAATGCTGGTGATCATTAAGCAGGATTCTTCTGTAGAAGAGCAGTCTATACTGGAACAATCAAACTACGTCAGACTCAGAGACACAGATCGAGACCCAGTCAAAGGTGCTGGAAGTTTACCAGAAATTCTTAAGTTCTATAAATTATTCAATGGTGAGAAAAATCCAGGGCTTCCTGGCTGAAAAGCTGTGCTGAGCTAATTCTTCTGTATCAGCGGAAGATGTGTACAGCACCTGCAGCCAGTGCTGACTGTACCTGTTTAACTCCAGCTGGCAGCTCAGCCCCACACAGCCACTCACTGCCCCCACAGCAGGATGGGGCAGAGAACCAGAAGAGAAAAATGGGTTGACATAAAGGCAGTTTAATAGGGGAAGAAAAAGGCACGTGCGCAAGCAAAGCAAAGCAAAGCAAAGAATTATTTCACCATGGGCAGGCAGGTGTTCAGCCATCCCCAGGAAAGCCGGGCTCCATCACACTAACAGTGACTTGGGAAGGCAAACACCATCACTCCAATGGTTATCCCCTTCCTTCTCCTTCCCCAGCTGTATGTGCTGAGCATGACTTCATTCATGGAGCTATTCCATCTGGAATATCCCTTGGGTCAGCTGGGGTCAGCTGTCCTGGCTGTGTCCCCTCCCAGCTCCTCCCTGGTGAGATGGGTGAGGAGCAGAGAAGTATGAGCACTGCCCAGCAACAACTAAATCCCTGTGGCACCAAGTCTGCTTCCTGCACAAATCCCAGCGCAGTCCTGTAGTACACAGGAAATTAACCCAACCACAGCCAAAACCAGCTCAGTGTCTTACACTCACAGCTGCTCAGGGCACAGACAAATTTGCAGCTTTTCTATTGCTGTTCCCTTCTGTAACATTTGCGAGTATCAAACAAGGCAGAGTCAGCAGTGATTGCTTTCTATTGCTGTGCCGTGACATGCATTTAAAGCAGAATTGAAATTCTAGTTTTCCACATTTGCAGGCTATGTTCAAGTCCTGCTTGCTGCATAATGTTTGTTGGAGTATTTTTAAATTTTGTGAGAAAGACATTAAAACATTTCGATTTGTCTGAAAGACAAAGTATTTCCTTCCATCCTAAAGTCCCCAGCCAATAAAAATGGATAGGCTTTCTATACAGATGCATTATCACAATGTCTTGGCGATTAAATCTCAGAATTCAATTAATTCTGATTTTGATCAATCACTTCCCATCTTCTTTGCAATTTAAAGAGCTGCACAAAGGGAAACCAGAAAATCTTAGATGCCCAGCTTCTTACTTTTGCCATTATAGTTGCCATAATTCATTATGTATGTCCTATTTGCTTTGTGTACTGTGAATATATCTTGGATTTAGAAATAACTAGTGGGTTGGTTCCTCTGACTTGTGTTGTGCAGTCTGTGAGAAGCATTTTACTCAGGATTTCATTTACTGAGAGTAATAATCAGTATTTGACCATATAAATTATTTTAAAGGCATTTAAACAAATTGAGTTCACACATTAGCTGGTATTCACAAAAGAATGCAGAAAGTTGTCCAGTGTGTACAAACTGGCTTAAAATGATTAAAAGTTAAAGCCTTGTAAGAAATTTATGATACTTGCCTGATGATTAAAACCATCTTATGTTGTTTTGTTTCTTAAAAATCCCTCTCTTAGAATATCAGTGACATTAGATTTTTGCTACAGGGTGTGATAACTAAACACATGGGAGTTTATTCTGCCCTAAAAATGCTCATTCCCTATTTTACCACAACACAGACCTATTACAAGTAAACATGAAAACTGATCAAGATAATCTAAGGCCAAAAGGAGCAAACTAATACTTATTCTGGATGCCATAAAGAAACGAGAAAAGATAAATTTTAATACATCTATTCTCTCTCTACCTAGGCTTTGTAGATTTGAAGACTTCAAGAAAACCTTGCTACCATAGTATATATTTTGTGACAATTTGTGATCAATATGTATTTTATAAAAAGAAGATAAAAATTAAAGATCATTTCAGCCAAACTGGTCTTTCCTGAAGTCAGGTATGTATGGCAAAAAACACCAATAATGTTTTCTGGCTAAAGTTAACTTTTCTCTCCAAATCCTACTGAAACTGCTTTTCGTCAGAAAATTTGGACCAATCTGACCAAAGCAAAGTGCTAAAATCAGGTGTCCTAAACTTTTAACTAAGTAACTAATATGAAACATTCAGAAAACCACTACCTTTCACAGCAATGAAAAGTGCCCACATTAGGCAATGTAACTGTATATTTTTTCTATGCTAAAGGTCCAAGCTGAGACTATATGATCAACCCCTTGGCTTTTGAAGTCTAAACAGACATTGTTGGACTTATCTGTATGATTTCACTTTACCCTCCTCTTCCTTCTACCGATCCAAAGAATACACATCTTGAGAAAAAAAGAAATTATGTGAAAAGATTGAAATAACAGTAACAGTAGGAGTTAGTGACACATCCACCTGGTTTTTACAGTCAACATCAGAGTGAACTGTCTCAACTCTTACAAAAGTATTTGCTAAACAAAGGGAATGTCAGCAATAGACAAGGGCATCTCTCAAAGCACTACCACAGCCACTGGCTCCTAAGGGAGAGTGGTGGTCTGTGGGGCACTCACCTGCCCAGTGAGAATATGACATTCCCAGTTTTTCTGAAAAAATTTTACTGGAACACCTTTGTACCCTGCATAGGAATAACTCGTTTCCAGACAAACATTGCCTGAGATGTGACAGAACATTAATTAAGGTTCTGCTTAGTTATGATGACTTCCATTGGTACCCAAACACACACGTGTTTTGTGCCGAAGATTTGACAGCAAATATTCCATTTGGGAGACTGATAAACATCTGTTTCAAAAAGACATTCCATAACTAAACAAGCTTCTCTATTTCTAATTACTTTTTAAAAGAAACATGTGCAAAGTGAGTAAAACCATTTAATTTATTCATTATGTGGGTCATTAGATTTTCATTTATTAAAAGCAAACTTGTCACAGTACTGAGCTAGGATTATAATTAAAATTCATATGAAGGCACTTTTGCTCCTGTTTCCTTTATGTTTGTATTTGAATGGCAAGAAAACAAACAACAAGCTCCTAGCAGAAGCTCTGATTACCTTACCCTCTCAGTTTAGCTTAGGACCATGTCTTGCATCAGAATGGTCTTTGACACAGGCTGGGGAGTTTTTTAGATGAAAGCAAATTTTAAAATCGCTGGTGTCAGGATATAATTATAAATACAGAAGAAATAAGCGTGGTTTGAGAAACAAGTGGGCTTTCCATTTAATATGCAATCTTAAGATGTTAAAGATTTTTCTTATTCTGAATTCTGTGAGATGCTTTGAGAAAAAACTAATATGAATAATTTTGGCTGGTAGCACATATATTAAAATCATTGGATTTCTTTACAGCCTGTATATATTGTAAACTAGCAAAAATCTGATGAAACATCCATATTTAATTTTCATTGTTTCTCACAATATATTTTTTCTTTTGACAGAGAAGTATATCTATCCTCAAGAAATGTATTTAAGTTTTCCAGTAAAAGACTGGGGAGCATAAAATTCTGATTTTGTCTGGTAAAAAGAGCATATACTTTTATATGAAATGGCAAGCACGAGCATTGCTAATGCTCTGCTTTTTCTTCTACCATGTTTTTTCATTTACATGGTAAGGGTATCATGCTTTCTTTTCATAGAAGTGTAGAGGGGGGTCTGGGTGTTTGGGAATATTTTATGTTCTGCTGTTGGCCTGAGAGGTTTTTTGAAAGAAGGTTTAACAAACAGTTTCTAATGGCAGTTTATCCATTTTTCAAGATGCAAAATTGCAGGCAAAATAAAATAAGTGGATCCATATCAGTAATTTGTTTCACAGTGAGACATAAATACTGTTCTTTTACTCTTACTAAAAAAAGATCTGTTGCACTAGGAAAAAAAGCCTTTGATTTACAGTTTCTTAAGGCTAAAACATTTCTACAGAATAGTGACCCTTTCCTGAAAGGAATCAGAAAATGTGCTGACTTGAAGAATGACTCCCTCTCTCAGATGAAGGACCATGCACCACGTGGCCAATACTTGATGACTGAATGCCAAAGAGACTCTGGCTCAGGGATAGATCACACAACCAAAATGCCATGAGTGCAAACAACTTGACCCCAAAAAATCTTTTGAGCAGTTACTCCAGAACATGCATTTGGAAAGGATTAACACATTTGGCCATTGTGACTTTGCCAGCATCATGGATATTTGTCAGCACCACAAAACCCTTTAAGGCAGACTTTACAAGAACAGAAAAAGCAATTATGACGCCAGTTTTACTCTGGTATTCCTGAAATGAACACCATATTTGGCCAGTGGAATTAAAGCAGTATTGCCCTATTCATCTCTTTTTTTTTCCCTCCATATTTACAGAGTCATTCAAAAATTGACTTGATTGACCTAGTTGTAGTGAGGTATTTATTGTGATATATATTAAACAATTTTTCAATATATAAACATTTTCTTCACTGAATATAAAATATTTCAGAATTTGTATTGTATTATATGATATAGACTGTTATATGTTGTATTATTATATGTATCATTATACAAGGATAACAATGACTATTTATTAAAGTGATACTGTTTTCCATCTTCCAATGGAATTCAAGAGACCTACAGAAATATTTGCTAAATAAATATCAAAATTTCTGAAAAATACAAAAATAATTAAACAGTAGCACGACAAAGTCTTCAAAACCAGGGAGTTGAACATACAAGAATTGGAAGTGTCCCAAAATCAGTGTGGTCTTACTAGAGGACAGTGAAGAGCATCGTTGCTGTAGCCCTCAGGAAAAATAAATTTAATAAGAGAGCACCATCAACGCTTTGGAGTTGACTCAATGTTATCTAGCTGCTCTAATTCAGCACTGTGTTCTTTCTGCAGTGTTAATACAAGGAAAGAATGGTATTCCAATGCATGACATTCAAATTAACTTTGAGCTAACACTTTGTTATTGGAGTGTTGTCAATGCATTCTTCTTGTAAAAAGATTCAGTGTCAGCTAGTCACGGATCTGAAATTTTTAGAGAGCATCTGGCTATAGAATGAGATATACACACTGACAAAGATATACCAGTTTTAAAATCCAAGTCTATGTAGAGTCTGCTAGAAGCAAACCATTTAGACACTTCAATAAATTGCATGTATTTATCATAATCTGTGTTACAGACAGCATAAGCCAAAAGACCAAATTTTATTTCCAGAAACATTTCTACAGCCTTAAAGCCTTAATGTGTACAGTAGAATATTACCAAATATCATAGTTAATTTGGTCAATTAATTGTTTTTTTTATTCAACCAAGACTTCAGATGTCATTTTCTATTCAAAAGCATGTTCGTATAATATGGAACGTTTCTCTTATGTTCATGAGAAGATAAACTCCTCCTGTTTGTATCTGTTATGATCACTTAAACATTACTGAGACAGCCACAGCACTAGTCTAAATAAGAAAAAGAAAAGTCTTCAGAAAGTTTTAGCCAAAATAGAACTGACCAAAACAAAAAAAGAAATACTGTCTGTGAAACTTTGCTTCTAGTATTGACCTTTGCTGTAGCATTGAATATTTCTATGGACAAGCTGTGAGGCTGTAAATCAGCTGTCAATGGGCAGAGGAAGGCAGAGTTACGCAGCTACCAGAGGCTAGTGCTGACTGCAAGGCAAGGACAGTCACAAACAACAGTCCATGCATGTACACACCACCTGTGAGTCAACCATTGTCACACCAGGCTGAAACAAACAGTAAGAACAGGCATGAATCCTTAAATATACATGTAATGATCTCTCAGATATTTAAATGTCTTTCTTGTACCATTTGGCAAGTTCTTTGCTAGCAACAGAGCTGATTATTGACTACATACAACAATTTTAGTCACCTATATAATAGGAAATATGCATAACAGGATGACATATGAGTGGCAAGACATTTGCAGCTTTGGGAAAGGGAGACTATATTTCCTTTATTCTGTAAATTATTACATTAATAATGCAAATAGATGTACATTAATAAGGCAGGGAGAGGAAAGAAAATGGGTGAAAAGGCAGAATGTTGTCAGGTCTAGAGAATGAACCAGTTACACCTGGATGAGATGAGGCTCCTCTGATAACTGGTCCAGATACTGCCACATAAGAGAAATTTATGCCTTCCATAGCTTTCAATTTTATAAATTCCCAGCCAAAAAGTCTCAGAACCTATTGAAAATGGAGAAGAACTCTGTGGTGACAGGAACTGATGTCATTCTGAGTCAAAACTTTGCTTCCACAGCACGAATTTTAATTGCTTTGTGATCAACGTCCAAGAGATGTAAAGGAGGAAGAAAACTGTAAGAACAGATTTTAAACACATAGAAACACTCTCTCTGTGAGAACCTGTACTTTCAGATATTCATCTCTGAGAAAGAGAGATTAGAATGAGTATTCTGGGCTAAAATTACAGTGGCCTTATTAACTCAGAAAATTACACTGGTATAAAACTGATGATACAATTCAGACTTTATGCAAATCTTCTCATCCATATAGCTAGAACAAAATGAAACCCCAAAATATATAATAGCTATGTCTGTAATTTCTTGCCTTTAACCTGCTGTAAGCCTTTCCCTTATGGAGGGATGAATGTTGCTAATTGCAATAAAAATGCTGTCACAACTGAATGAAATAATTTCATACTCATTCTCTATGGGAATTTATATAGAGATTGAAACAGCAGAGACTTCAGCAAAAAAAAAGAAAAAGTCTGTCATATTTAAATTAATTCTGTGCTGTTCACAACTTTAGTGCAAGACAAAAATTACAGTTTTTAAACTGTTAGTAGTAAATGCACTGGATCTCAAGAACCTCTCCCTGAAGTGGAAGAAATTTTCATCTTTATTCCATATATATATGTCTTTCAGTGCTGTAGAAACTGAGGTGAAATAACCCCTAGGGTATGTTTTCCTTGCAATACTGTTCAGAAGGTTTAGGAGTGTGGTGTTCCCAGCAAAGAGCATATAACCAGAGGAAAGGCAAATGCCAGTGATGCACTGACAGTGTGTGTGACAGCACTCAGCTGCAGACTCCTGACACTCAAGAAACTCAAAGGCAGAGGACAATGAAGGGTAGGTAATGATTCCTCTCTCCACAGTCAGCTCCTGATCTTTATCTATACCAGGGGTAAATTTTGGCATTACAGATGTATCCTTTTTTCTTATGTGGATGAGAACTTCATCTGAAAGGAGAATTTAGGCAGCTTCATCAGAAAGACACATCCTTCAGTGGACTTTGTTCCAATAACCTGGCTGCTTCCTGTTTAAGCAGAAACAGACCTGTCTGTTGAAAGTGCCACATAGATGCATCTTTCATTTCCTCCCTTTCAGCAGCTGTTTATGACTGACTCATCATTAGCAATTTTTATTATAAAAACTTCCAGTTATCATTTTTGTGTTCTACCGTTATTGCTTATTACTACACACCTAAATCTAATAATTATGAGGTAATTACTGCTGTTGAATTATGACAGTCCTCTATCTTTGATTTAAATTAGTAAAATCAATGGTTCTGCCTCTAAAGAAGTCACCACCATAAAATATTGATCAGATAATTTTACAGTGTTGGAAGCAGTATAATATGGATATTTAAGACCAGCAATTAGCAGGAGGCTTTGTGAACACAATGACATTTAAATCAGTAGTGGATGTCTGAAATGCCAGAGAGAGAAGAGTTATCTACAGAATGAAGGAGTTCTCACTGTTTAATGAGTGTTAAAGATTTTCACTGTTCTGAACCTGGTCCTTGAATACCAATTCCAAAATAATATTCGTTGCATGATGCCTTAGGTGGTCAAATTACTGCAGTACTGAGGAAAGACCTTTCATTTCCTGCCCTTGCCTGCCCTACTTGCACACCCCAAAGTCACAGTGGCAGGGCTCTACCCAAAGGGAAACCATCCCAAGTGCCTTTGCCTTCATGGAGCTGCTTTGTCAGATTCTTCAACACAGAGTTTGTGGAGTGACCTCATAGCTTTTAGTCTGTATCTCTTCACGTTCCCATTGAAGGTCCTAACTTTACAGCCCTGGAAATAACATGGTACATAATCATTTACATACCCTAAGATATTAACTAATATGATGGATGTGCAGAGCTTGGCCAGTCAACACACAACAAATGCACTGGGGTGCACGGGGTGCACGTGGCATCAAAAGAAAAAGCACTGACAAAGAGTTTGAGAGAGTCCCAGTGTACAACAGCATGGTCCCAGTCTACAAACTCAGACTGAAGCAAAGCACCCTGAAATGAGCTTAGCATGGGTCTTCAAACATCAGCTACCACTGCTTCACTCCAGAAATCCATTCCTAGAGGGCAAGCAGTGTGCTCCTTGCTGGTACAGATGCAGCCTGAAAGAACTAAATGAAACACAGCCAGACATTTTAGCCACTGCTCTGCTATTGATGGTGGGTTGCAACAATTTTTCGTCTTTCTCCAAGAAGGACTAACACGTAGTCCTGTGCTATGGGCAAATTCATTTACCACTTCATGTGCATTTTAATTTTCTGTAATAAGATCAATATATCCCAGTTTGGGTTATCACAGTTCATTCCCCATCAAAATAGAACTAAAGAGCCCACAGGTTCTAGAAGGTCAACTGAGCTACAGGAAACCAAAACCTTGAATTTTGGGGTCTATACTAAAAATATGGTATTCCAGTAGTTCCAATCACTGGACTTTTTTTCCCTTCACATTTTTTTAGGCAAGAGATGCTAACTTCATTTGAAATCTTAGTTTAGAAAAAGCTCATCTGCAAAACAACTTGCTGCAACCTAGGTGATCAAAAGACAAGAAAGACAAGAAAGAACTCTACTTTTCTTAAGGCCATGAGAAAGAAAATCACATTGCCAACCTGGATAGAAAATTTTGTCTTCCAAAATGCAGAAAATAATATATTTATTAGGCTAAGAATTCAAAAAAGTAGAAGGCAGATTTACAGCATCTTTTGCTTTACAACAGTACCTTTAAAGACAAACAATCTTACCATAAAAAAAAAGGAAGACCCCACCTAAAAAAGGAGTCCTTGCTATATTTTTTCCAAATTGACCCCAACTCCAACTGTGTAAGGTGTTGCTCTTCTGAGGTAGTGAGATGCTGTGATAAGTCGATCTCATATGGGAAATAAAAGTCAGAACTGTCAACATACCTTGCACAACAAAGGAAAGATGTAGATAAAAGCTGCTTTAAAAATTAAAATATTTCATCCTGTAGCCATTTTTTGGCACAGAATCCTTCATTTTCTCACCAGACTTAGATTTCAGCTCCACCCTGCTCCCTCGGTTGTACAACCAAAGTCAAGAGGCTTCTTCCTTCCTCCAGAAAAGCTCTTGTCTCAGCCCTGCCACCTGCCTGGCCCACCTCAGAGGGTGGTGTCACAGCCCTCCTTGCCAACAGCCTCTTCAAGCATCAGGAGCCGCTGAAGTGGCAGGCTGGGGCACACATCACACAGCGTTTTATGTTGTCTTTTTTTCTCCCTTCTCTCCAGCAGTCAAGAAAGGAGTCGAGACAAAATAGTCTGTAAGAGATATTTAGACTGGTTTGTGTCAGAGGCCAAAACAGCACTACTGCAGGGGAAGGTACCATTTACTAGAATTATGATTGTTCTTGTTCTCAAGTTACTGTAACACTTGGGCTCTTTCAGGGGCAAAGGGTTTCTTCTGCAGAGTATTTAGGTATCTGCTGCTTCACAGCTGTTTGGGCATGCTTCTTTCCTTCTGCAGCATAATTACTCCTCATAGTAAATATGCTTCTGGTTAAATTATGAGCCATTTCCATTTCTCTGAGCCCCTGTAACACTGGCCTGCTATACCTCGTCCAACTTAAAAATTGATAGATTTGTATTTACTTCTTTAAGTAAAGGCTTCTGCTCCATTCCATTATTTTTCTACCTCTGAGACTTGTGCTTTCTGTGGGGATTTCGTAGATGAACCACACTACCACATCCTCTACTGATCAGTCTTGTGGGTACAGCAAAAGAAAATTCAAAATACACTTTTCATATCCCCTTACAGGCCAAACATTAATCCATCCTTCATCTCCAAGACTTATTCCACTGGGTTAGCATGGCAAGGTTTTGGTGGCAGGTGGGCTGCAGGTGTGGCTCCTGAGAGAATTAAACTAATTTCTCCAGGTCGAGCCTGATTGGCCTATGATGGTCACCAGTGAGAGATCTTTTCCTGTCCTTGTCCTGACCCATGAGCCTTTTATTCTATTTTCTCTCCCCCATCCAGACAAGGAGGGCAGTGACAGAGTGGCTTTGGTGAGCACCTGCAGAGCAGCCAGGGTCAACCCAATACACTCGGGTATAAAAATTTTTTCCATTTTTATACATTTTTGGGTAAATACATTTTTTCCAGAAACTGCCATTACCATTCTCACTGTCATTTCTACTTTCAGTTTATCTGTACTCAAACTATAGAGCAGATAGAGGGAGAGGCAGATTTATTCCAAAATAAACTGAGCCAAAGGGGAGGGTTTTGAGTTTCCCCACAAACACTGAACCAGTCTCAAACCCTCTCCTGTAACTCCTCTTTGAAGGCAGGCTGTCACCACTGTAATCAGATTCTCATTCAGCTCAGTCATTTTTGTAATGACCTAATTCTCCAATACATCCTGTATCACAAGGTTCAGTTTGGGGTTTCGTTTGTGATCCTTTTCACTCTCATCACATCTTTACACATCAAACAGCTTTCAGAGTTTTCTTTTTACAGATCTTATACATAGAGCCATCCTCAGGCTTCACAACTGCCTTGTTTTCTTCAGCAGCCAAGCTTTGCATTTCTAAAATGTTACCAGAAGTGACAGGTGTGCCAAAGCAAACCTTTCTCCTACAAAGCAGACCTTGCAATTGTCAAATGCAGAATTTATATAAATAATTTTTCCTTAAAGGCAAGTAATAACAGCAACCACCTTCTCCAGTCCACTGTTGAAAGTTTATAACAACCATCCTGATTAAACCTTTTGTGGAGACTGTTTGTCTCAAAAATTCTTGGCATAGCTTGTCTTCTCTTCTACTGCATTTGTTTCCAATATTTGTTTTCCTTTAAAAAATACAGATTAAACAAGCAGCTCCTCCTTCTACTACTCAAGCCCTCTCCAGAGTGTCCATCTTTGAGCTGTTTGGTCCTTTCATTGTTTAAAATTGTGCAGTTTTCTACCATTTGTGATGCAATATCTCCTTATGCAGAAAGTGTTGTAAGGTACAAAATCTGATTTCTTATGCCTAGCACTTTACTCCTTTGGAGGAGCAAGGTGGGAATGCATCTTGCACTCTCTAAACAGTGCAGTCAGTTGCTTGGGATGTAAGATGACATCTAGAAGGACCCAGGGTGAGGCTGAGGCTGTTTGGGGAGGGGGTGGACAATTCTCATTAATTCATTTTCTGATCTGATCATTTATGTACCACCAAGAACTGAGTCTGATGAAGTCACAGCCTGTTCAGCCATCTCTCCCCAGCTGCTAACAAGTATTTTTCAACTGAATAATACCTGAATTGGGTACTTTGCCCACCTTGTCATGAAATGTGACAACAGCCCCACAGGTATCTGACCCCAGCTTTTGAATTTTGAAGGTTCTGCTGCTTGAAATTTCTCTTAGAAAAAGCAGGAATGGCTCTGGCTTGTGCCAATGAAACACAGATACAACTCTTAGAGCTATTTTAGGAGATATACTCAGACCCCGGTGCTCCAGAAAGGCAGCTGAAAATAGGAGGAATTATTGTATGTGTGTGTTTCAACAAAATACGTCAGTGCTTTCCATCACACACAAAAGAAAGAGCATTTTAAGGTGAGAAACACTGCTCATGCAGTCAGCTGAATGTTTTGGAGTAGACTGATTTATTTTGTAGACCCATATCAGATCCATTTGACAGAAAGAGAGTATTAAAATCAAATTTCTTGTCTATCAGCACTTAAGAAATTGTACAATAACTTCATAATTCCACTCTTTGCAGTCCTTCATGGGAAAACCCGCAGCAACCTTAATTTAACTGTGCTACAGGCTAACACTGGTGGTTAAGAATACTAACAGAAATCATATGTTTCCAGAATTTTTTTCCTAAGCACTTTTTACAGTAAGATACAAACTTTCTCTTAAAAATGTAAATGTGTGCAAATTATACTGTTATGCGTGCCTAAAATTCTCTCATCTTTGTCTCTTGATTGAAACAGTAAGCAAATGCAACAGACTACAATTTGAAGTGGAATCTATGCCAACATTGGAGAATCAAGATGATTCTGGATTTCAGATTTTTTTTTTCTAGAAGACAGACATTTAGAAGAAAGAAAAAAATAGATTGTAGTTGGTACACCATTTTCTGTTAAAATTATTTTCAGGCATTTCTACACATGATTTTCATGTAAGTATGTAGTTAGCCTACAGCATAACAACTCCTACCCTGGTTTTATTACTCCTTATTACTGCATTAGTTAGGATAAAACCCCTCATTGTATTTGAATAGACTATTTTGTAAATAGCAGAGAGCCAAAACTGCAGATCAGCATCTCATAATACTTCACATTTTTACAGAAGACTGCTGTAAATAAAGACACAGCACTATAATATGTGACCAAACACTCAGACAATCTAATTATTTAAATGTACATCACATGTTTAAGACTACTGACCAGAATGCGAATTGTCAGTTTTATCTACTGGCTTTGACTAATTTCTCTCTCTCTGCTGTCATGGAAACTTACATTAAAGGCAAAGAAACAATGGAACCTAATTAATGTCTCATCATTCTTCTGTACAGAAAATGTATTGGGCAACACTTGCTAACATTATGGTAGCACATACAACATAATTTCCAAATGCATAGTTAAATGATTTCTGCCAAAACCAAACATTTTGCCATAAAAATATTTAAAAAGAGAAATAAATCAGAAGTACAAGGTAGATAAAGGAGAGTCTCTCCCACCACTCTTCCCCCAGACACATTTTGAGGGTTGAATTTAGGGGAGGAAACACCACTTTGAAGTGTTCTTGCATTTAGACTCTGCAACATGATGTCTTCTCTGTAAGATTAAGGATCACCTTGGGTTAGAAGCAAGAGCCTGTCAGGTTGCCATGAGAGGCGTCAGGGTGTGGGTGCTGGCAGAGAGAGGCAGCATCAAGATGGTGGCAAGAGGGTGTTAAAGCAATGACTGAGAAAGAAGGATCTCACTTCATTAAACTCTTTGAAACCTGCCAGGTTTCATTCTTCTGTGTACTGTGATACCTCTGTACTTTACTTTCAGACCTGATTTTTCTCCCCCAGAGACTCTGTGTTTAAAGTGGTACAAACCACCACATCTTGCTTTTCTAATCTTGTCCTTAGAAGAAGGCTCTGCAAACACAATGGTACATGATGCTTTTATACCCTGCTGCAGCTTCATGTTACAAATTCAGTATTCACAGAGATTACGGCAGAGGATAGCATGGGTAAAGTCCTGTAAGCTTAACTGGAACTTTTTATTTATTACATAATGAAATTCTGCAAGTAGGTTAGACAGGAGATTAAGAGTAATACATTTTTCCCCAGGTGAAACAATGAATAGTTATAGGATTTTTTTTCTTTACCACAATTCTAGACTGCAACAAAACCCACCACATCTCAGGGAAGGAGCTTGTTGGACACTATAATTTAATTTCATTTTAACTTTGCATCCTCTTCTTCTGGGACTTATGAATAAAACAAAGACTCTTCCCAATGTTAAACTGAATCACTTCACACACAACTGATTAAGCAGGGAAAAAAGTGTTTGAGCATATTGATTTCTGCTGATGTGCACCAAATTGTCTGTCCATGTGGTCTGGTTTAGGGCAAATTTGGGAGGAAACTTCTGAATGGGCTCTTTTTAGGAAAAAAGATCTAAGCAGTCTCTCCTTCAGCCAGCTTGGGGGAAAAAAAAAATTCCTCGGAGAGAAGTGGAAAAAAGAAAAAGTGTTTATTCAACAGGAAACACACTTTCCAGCACAAAAATGAACAACACTAAACAGCAAAACCTCTCGCCGTTCCGAAGAGATGGCAGATTCAGAAGAGTTCTTTCCGTGGGCTGCCCGGCTCACTCAGGCTGTTCTCAGTCCCTCCAGTGCTGGGGAATGCCGCGGCCCAGGCCAGGCCTGGTGGGCCACAGGTGTGAGCTCCTGGTGCTCTTCTGGGTTTTTAGTCCAGAG
Source organism: Rhabdornis inornatus (assembly GCA_013397075.1). Classification (NCBI taxonomy): domain Eukaryota; kingdom Metazoa; phylum Chordata; class Aves; order Passeriformes; family Rhabdornithidae; genus Rhabdornis; species Rhabdornis inornatus. Next base: position 5,094,579 of record VWZS01002995.1, on the reverse strand, counting down.
CAGGTCCAAACAATTCCAGGAAAAAAAGGAAAAGGAAAAAGAAAAAAAACAATCCAGGGAGCTTCTCTGCCTCAGCTAGCCAGAAAAATTAACCAAGAGCAAAGGAGAGCTCTCTCTCGCTGTCCACCGCAGACAACAGAGTCTGTGAGCAGCAATGCGGGGGAGCCAGTGCAGTCTCTGATAACACACCCTGCACTTCTTCTTTTCCCCCCTTCACTCCTGGAATCAGTCTTAAAGTTGCAGAACTTAATATTCAACACCAACAGAACAGACAGTTTGGGGATACAGGCATCATACAGTCGCCCTAAGACACCATGGCAGTGACAGGACCCTGGTTCCAGCTGCCTGACGCTGTCAGCCTGGCTGGGAGCTCAGCCATGGCTCCTGCCCCTTCTGTGCTCAGCACTGCTCCCCAGCCTCATTGTGTCTGACAGCACCACTACAGCATCCTTAGCTTCTTGTGTTCTGCAGCTTATAAAAAAGGCATGCTTGCAGGGCTGTAGAGACATTGTTCGTCCAGGATTTCCTACTTAAACACAAGTTGGACAACATTCTGGAGGGTCTTCTTTTTCTCTTGTCCCTGGGAAAGAGTATAGACATACCAGGACAGCAAAAGATCCTCAGTGACATAAAGAGTTTTCAGTTGTCTCCCAAGTAAGAGAGGTAAAAGAAAAAAAAAAAACATGTGAAATGAAACTGTTCATTAGAACAGATACAGAAAAATGAATATAGGATGTCATTAAAGCAGGCTATAATTGTCAAAGGTTGTGATAATAATAATTAAAGCTAAATTTCATCTGAATTGGGAGTATCAACCATTGTCACTAGTTATGCAGATACTGTGCACATGGCATCAGTTGTACTAAATACACAGATAAAGAAAGAACCACAGGCAACTATTTTTATTGATGGGGCATCCTGAAGCTGGCATATCAAACCCTATTGAAAAGGTCATAAGATTTTCTTGAATTACATACAGAAAGGGAAATAGAAGGAGAGAGGTATTAAAAATACGTTGTTCCTCCAGCCACAAAGGAAACCCAGGAGATAAAACTGAGCAAGCATTTCTCTGTATGTCACAAGTGAGTGACAGACCTTGCCAAGCAGGAAAAAGCCTACCGTGATTGATTAGGAACACAGACAGACACTGTGTGGAGTTTTTTTGAGACCTCAAAGGAAATTTAAATGCAAATTCCACTTGCTGGAAAAGCAGTGCTAGCAGAAAAGTTCAAACTCTTCTTCAGCACTTTGTCAAAGAACTCTGTTATGACTCTCTGAACTTTGTCAAAGAGTCATAAGAGTATTATTTTTTCCTGTTAGTCTAAATGAATCCTGTTGTGCTGTTTACCTGCCTCAGGCTGCTGAGGTGCACAGTGGTCAAAGGGATTTTTACTTGCTGTGTGGAGGAAGAGCTGTTCATTTCTTGATAGCACATATACATGAGGCAGTCACCTCAGAGCTGGCCCAAAGACACCCTGTGCTCTCTAATTCCAGATACTCACAGTGATATTTTCATTGTGTCACTGCATTTTAAAAGACTGCCTTATCAATCTTCTTATGTCTTTGCATGCTAATTGCTAGCGTCAATTTTTCATTGCAACTAAAATTCCACTTTCCACTTGAACGAATGCCAGGAAACCCTCTGCTTCATTAATAGCATTCTGTAATGTAGTGATCCCAAATATGGATCACAATTGGAGTTTTGTCATTATTATTTCAAAGGAACTTTGTTATGCACCATATTCCACCAGCTTTTAGAGGAGGGATAGGACCTCTGCAGATAGCTTAGCTCAAACTATACTTTGCTAGAGATTGCAGAAGTGCAAGCAACTCCACCACAGCTGAAGATGAATGGAAGGTGTTGCTGCATCAAACCAGCAAAAATAAGCAGGTTCTAACCACATGAACCTGGATCATGCAGCAAAGCTAGTACAAAAAATGGAAATTTTGTCCTACCTGTCAGTTCCAGAGATCTGGTAGCACTGACTGGAAAGAAGCCATGCTTATCCTTCCCCTAGGAACGCAGAACTGTACTGTCGATGTCACCATTTACTAAGTGATGAACAATAATAGAAAGGATAATGCCTGAGACCAGCATAACATATTTTATTCCTCTTAGATGTTAATGGCTTCACTTGCAAATTATATCTCTACATTTTTTTAGTGCTTTATGAAGCTTAACTCCTAAAATTCCTTTCAAATGGGTATAGCTCCTTTTAATCATATAATTTGATCATTTATCAATTACCAAATTTTTTATATGAAGGAATATCTAGGTTTTGAATATTTTCTTCAAATAAATTACATTTTCCTCAAGGGAGAATTTCAAGTGCTCTAGTTCAAGATGAACAAAATATTTGGTTATTTTTAAAAAAGGTTTCAGAGTTTTCCACTTCCACAGAAAGAACAATTTGCACAGAAGTCTATAGTTCATCTCTTTCATTGGAGAGACAAGAAACAACACCTGATTTTCTCTTCTGTTTTATTTTCAAATATCAGTAAAGGAAGTCCAGACCTCGAAGAATCTGATTTATGCAGTGATATTTGTTATACTTTCTAATTAGGTTAGATTTTTTTATCCACTGAAGAAGAAAAATGCTTTCTCCTTTCAGCCCACAGTTCACATTCTCACCAGGCTCATTACCATTTTTGTTTGCACCTATATTTTCTCTCATCCTTCTCCCAGCCCATCTCTTGGTGAGGCTGTGAAAGCTGTGGTCAAGAATTATTTCTGTCTATTTCACTCACTCATTTTTCAATAAGGTTCAATGCCACCACCTCAGTTTTTGCAAAGAAGAATCTGCTCTATGCACCCTGGGTAAATTCTGGTTTAGGTAGTTAGAATTTGATGGGCAGAAGTAATTTTCCTACTGGCCATATCCATTTTGCAGAGGAATTTAAATAGCCATCTTCATAGCCCATGACCTTTCTTTATTCCAGATGTTAATTTGTAAAATGTACATCGCCACAGAAAAGGAACCTTAAATCCTCCCTTATGTGTCATGTTCTTATGAAACATGGGAGTGATCCTCTTCTCATTAGAACTTTACGCTGCACAGCTGTCATTAATCTTGAAACAGGATACCATTAATAATTTTCTGAAGTCTTAGTACCAGCTTCTCACTGCACTTTGCAAGTACAATAAATACAATTTTCGTTCAATAAAATGGAATTAAAAGCATACTTATGCTGTAAAAATCTGTAGTTGACTTTTAAATTAATAAAAGCTTTGATAAATTTTAATTAGTTAAGGAAAAGATTCTCCTAGGCAAGCAAAATTAATGCATTACAGAACTTCCTGCTTTGATTTAATTGCACTATTTTCCATTTTGAATTCACTCTGATACAATTCCAACAATGGACATTTTAAATTGCACTCAGGCTTTTTATTATTATTATTATTTAATAATTTATTTACCTCTCTTATACCCTTATATACAGGCTTTTGGCTTCTGTTCTCTTGAACAGTTGGCCAAAAATGTCCCCAGCTTTTAGTACTTGGCAACTTGAAAAATATACTTGACATTCTTGCAGAAAGAAAAAGGAAATATGACCTGGAGAGCTAACATATCACCTGAAGCACAGAGACATTCAATTACCACTATTTGGATATCTCTTGCTAGTTCCACAGGGGCTTTGGTTTTGTTTTTAGTATCACTACTCTGACTTTTACTTCAGCCTTTTATAAATAAAAAGGAATTCACCTACGTGTTTTGTCTGGTTTGAACAAAATATCATCATCACCAAAACCACAAATATATTCAAAAGCAAACCAGGAGAAATTTCTATAGCTATGTAGGAATACCACACCAATAGTCTCCAGGAACAACTATAATATTTTTGGACTAATTGTGTATCTGTAGGATCTATTCCTACCAAAGTTTTGCAGTGGAAGTGTTAAGGATTTACTTTTATTCTGTAACTATCACCTACTTCACGTTCACACTTACAGGTGCATCCAAGACAGTTTTGTCATCTGATGGCCTTTCCACTGTGGCTGGGCTTTGTTAACACAGTGCTGAGCTGCTTCTTGTGTAATCTACATTTAACAGAGCCTTTACTACAGGCTAATTGCAGGCCCAGTTTCCACAGCATAGGTAAGAGTTGATCCTGACTGAAAACAATAGATTTACATTATATACTCATTACTCTCTCGAAAGAACCACTTTGCCTAAAGGACCCTGGTTATCAGTCCAATTGCACACTCTAGCTATTGTGTTTGGAATTCATAACATTTAAAGCAGAGAATGGAAAAAATAAAGAAAAAAAAAATAAGCTCTGCTTGCCAAAAGCGGCAATTGAGGAGTCTGAAGCAGTATCTAAGTGCTTTTCTTCTTTCCTTCACATTGCATTAGGTTGAGAGCACAAAACCCCTGCTCTCATGCTCTCTTGAGAATACCCCTGCCACAGCACTGGAGCTCTGCATCTGCCCAAAAGGAATAACACTCATTCCTGCTGTAAATGTGCACAGGATTTCTGCAGCTGTCTACACCACAAATCTGAGACGTGGCCAAGGCTCCCTCCAAGCTCAAGAGGCTCTGCTTTGGGTAGCAGCTATCCCTCTGTGAAGGGCAAACAAGGTAAGAATTGCAAATTCGTAAGAAGAACATGGCTGGAAAGGAAAGCTTTTAAAACAGAAGGGATTATTTTTCCCAGCAGTTTGATATTTATCAATATTTATAGTAAAATTCCTCTTGCAGTGAAAGTTTTCTTTGAGAGAAGTTTGTTAGGGTCAGCAAATAATGAGTTAATGAGTGTGTCTCAGTAAGAATGATGCAGAAGGCACGTGCCTAAGAGGGGTCTCAGGATGCAGAGAGGCACACAGGAGATGCAATAGCTCATACAGCAGTTTCTGATGTAAAAAAGATCAAAACTTAAGCTTTGCCAAAGGCCAATTCCTGCATTTAAGAGGAATGTATTAAGTTGAACCCAAAGATATATATTTCAAGGTGACAGCAATTTCTCACAGGAAACAATTAGTCACCAGAATAGAATTTATCCAGACAGTGTCCCAATACTGTCAATTGTTTTCTTAGGTTATTAAAATCAGTACAAAAAATAAGTAACTGCTGGATCACGCATTCATCAATTGGTGATGATGTTACAGCTAACATTCATTTAGCACAAACACCCAGAGGTTACTAGCTGGAAGTGTTGAGTCCAATGTAATTTCCACAGCTAGAAATAATATCCTGAACATTTACAACTCAAGTCAAATCTATTCTGTACTCTTTTCTTCCAATTATCTTACCCTTCCTGCTGTCTCATGACCTTTCTCTGCCCTTTTTCCTCCATCATTATCTCTTCTAAGTCTCTAGACAACAGAAATTTTTTCAGTCTTTTTCAATATCTTCACTTATTTCAGATTTACATTAATGCAGTGATGAATTGATCTATCTATTTGAGAAAACTACTCACCCTTTGCTTCATCTATAGCAAAAATAATTCACCCATCTAAGATCTGTTCAAGATGCTAAATATATCTTTCTCCCTTGATTTACAATCTCTTCTTGGCTGGAAAAAAAATTTAGACACTTTCAGATACCTGGAATGGACCAGGATTACATGGCCTGGCATTCATGACTTCAGCTAAATCCACAAAAGTAAGAAACACATGTCGCATCTATAAACAGAGCAGTGACTGTTGTCCAAATGCACGGAGACCAAATGGCACAGAGAAGTCTGTTCCTGGCCAGCTCCCAAACCCAGGGACAGGGTGTGCAGGCTGCCTATCTGCTGGGAACATTCTGGCTGCACCTGGGGCTCCTCTGGGATGATACTCATGCCCCAGCCAGTGAGGACAACACTGAAGTCTTGCTCCCCATGAACCAGACTTGGAGCAGCTGGGTATAACCAGAGAGCAAAAATCATTAAGCACCTTCATTACTCTCCAGGAAAACTGAATGTGTGTCAGGATTTTTTCGTGACCTTTTGGAATCCACCACATCCTATGAAGACAGACACCAGTACAACTCACCTTTCCTTTTCATCAGGACTTCTTACTGCTGACAGGGCTGTCAGGACAATTGCAAACACCCAGCCTGGGTCTTAGCAGGAAACAGCACAACCCCACTGTTCTTTTCCAAAAACATAATGCAATTATTCTGCTAGATCATGAACTTTACTCACAGCCTTTACTGTGGTGTCTCGTGAAGATCAGAAGACCAGTCACACCACATGTCAGAAAAGAAATTTTTAATCCCTCCACAAAGTCTCTTCATTCTATTCATTAGGTCTCCTATATCAAGGCAACTTAAGCAGCCACAAGACCACAGCCACTAAACAAGTTCACCTTAGACTGGCCTAAACCACCTGCTCTGTTGCCTTGGTCTCTGGTAGGTAATTGGTATTCCTTGGTTGGTTGTTTTCATCTCCACCCAGCAGTAAAACACTTGGTCAGGTGTTCTTGCTTCCCTCAGTTTGTAGATTTATGCAAATGTTGATGGCAACCTGAGGAGCAAACCTATGCTATGGGGCAGTCCAAGGTGACATTGCTCCCAAAATATTCTAGAAAGAGCACCTTTCACAGGTGTATACATGTGTACATTGAGCAACCCATCCAACACCTGAGACTGAACAAATAATTTCTTATCTCCAGAATCCTTTTTTTTCTCTCTTTTTTTATCTCCTCTTTCTTTTGAAGACATGTTAGTGTGAACTCAGAGAGTGTTGGCGGTGAACTCAGAAATGCATGAACGTTTTTGATGCAATGTGTGTTCTTCAGTTTCCACAGGATTTGAAACTTAGTCTTATTGTAGCTGGCAACAATAATGTATTTTTATGGGCCTGTCATAGAGTACATGCAGTTTTCATAGACTGATGAGTCAAAAGAAAAATACATCACAGTACATAGCCACTCTGAGAAGGCAGCTAACACTTCTTCATGGCTTGTTAAGTAAATCAAACACACTGTTTTCTCTATACTAGGAAAATGACCTATAAACTGACAAAAGTAAATTGTTATCCTTCTGCTTCTGCTGCTTTAGAAAATGTTCTGGCAAGTTAAAAAATTTTTAGCCAGGCTATTAAAAATAAGATCACTTCAATATTCCAAAACTCTTGAGAAATGGTACAATTTTTTTTCAGTTCCACATCAGCACTTTGATGCATTTTTTTTTTAAATTTTGCAAAAATATTGTGTCTTTTGTGGTAAGCCATGTTGTTTTCAGAGCAGCCAGTGGATGCTTCAAACATCTCTTCATGACTGAGGACAAGTCACATAATACCAAATCTACCTGCACTGGTACCTGGCAAATAACCTGGCTCTTGGCCCAGTCCTAACTCATGTTGTAAGAAATGTATTCAACATGAACACTTTCAGGAACACCACTCATCTTGCCCATGGGACACCCAAATATTTGGGGAAGGATGAACATGGATAAAATGCTGAACATTAGAGAAGAACAGTCTCAAGGTGGGACCAATTTGGCAGCTGACATTTCTACAGCCCAGTCATCTATGCTTGAAATACCCACGACAAAAAAAGGTCTGATAAAAAACAGGACTGCATTTTATTTTAAGATGGAATCTCTATTATCAGAAATGCCTCCGATGGTGATAAAAGTGACTTTAAGTATTTATTCAATTTCATTTCTAAAATGAAGGTTATAAATCAACCCCAAACCCTTCCTGAAAAACACTGTTATCCTCCAAGCTTTTATGAGCATTTACAGAAGAACGATTCCTTTCTGTGTCAGATGTTATGAAAGACAGTTCATACTTCAAATAATGTGATTTATAGGTTGAGATTATGAAGTTAAATTTAATAAAGCTCAGAGAAGATGCATGAACCTCAAAAATCTTTTTAATTGAGATCTTTCAGAGTTGAGATGCTACCCTTGTTTTATATGAGCTGCTCTATATTCTGGTGCAAGCTATGGTTACTGATAGAACCAGCAGAACTACCCACCACAGAATATTTACCTTCTTTCCTCTTTTTCTCTCCACAAGATTTTAACTGATGATGGATTGGATACACACATCTCATTACTATCTTCATTTATCATGAAAAACTAAAGGACTTTCTAGTATTAATGTTTGTTTCTTAAATTGCCAGCTTTTATTTTTGGTGATAAAGATTAATATACTTAGTTATTATTCCCTTTTGTTCAAGGAGTTGTTAGGAAACTTATTGCCATTTAAATTTTATTTAGAATTCCAGATCATAAACTTTTGAAAATCTGTTGTTCTGGTCAGGGACAGTGCCACAAACTCATGAAAAAGGTATCATGATGGAATTTCCTCCAAATATACTTTAGAATATTGATTGAGGATTTGACATTTTGAATTGAAAGATGTAGGATTGCATTTCAATTCATCCCAATTCAATTTATTGAATTCAATTCATCCCAATACAATGAAAAAAAAAAGACACTGAAATTATTGTTACAGAAAATGATATTTTAGGAAAAATAAAAGTATTTTAGTTACTGGATTTTAGTCACCAAAATCATACCTTAGACAGGATTTCTAAAAACTGATATGAACCCTAAGAGAGTGTGATAGAGCCTGGAAAGACAGACCAGGCCAGAAGAACTTTGGCATTTAAACAAGCTGAAGTTGTCTTATTTCCCATACACCATGACATAACTCTTCCTTGTTAGATTAATATTCTGGTTTCTGAAACAATACAGGGTTGGTAGCTCCTGTTACAGCCTGTTTGTACATTTACAGTGCAAAACAAACAAAACAAACAGCAAAACCTAACTCTGAAAAATGAAACTAATCTAGCTGCCATTACTATAGAGGAAATGCAGATTCAACTGTTTCCTTCCAGTAGTATGTCAGGAATTGACTCAGGAAAACTCATGGATTCCTGCTAATCATCTTAAATAAGTTATAATTACAATGTAAATGTATTTGATACAAATTATTATTGCATCTATACTGCAAGTAGAAATACATTAAAAAGAATACTAGCTCACCAATAATCAATGATGATGTTATTTTAAGAAATTATTTCTGGGAACAACATATTTAAGGACTATTCCATTCATATTTGTAATGTTCATTTCCCCATGGTAGAAATAAAAATGTAGTTTCAAATATTAAATAAACGAAATATAATTATGATGTGTAAAAGCTTCAAATGGCTTAGTGTTAATAGAACAGATGTGACCATTATTCAAGGATCATTTATGATTTTTGTGCTTTGCCTTTGTTGCAGTTCAATAACAAAAGTCATTATTTGAAGATAATGTGCAGAATGTCTTGAAATTCAGCTGAAATTTGAGACAGAGGAGTCAGAGGTCTGGAAATTGCTACTGCACCCTGCAAGTGTAGACACTCCAGAAATATATTACAAATTATTTTAAATTAATTTAGGATTGTTCAAGGCTAATTTTGTATAGAAACGTATTATAAGCCTGATACAAGGAAAGTGTTATTTGGGGTAGACTAGACTAATTTTGGGAAGGCTCAGGCTTCCCAGGGTGACAGACACCCCTTTGCTGTCCCAGGGTGAAATATAGGTTCTCCAGCAGTTCAGTAACGCATTCTGGAGTCAGGGCTTTGAATCAGCAGACATTTGAATATGCAGTGTTTGAGGTGAACACTTCAGGTGAAAATAATAAGGGTAAATATTATTTTTTGGAAAAATTTCTACAATACTAATTGTGTTAGTCTGAGCCCCTGAGTGTCAGTAGAGCCTCATACAGAATCACAGAACCACAAAACACCCTGAGCAGGATCACTGAGTTTAACTTCTGGTGCTGCACAGGACATCCCCAAGAGTCACACCGTGTGCCTGAGAGCACTGTCCAAATGCTTCTTGAGCTCTGTCAGGCTGGTGTTGTGACCCCTTCTCTGGGGAGCCTGTTCAGTGCCCAACCACCCTCTGGGGGAAGAACCTTTTCCTGATATCCAACCTAAACCTCCCCAGACACAACTCCGTGGCATTGCTTTGGCTCCTGTCACCAGTCAGGAGAGTCAAGAGATCAGGACTTGTAGACAGATTGGTCAACTATAACCACTGCTAGAGGCATCAAATATAAAACATTGTTAGTACACTGAAGCATCTTGAACAGTGTCCTGTTTGCCTGAAATGTTTTGTAACTCTAGAGTACCACATTTCTTTCATTTTTCTCACTTCTCATACACACATATAGCATAATATTTAAGTCTTGATATCCTGTGATGGTATCTTACAAATGTAGGAAGGATGAAAGGCATCATAATGCCTAATACATTTTAAGGTATTGCTTATTTCAAGTTTAATCTTTGGCATGGAAAAAGAAAATGAGAAAGAATATTTATCATCTGATTATTACTCAGTAATGGGGATCTAGCATTCTTTCTGTTTCACAATAAATATTTGATCTTCAGTCTTTCAGCACTGTTATGTTTATCTCTCAGATCACATTAACCTATGACTGTTCCTGTACAGTGTCTAGTTACACAGTGGAAACTTCCACACCTCCTGATAAAGAAAAAAAGTTAGTGGGATTTCAAAAAAGGTAGACAAACATATAACAGAGAACTCCACAGGCACAGATATACCATATCTTTGGTAAAGAAACCCCAAGACTACAGCTTACTGGAACCTTGGAAAATATAATGGGGAAGTTTTATATAACAGTCACAATGGTGTATTTTTCTTTAAGCCTTCAACAGGGTATTAGATTAGCTCAAATCATTCATATCAAGTGAAGAGCACTTATGTATGTATATAATTAGGTCCTTTTGAACTTAATTTGGAATCAATTTTGGGTTCAAATGCTTTCTATTATAACAGAGTGCAATTATACTGAAGCTATGTTCACTCAAGACAGAACACAATTTGGCTTTTAATTTGTGAAAGGTGCTAGCCTGGCACCAGGAGTGAGCTGAAGAATGGACAGACCACTGTAGGTCAGGCAGTGACCTCACATAAAACAGCTACAACTCACACAATACAAGATCAATGTGCATTGTAACCATGGTTTATGTCCCCTCCACCTTGTTATTTTTTGAATTTTACAGGCATTAGATATGGAGAAAAACTCTGCATCCCATTACTGCTAGCAGTACAAAAGCCAGAAAGTACTATCACACTATATAAAAGCCCAGTAAATATTTGAAGCTGGTGGTGTAGTTGAAGTTAGTCATTGCTTGACCAGCATTTCCTCACACTCGTGTGACCAAAAGATTGAGAGGCTAGCATGGAAAAGATAAGGGAAATTCCAGGTGACTAAAATGCACTTTTCTGTTGTCCTGTGACAGGAATTTTTAGAAAGTAACTGAGTTTTGAATTTTCTCTGAATCAACTGAAAAAAAAAAATTAAAAAAACATTAATGGTTGGTTTTGATATTCCACAGTTTTATGAGAGATGTTTAGTTCAGGTATTTTCAAAAATAAATGGGGCAGGTTTTCCACACACTGTTGTAACAATTTGGAGAGAAACCAAACCAGAAATGAACAGATGAATATGATGTTTAAATATTCCAAATAAAAAAGACACTTTAAAAATATTAATGAAAAACAAAACTCCTTGCAGAACCTAATACCTTTAACAAAGAAGGTCAGCAAAAATCTTTTGTTCTTTAACTTTCCAGTCTTCCATACTCTGAACTGATTCAGCAACAAGGAGAAAATGAGAGATCTATGAAAGCATTTCAAAGATTTTCTTACCACAGATTGACTAAGAAGGGATGTTCCAGCCCTTGCATTATCTGCAGCTCCCGGAAAACATTGCGAACTTCATCTCTCTCAATGCACTTCTGTTTATTCATATACTTCATGGCATACATTTTCTTGGTGTCTCTCTTCTGTACAATGCACACCTAATTGGCAGCAAAGTAAAAGAAAATTTTTGACACCTTGAGAAAGTGAGTTCAATTGTGACTTTGGAAAAAAGGAGTTTTTAATGATATTTCACTAATTGAGATCTGGGTACTACAACTGAGTAGCACCTTCAGTAAGTTTATTTCACAGCTCTGCATGATTCTTTGCAATAGATTCTTTGATTGTAATCAAAAATTAACAAAAAAACACCAACCCTTCATAAGAAGAAATGGGGACCCAGAAAAATATAACTTTCAAAAGTTACATGGTAAAGCTGAGAGGAATATGCTGCAATGGCTGAAATCACAGGCAATTTAATTAGTCAGAGAAATTACTGCCTCCTGCCTAGGAAAATGCACAGTCATTGTCCTCATTCCCACAAGTCAATAGTCACATCTTGATTACTGCATCATAAACCTTGCCTGTGTTCCCAAGGCTCAATATTTCATCTAAATATCAGAATTATGCTCCCTTAATTGTTGTTGAAAAGAAAAAGTATTTTCATACAAATTTTCATCATAATATTTCTGAATTCACAAGAGACCATTACAATGATTTAGTCTCTGGCAGTAAAATTCTATGCCTTTACTTTTTTGTTTTCTTTCTTTCTTTTTTTTTTTTTTATTTTTGACAGAAGTCAAATAATGTTTGAAGAAAATCTTAGTCAAGAGAAATCCCATGGGAAGTCTGGATCGTCTTCTCTCATGGTATTTTACCTTGAGAATGTGGCTGGAGAGTGTCACAAACACCACCACCAAGCATCAGGTTAAGTATGATTTTCGGCAACAGAGAAGTACACAGTTGTTCTGAATGTCCTGGAAACATCTGGTGTAGGTATCCCAGGTCTGTAGTGTCTAAGCTCAAAGGTATTCTGGATTCACTTGATGTGGGCATTACTTTTCTATTTGTATATTTAAATACGTACACACAGAGGCACACATACACATTCCTATATTATAAACACAAGAAATTATACTACACACTCATAAATTCATGGTAAAAGACCAGATTACAATGTGGTGACAACCAAAGAGAAATCCTTTGTGTCTGAGTTTAAGGAACTTATGCACCCAATATTTAGGAACAATCAGGAGTAGCTAAGGCAATTCCCACAGCTGAAACTGGGAGAAAAAGGCCAGTGAAGCCAAACCACGTTTATTTCTCTGAAATTCTATTTCTGTGAAGTGTGTCCTTGAGCGCAGAACTACTCCAAATAGAGGAGTTCATAGATACCTTTAACCTATAATGATAAGGCATGATTAAGCAGGATTTCTAATTACCTTTCCTAATACCAGGAGATGTTCTGCTATTAAGGAAAACATGGATAGTAACATTTTGTTTTGAGCCCATCAATGTTGCACAATGGTGAGTACTGAAGTTTTGTTTCATTTTTTACCTTGGACTGTCATGCAAAATCTGAATATTGTTGATGCCCTTAAGAAAACTAAAGGTTCACATTTACGTAGAAGGAACCCTAGCTGTGGAGCAATGGGGAATTGTGTTTGGCCTTTTGGAGGAAGAAAAAGTAGCAAGTGGGATAGAGCAGAAACTGAGTGGGAAAAGAAGGGATGGAATTAAATTGGTCAAGCTCCCATAGGTCCTTCAAAATCATAAGCAGAATTTTCAGGGGCAAATCCTGACACCCTGTCTTAGAATATGTGGAGACTCTAATTTAGCCAGTCACATTATGAAGTACAACATTTGGGGATTTTAGCTCAGAAACTAAGTCCAGAAATTCAGTCATGTATATTAGTTTGCATCATGATTTTCATGTACAACTTGCCCAAGAGTTAGGTGTTTGCAGAAGTCTCCTAGTCCATTACATTTAAAGTCTCTCTATTTAAGGGTTGACTAGGGCTTAGAGAATGGGGTTTTACTCAGCTGAGAATTACAGATTTGTCCAATGTGGCAAACCAAGATCATATGCAGCACCAAAATATGTAATGTAAACTATTGCTGGGACTCCAGAAGGCACTAAGTTCTCTTACCTGACAGTAAAAACAAGGGTGTTCAGCACAGCTGAAACAGACCTTCTGTTGTTGGTAGAAGCTTGCCCAACACACAGCTTCAAAGCAGAATGATAGTAAACATTTTCTAGCAATGCGTACCTACACAAATCCTTTAACATGGTTACAAAATCAATAGGATTTTAATGAATATAATGAAGATACTTGCTACTAAAAATCAGGAAACGTGACCTGCATTCATGTTGATGTTACTGTGAAAAATGCCTGACATTGCTATGACAGCACTGGATCGTAGTGGAGATCCTCCCTGGCACTTCTACCTGCTGGCTGTCATCTCTTCTGAGCACTGAGCATATCAATGGATTGAAACTTTCCACTAAAGCAAGCAAGAAAGGAAAAGTCCTTGAGCTCTTCTCACATGTGCAGTCTTAATGGGAAATGTTTAAGTTGGGGGGTTTTTTGTTCCAAAGGAGCAATTTTAAAATAGAGATAAACAGATGCTTTGGCACCTCAACAATAAAATTCTGTGATGACTCATTATGATGAAAGTCTGTGCAGAATTACCTTATTTACATGTATCAGTATGGAAGCCTGTCACACTCAGACTCTTTCCATTTTTCTGTGAATATCATTTACGAGAGGCCAGACAGTGTGATGATTCAGAGCAAATATGTGTTCTGAACTCAACAACTATCCAGCTTCATAGCTAGCAGAGAGGGACAGCAGCCATCTCCACATAAGGTATGGATCTAAAGAGGCACAGGGGATTATCTCTGTACCTGGAATGTTTCCCTCTAATGTCCCCTAAAGAGACTGTAGATTACCAGTTTGGATATAGGCATGTGTTGTACATGTTTAAAGGTAGGCATTATGAACCCCATCAATTTTCTCTGGAATGGTACAGTGCTGTTTTTAAAAACCTCTTGTGAAAACATTCCCCTTCTATAGAGTTTTTTTTAATATATCTTAGTTGTTATCACAGGGTGGTGTCTTTTGTCATTTCTGGCAGAAGATAACAGTGAGCTGCCTTAAAACCTGTCAGGTTAGAAGAAATTTGACCAGAGAGTGACTTGGAGCCACTTTCCCTCAGAATCTGGGGAAGGAAGGCAATAGATTATGGCTGCAGGGCTAAGCTCCATTTTTCAAGAGCAACATGTGCTGTGGCCCACTTTTAAACTACCTTCTTGGATTTCCTCTGATTTCACATGCAAAAATCATATAAGCTTGCTGAAGCTGAAGCTATGTTGGCTGAGCAACTATAGGTAGCTTCAACGAAGTTCTTCCCAGAGCAAAAGATGGTGATGGCTGAAATATCAGACCTGCTGCAAAACACAGATTTCTCATGTTTCCCACTAGAAGAGACATAGCTGCTATGTGCATGGTCTGGAAAGAACAAGGTGCACTTCGTCTCAACTTTGGTCTGAATTTAGCACAGGAGTACTTAGACCTCTCAGACTGCCACAAGATGTGGTTTCACAACAGGTATTGAAAGAGGAGAGATTCAAGCCCACAGCCAGAGAAACCTCTGGACAAGGGCACTGTCAGGTGGAGAGCTGGAAGCTGGGGTGCACACTCCCCCATGCTCCTGTGTGATATTTTGCGTCTCATGTCAGCAGATGAGATGGGGCACTCCCCGCCCAGCAGAGGGGTGGTGGCACTGCACGGGCAGAAGCACTCACCCCAACACAGAGCACTACAAGACAGAAATCAGGTACACTCCAGATGGGAATTGATGAACCTGCTGTTGAGCAGCTGCCTGAAATACTGCTCCCCTGTCTGTCCTACCCACGTACTCTGAAAAACGAGTTCTCATAGTCTTAACCTACAAGCAGAGCTGGAAAGATTTACACAAAGAGGCTGGAGAATGGATATCATAAGTTTGTCTGTAGGCTGCCAGGGGATTTCGTTTAAATAAGGAGACTCATTCCCAGATCCCCCTGAGCAAAGCACGACATCTGGAGCAGCCAAAGCATCTGCTTAGTATCCTTTCATATTAACTCAAGCTGAAAAACAGGTTGTTATACTGTCAAACAGTATTAATATTCTGCAGTTGTGTGTTATGTTGCTTTTAGGATAGAAGCATATTTTTTTCTAAAATATTTTGCATATTATTTACTAAAGTACCCTCAATCAGTGCAGACATGATTCTGGGCCCCCATCTGGTTTACACCACTGTAATTTCAATTACTTCATCACAGGAAGTCACTGTTTTATACAACCAAATTAATCAGAACTAAGCCTTGTGTCTCAGCATCTTAGACAAACAGGAGAGAGTTTGTACATTGAAATTATAATTTGAATTTAATTTAAGGAGGTCAGATTGTTTAATATAACTACTCCCACAAACAGAAAAGTCAGAGAAAATTGGTACTATAATGTCTCTGAGAACTAGTTGTTACACCTGAATACAAATTATTTTGCAGCAGTAACCCTGCAATTACATGGTTATTGTTGCAGTAAAGGACAATGAGAATTCTTGTATTTCAATCCTCATTGGTTTTGTACTTATTGGATGTTCTTCAAATATATAATTTTTTGCAGTATTTTGTTTGACAAGAGTGATAGCTCTACATAACAAAATGGAAAAAGAATAGCCAGATGAAGCAGGAGACAGCACTTCTAATGTATCACGTGTCTCTGTCTCTACTGTCTCTGCCCTCACAAAGGAGCCCTCACCCTTTCACATCATACAGAAAAATAAAACAAGCCTACATGCTTTATGAAGGCTTGTTGGTTGATTTTGAGCCATTCTTCTCCATGGCATTCAGGAAACTGGTGAATGTTTCTATGATATTTCTAGAAATATCTACTTTTCTTACAGGTTTATATGAGTGTGGTTCTTGTGAACCTGCTTTGGGGAATCTGTATTGATGAAAATGGAGTTGCACAATCCTCAGAGAATGTGTTTAAAGTATGAGTTTCCTCTAAACTTAAATCCTTATCTTGCAGTTGTCAGATGCAACATGAAAGTCCTTGGTGTAACAGGTTTCTTTGTCCCAGATGAGTACAGGGTTCTGACAAATCACCTTGTTTTTCCTTCCATGGGCAAGGGAAAGAAAGAAGCCCATTTTAAAATGACCTATTATAACATAGCCAAAAGCACAATGTGGTAAATCAGTCACCATTTCAAACATCTGTCTCTGTGAGTCAGTCTTGTCTTTATTGTTCATTTTAAAGCCTCAATGCTGGCAACTTTTTCTTATTATTGTCCTTCTGGAAGTACCTGGCAGTGGAAAATGTCAAAAAAGGATGCAAGACTGTTAATCTCTATTGTGGGGTGTTTACTGCTCGGCGTCTGTTGTGCTCTAGCATCTCGCAACGTATAACACCATGTTCAGTATCACACTTTCCTTAAACTTCCTGCTCCTTTTATGGCTCCTCTGTGGCCTTTTCTGTTTTCTGAGAGCCATAGGATGTTTTAAGACATGCTCTATTTTTTTATTTTATTGCTCTTGGTACAATATCTCCATCTCTCTCTCTCTCTCTCAATATTTCTTAAATTACTCTGGTTGCTACAGCAACCGTAGGCCTCTGCAGGAAATTGCTGCGGGAGGTATCTGGTACAGCAGAGCCTCTGTGCTCGTTCTTGTGCACAGAGCTTAAGGTGATGCTCAGCACCTCAGCTCCTCCACTGGGGCTGGCACCTTCAGCAGCTCTGATCTGTACCCCCAGCTGGCTCCAGAAATCAGCTCCCTGCCTTTCCCTTTGGCATCGTCAATTCACAGTCCCAGTAATTGCTGTCACAGGAATTCCTAGGCCAATGGGTATCAAATACTTTGTCTATGAATTGTCTCTTCTGAGAAGTGGCCACCTGCTTTCAGCTGCTGCCTCAGTACCCAATTCTTCTTAGGGACACCGTAAGAGCAGGTGCTGTCTCATAGACACTTGCATATTTTTCAGAGAAAGATACACCACAGCAGCTTTGAGCAGGGTAGGAAGAGAAGAGAAGAGAAGAGAAGAGAAGAGAAGAGAAGAGAAGAGAAGAGAAGAGAAGAGAAGAGAAGAGAAGAGAAGAGAAGAGAAGAGAAGAGAAGGGAAGAGAAGAGAAGAGAAGAGGAGAGAAACCACAAGCAGGCTCTTTTTTCTGGAAAGAGTCTCGCTTCAAAGGTGTCCTTTGAGAGTTCAGGTTGCACCTTGTTAAGGGACAGATAAAGAAGGTGGGGTCTGAGCCTGTGTAGGACCAGCACAGCCACAGCTTCCATGTAAGTTGGCAGCTCTTTTGTTCAAGCCAAGCGACTGGCAAGCTGTGGCAGAATGTGTGTAGCCACTCATGGAGCAGTTGCCCACACTCCTGGGCACATGCAGACCTACCTGGGGTATTGTCTGTGCAGACACTGGCACAGACCTGCTGTATTATCTGCTGCAGACCCAAAGAGGCACAGACCAGGGCAGGGACCAGTGGTGCCCAAGCGAGGTGCAGGGCACTACTCTAAAAGAAACCTTTCTGGCTACAGTGACCTTGCTTTGCCTAGTAGGTGAAGGTAGAGCTTTGCTTATACTTTCGTCTTCGTAAATAACAGTAAACTGTTTGTTTGTTTGTTTCTTTGTTTGTTTGTGGAAGACCTTTAAGCTAGTTATGCTTAGCATATTCCAAGTACTCGTGATTCCAAGTAGGTTGGAAGAGGGCAGGTTAGAAATTCTAATGAAGTTTTATTTGTATATTAAAAATTTGCCAAGTGAATTCAGAAGTAGATGATTTGAAACCAAAAATGCTGAACTCTGATCTAAGTAGCTATTCTTTTGTGAGGGTCAGCATGATTTGGATATATCTTTAACATTTTTTCCTGTACATAACTTGCACTCTTGGACCTTCATTCAGTTCAGCATGGTATTCCACCTCTGTGGTATTGTGATAATAAACAATCACAGATTTCTGCTGCCCTGATTTTATGGGGTTTTTAAGTACCTTTTTCCCAAGCAGCATATACTCCTATTGACCTCAAAGATGGTTTCTACTAAAAACTACTGAATTGAATAAGGACCATACCATGAAGGACCATGCTGTTCTGCAAGAAATATTTCTGGCCTCTCTAAAATTAAAGTCATTGTTCTGCATGGAGGCCAAGAACCAGCAAAATCCTTTTTGTGTTCTTAATACATGGCTACAGAAGTGCCTCAGCGGCACTGAGCTGGCGCATACTCAGGAATCATTGAAATCAAGATCTAGACAACTGTTGTCTGACCAGTCATCTGATCAAATACCAGTTATATTTCACCTTCAGATGTATTCCAGTGAGAAATGGTTTCTAATACTTTTTTAAAATTATTTTCTCTGACTTTGTGGCTTTGTATTTGTACTATATGGGGCTATGTAGCTTTGTATTACAAGTTTAAAACCTTGTTATAATCACTATGATAGGAAAGAAAGGTTGTCTAGTCAAGTGTAAACAAACCATTAATCTTCTCTGTTTCAGAAAAATCCTTTTGAATTGAACAAATATTTACTCAATGATCATAATTATATTGTGTGCCAGTTTACACAGACCCAAAAGGATTTATTCTATGTAAAGTGCCTGTAAAATACTGCAATTATTGTAAAGACACAAATAAGTTCAGAGATTTAAGAACAAGATCACTTTGGTGGACTGTCTAAAGAACTAGTCTGCCTCTACCTTTTTGTTGATTTTTGTTTCCAGGACAGATTTTTAAATTCTGCTAATCTCCATTTGGGATAATTAATTATTATCATAATTTTGGCTTAATTAATTTTAGTGAATAGATCATAATAGAAATAATTTAATGAATAGACAACTCATACTGGTGGTCAGATGTCCTTAAGAAGGAAAAGGCTACAAACTCATGTTCTTTTACCATAATCAAATAAGAAATCCACAAAGGTATTCCCTATTAGACATTTAACTGCTAAAAATAAGTTTATTCTTACCTTTCCAAAACTCCCTTTCCCAATAGCCCGCAATATTTGAAAGTGGTCAAAGTTAACTGCAAAATAAAGGAGAGAAGAAAAGGAAAATAGTTTGTAGTGTGCCAAGTCAGAACCAGAAATCAGGTAAGAAATTACAGTGTGTCCAACTGATGTCTCTTTACCATGTGGTATTCAATTTTTTTCTCTTAAGACACCAAATATACTTAATAGCTGCCAAAGAGGAAGTTTGCTTTAAAATATGCTGCATTCATTTTGTTCATCAATTCATCTTGGACCAATGCCTTCAGTGCCCAGTATTTCCAAAAAGAAACATATCTCTGTCCTAACCAAGTAACAAGAAAAAGTTAGCATTATGGAGTCATTAGCAAAAAGTGCTCAGCACTTTCCAGAAATATTGAGATTTATTGAAAGGACACTGAATAATTCAAGTAAGTAACATTCTCTACCTACAGATACATAATAACATATGGTAGATATTTTTACAGTAGTCGCTCCTCAGGATAATTTCTATATTTTATTACAGTGATGGAAGCTTGTCCCATTATGGTATTATGAGTATACCACCATGAGGTGGTATTATCAGCCCTTTCAAAGTTTTCCACCTTAATGCAATACATAATGCTAATATTGTAAGACTATTTCATAATTTTAGCATAAGTTTGTTTTGAGAGTTTGCATTTTAGGTTGGCAGTAGAATGGATTTACTTGCACTTCAGGAAAATCTGACAGCACAGCCTGCTCTAGACACTGAAGTGCTTTGCTGGGAGGGTGAGTGAGATTTCACTTCTCAGAAATGTGATTTTTATTGGTGTTACATGAGTTTAAGCGCAGCATGACCTTCAAATCTTCATTGGTATATCTGATGGTTTAAAAAAAATTCCAACATCCTGAACAAAATTGATGCAAAGTCACTGAAATAGAAACACAACAATGTGTGATACAGTTTTTACAGTCATTTCTCAGAAAAGAATCACACTTAGAGATAAATTCAGTGAACCAGAGATGACAAAATTCAGTGCAACATAACAGGATTTTTTTAAATTAAAACTTTCTTATGTTCCTGGCTTTGGCCACAGACCTTCATCTGTGCTGGTCGTTGATGAAACAGTAACTAGCAAAATTGTGGAGACAGAGTGTCACTGGAAAAATCATAGAACCATAGAGTGGTTTGGGTTGGAAGGGACCTTAAAGACTGTCTTGTTCCAACACCTCTGCCATGGGCAGGGTCACTTTTCCCTGGACATTTTCTCAAAGCCCCATCCAACCTGGCCTCGAGCATTTCCAGGGAAGTGGCAGCCACAGCTTCTCTGGGCAGCCTGTACCATGTCCATCCAAGAACGTGGTAACAAGAACAAACACAGAAAAAATGTGACTCACATCAAGATGAAGGAGAAAATTCTATAAACTCAAAATATTTTAAATATTTGCCATAAAGTTATCCATCTCAAGCTAAGCTTTGCATAGAAACTTGAAAGGTTGCTAGCTATCAAGCCTCTAAAAAGGGTTAATATCTTACTTTCTCTGTTGCAATAATATCTCATTTACACTATTAACACCACCAAGCATTTGTTTGTTTATGCTTGCTTATACTGCCTTCAAGGAAGCATGGTTGCTCCTTTCATTAGTGCAGCATAGCAACCACCTTCCTGGTAATTGCTGGAGACAAATCAACCCAGAGCTGACAGAGCTGAGAGCAGCAGACTCTGCTCTACAGGAAACAAAGATGGTGAATAAAGCAGCTTTAGAATTTGGATACTGAAATAAAAATGCATAACCTTGCAAGGGATTTATAAACTGCTTGGAAACTGAAAATATTGAAAAAAATTTTGAGCTGAATCCTGTAAGGGTTAGGGTTGCCCAGATGATGAAAAGCAGGATTATCTGTCAGCCACCTGCAGCTGGGGTCTCTGCTGAGAGTTTTTACCAGTGGGGCACTCTCCTGTAGTTCTTGCTGGCCAATACTGGTCTGATGAACAAGGTAGTCAGTTTAGCAAAACTCCCTTCCAAATAAACTTACATCCACTTATATCCTGTTCCCACCAGTCATCCCTCCCAAGTGCAAGACTGGGCTGTCTAAGATGACCCTTAATTTAGGTAGGAATTCAACACAGTGTTGAAAATATCCTAAACAACATTTTAATCTCATTAATTCCTTTGATAGGACAAAATAATCCAAAAATTCAGCACAGCATCCTGGGGTTTTCTGGGTCGCTCCTCTCTTTTCAAACTTTCTCGCATTTCCTGCTTATTTTACTAAATTTTTTAACAAGCACGTTCCTTAAAAAAAGCTTATTTTGAATTTGGTCTTTACCTTGCAGTCATTCAGCTGAGTCCAGTTGCCAAAAAAGTGAGAAATTGTTGAAATACTCTTTAATTATCTCAATTCGAGTCAAGCCACATTTCAGTAATACTCGACTGTATTATATTCTGAAATCTGACATGTTTTGAAATACATCAGTTTGAAGAATGATTTTGTTTTTGTAAAACTAAGATCAAGTATTTATCTGTAGCTATAAAAAGGACATTTTTTATTGTCCATATAACTTCTATTTCTCTGTACTTCCATCTTTCCTGCGTTTATTGCTCTGAATGACTAGAACAACTTAAATTTTTAATTAGATTATTTGTAAATTGGACTTCCATAAGAATGAAATTATTAAATGAGGCACTAAAGCATGGAGTTGAAGATGGATTACTAGTAAGCTAAATAAGTGGTTAAAAATCATAGTCACAACAATTGATCAAATTTTCTTAATTTCTATGTTTAATTTGAATAGAAAGTGGGATGTTACATTTTCATGTCTTCATTAAGAAAAAAAGATTTTTTTTTCTGTAGCTGACAGTCCCGTGAGCCTTATTTAAATTAAGGTACAATGATTGCAACGCATTTTTTGCAAGAGAAAATAAAGCCAATTTTAAATGATTGAGGAAATATGTAGACATGCCTGAGCCTGCATCTAAAATGAGCAAGGCTTGCAGCCACAGTGGCTCTCTGGAAAGGGATCATTCACTAAAGTGACACAAATCGGTTTCTATAGATCATTCAAACATACTCACACCACTGCAGATTCACAAACTGGGGAAGTTCCTTTTTTGGGATACTAGGAAAGAATAAAAAATGGGCTACCTTTCAGCTGAGACTGATACCAAATTCACCGAGCAAAACTAAGATGCTTCAAGCAACAGTCCCATGCAGAACAGAGCAGCACCTTGCTGATAAGAGTGAAGGGTAGAGCTAAGTTCACTGCCACCTTGGTACTACATTAGCCAACACCTCAGGTGTTTTCCTCAGATGTTTTTAATATCACACTCTAAAAATTTTGGGCTAATTTTGTTCATCTCTTTTTTTTTTTTCATGTTCCATATGTGCTTTTTTGTCTTCTGGTGAAAATTCAATGCCAAAATATCACCACTTACTCTGAGAAGAATGACTTCTGTAATTTCCAATGTTGAAAATATCATCAAGTTCACATACTGCCATTTCCTCTGTGCAACAAGGACATCATGAGTATTAAATTCTTGTCCTCCAAAACATGGCATGTCTAGTTCTTGTGATACCTGGTGTTGCAGCTAATGACATTTTTCTAGTGCAAAGCCCCACTGAGATAATGGTGTGGCTGGCAGAAGGACATTTTCTTCAGTATCAGTAATACGACTATTACTCTTCTGAAAATAGCTTTCTTTACTCAAGAAAAAATACTTCAATTCTCAAGAGAACACTTTCTTTTACTCGAGAGAAAAGAAAATATTTTCCAACTCTTTGAACACTTCTTTAATTCTATTACTTCACCATACTTTGGAGGTCTTACACATCGTCTCTGAATTTGAGTATAAGAATATAAACTATTTTCAGAAAACAAAATTTGTTTGTATTGTCTTCAGGTAATTTTTCATACAAGTAAATGCACACAATGAAACTTATTAACAACACTATGAGAGAGTTTCTTTCCAGTTTCCTCGATTTACATCAATTTGGAAAAATCAAGTATTAGAATTTCCCTTCCCTCGTCTCCCACCTTCATCCTTCAAAACATGACCATTAATTCAAAACTAAGAAGGAATATGGAATAAACCAGCTATTTTGCTAAGTAAGAGACAAAATAGATCAGCATTTATGACACCTGTTTCATGTTATGGTTTTAGAGCAATGGATGCCTGTTAATTTCAACAATGTGTTGTATATATACATATAAATATTTTATTTTGTTTCTTTCCATTTAGTCATACTCAAATAAACCTTTGTCATGGTTTTGATTTGTCAATTAAGATATACTCATTTTCTGTTGTGAGACAGAACCAGGAGTAGAAGCAAGGCAGGCCTAAAACTTAGGAGGGTATAACAAGAAATTTATTAACTACACAAAGGGAAAAAAAAAATTCAGAATAAGATTGTCAGACCACTCTTTCCTTCCCTTTCTCAACCTTCATAACAACAGAACAAACATACAAAAAACTGCTTCAATTAATTCCCAACTCAAACAGTCCCTTCTTCCGCTCACTTTGGAGTGAGAAGCTTCCTCTTGTTAGGCTATAGGGATTTTTTCCACAAGAAAGTAGAAAACAGTCTTCTCATGGTTTCACTTTCACGATTCTGCATCCGCCCGGTATCTGCAGTCGTGGCACTCCTCCCAACTCTACAGCCTTCTCAAAGCTGTACTTGTGGGTCAATGGTCAAAATACATGGGGTATTACTTTTAAGAATGAAATGTTCCAAAGCAAAGGTTCTCTTCGTCTCTTTTCTCTCTGTTCATGCTTCATTCTCTGAAAACCGAGACTCCCCTTCTTTCCTCGGGACAACGGATTCTCAACACAGGTGCTTTTGGTCAAATGATCTATCAAATGGAACATTTCCAACCCCCCCCATGTCTTTTTCCATGGTTTATAGGAATATTCAGTACATCAGTTCATCCCTACAATCTTACAAAAGGATTTTCAGCCATTTTCACAGCATCTCCTCATTCTCCTTCCATCTAAAAAACTTAAGACTTAGCTTTTGCTTCACTGACTTCAGAGTATCTCCTTTTTCCTTTTCACTCCAGGGAGGATTGAAAAAGTCCGCAAGTCTCATCTGAACATTAAAAGAGTTAAGATTTTTGCACAGGGAAAAGAAAAAAAACCAAGGCCACAGTGCTGGAGCTTTGCCAGGATCTCAGAAACCAGCCACGCTGGGGAAGGGGGGGGGAAGCGGCTGGGATTTTTATATTAGTTTGAGTCTCTCTGGTCACTGTCCATGGCCACCCCCCTTCTCTCTCTCTCTGCCAGGACATGCCAGCTCCCCAGACAGGGGGCCCAGCCCGGCCCCTGCCAGGCCCACAGGCCTGCAGTGGAGCCAGGCCAGGGCCCTGTTACCTGCACTGCTGCCGGAAAAGCCAAGAGGGCTCAGTTCCGGATTACCTCCTTCAAAATGTGTGTTCACGGGGCGAACTAACTTCCTTCAATTGGTTTTTCACGCTGTCAATAATCAAACCAGCTTCCAATTGGTCACTATCCACTCCCAGGGGAGTACTCATAGAGAAAACTCCTCTTTGAGTTTTTCCTCTCCAGGTCAAACTACGACAACCTTAAATTCATACCATCGCACAGATTCAACTCTCTATTAATAACTTTTAGTGCAAGTATACCTTACTCGGATTAGAATAATATTTTAAAATTAGCCCCATGTAGAGCATTTTCCAGTAGTTTGATCTCAAACAAATAAGAGCCCGATGATGGTAACAGGATTTACAACTGAATTAAAGGTTTCATCCTGGTTGCCATAAAAAGCAAAAAAATGTTTTCCTAAGCATTATAGATACTTGGTCAAATGTGTCAGGGAACTCAAAAACTATCAGAAATATCTAGAAGGATGGTGCAGTGGTTTGTGACTGAGTTATACACAGGATCTACTGCCACAGTCTTCTCATGTGACCTCAGATGAGTGCTCCAATGTCTCCTGCTGCTGTCTGTAGAAAAATGAATCATTACATCTCCAGGCACCTGTAAAATTAGGTATAGGAAGTACCTTAGAGCTCAGACACAAATAATTGGGAGACTAGTAAGAGCCAATTCAGGAAACAGTGCTCTATGAAAGCACCATGAAGACTGAAAGCCATTTTTAAAGTGTGAGGAGCCTACACCACTGTGGAAACAGAGTTACAGAAATCACTGGACTGATTCCAACCCCACACATCACGTTGTGGCAGAGCTGAGAACAGAACCCAGCTTCCACACCACACGTCCTCATGCATGTCTTCCAAACTGCACAAGCCCTGATGGAGCAGATATTTGGTATAATACTTTCTAGTGAAAGATAAAATAAATATTTCTTGCTCTGCTGCTCCCTGTGAATAAAGTATACTTTGGGGAAAATGTTCACATCACAGACTTGGGCTTTTACAACCATACTGCGAAAACACTGGATAGTTTTAGTGGAAACGCCTATTCTGTTTTTTAATCAGCGTTATATACATAATGATATATGTTAAAACAATGAAGTATCTTATATGCATTCCCCTCTGCTGCATTATTCACAAATACTATGTTTACTTGAAACAAAAACCCAAAGAAGGTATATCAACAGCATACCATTCTGTATCATGTGTTTGATTTATGATATCACACAGGAATATAACATTTTTACCCTTTCACTTGCAGTTTTACTGTTCAAAATATTCTCATGTTGCACATCATTTGTTCAAGTGTAAATTACATTTAGCTAAAGAGGCAATATGAATATTTGGTGGATTCTAGGTAGAGCTGACATCTGTTTTCTCACTGCAGCTGAGGAATCTTAATTGCATGTATATGTGATTAGTCCAAATACACTCAATAACCATTACCTGAAAGAACTTTGCTTATCCTAGACAAAATATCCAATTGAATATGGCCAAAGCACAGGCATACAAATACTTTGCAGAATGAAAAATAAAGTAGAGGCCTTTCTGGAAGAACTTGATAAGCTAAATACAGACTCTCCTTCCCTGGTTGAGTCCCACTGATTTATTTGAACTGTCTGGGAGTAGCCAAAACCAGAACATGAGCACTAAACCATTAAGAAGTGTACAGTAAAGCCCTATTTTTAGCACAATGAACTTTTCAACACATTGAGATTCATTCTCACTGATCTCAAGAGAAAACAGAAACAAGGAGATATAATGTGGCCATTAGCCAAGAAAATAGATTTTTATTTAATTCTGACCCCTGTCTTGCAGGTCTGTTTTGGGGTGGTTTAATGCTTCCTGCTTCTGTGAATCAAGAAAACAAAATAATAATAAAATCAAATTTCCTTCTAGATTTGGCCTGTATGGTGTGACCTGAGGCTCATTGGATAGCACTGCTGTTAGGATTTCAAACTAGTTCTGCAGTCTTCTTTCTATGTCTGTCTAGTTTGCAGGTGCTCCAGACATTTCCAGGGATAGCCACAGGCTCTGCTGACAGAACCTCAGAAGATCTTAGCAGCCATCAGATCTTGTTAAAATTGTTGCTGTCTTTCCACACAAAACACATAGGATGAGTAACCAAGTATACACAGTCATATATATATATACTAATATATACTAATATATACTAATATATACTATATACTATATACTATATACTATATACTATATACTATATACTATATAATATATAATATATAATATATAATATATTATATATAATGTATAATGTATAATGTATTATATATTATATATATTATATATATATAATATATAATCAATACTAATAATAAAACCCCCTGTTTGAATAGACATAGATAGGACAAACATGAACAATGCCTAAAAATTAAGTTAAGGGTCATAAATGGTTTGGGTAGTCATAAGGAGTCACATTCCATCATGCTCAGGTAAAGCATTAGTGAAGACAGACACTGCTTAAATTAAGGAAGAAATGAGTTTCTGTTGACAGAATGATAAACTCAGGCATGCCTTTGAAGTGAACAAAGAGTACAAATCTGCATAGCTTCATAGGTTGCTGAGTAAAATGGGACATTACTATACATTATTTGACTGGGAACTTACTAGTTAGATAGACATACATAACCAAAAAGAAGTTTCAGAGCTGGTTTTAGCTCACTAATGATGTATCATGATGTTTCTGATCATATTTAGGGGCTTTGTATTTAAATTGCATCACAACGTCTCAATTCTTCATGCTTAATTAGTGTTTTAATCTCAATATAAACGAATTATGTTAATATGTTTCTATAATTATTCAGACTTTATTTACAATTAGACAGAATTTAAGATCTTTGTATGCAAAACAAATTTTATTTAAAATTCAGCTAATTTTTTTTTAACTCTAGAATGCATTTTAGTCTGCTCATGTTTGCATACTTCACTTTCTTCAATCAAAATGATTTCTGTATTGTCAAAAGACTTTCATTTCAGAACTCTTGACTGATCCAGAGTGGTGTTTTCACAACAGTTCGTTTCTGTATTTTGCTCCCATGTGAAGCCACCTGCAGGGTGGGATCTTTGGAGAGCATCTCCCTTTCCCAGGTGTTCCCACAGCACCTGCATGATTGTGCTTTGCTCCCTCTGAGCTGTGGTGTGCTGGGCTATGGGAGCTGTAAACAGGTACAAGATCTGCATCTACGCAAGGGGACACAAGAATCAGATTCCAATTCCTTTGAAGAAGTGTCACATCGCAGAAATGTGGTCCAGCTTTGAACTGGGCCAGAAAAAGATCTGAAAAGATGAACTTGAATTCCACTCAAACTTTCAAAACTATCTATGTTTTCCCAGCATAAGGCTTAATTTTTGTCCAGGAAAATAACAAGATTTTAATTTGGCAACAAGTTTAATTATCCATTAAAATTGTTTTCAGAGGAAAAGTCTGTTTCAAAAAAAAAAACAAAGAAAACAGGGTGACAGAGATCCTAGTTATCTTCCACGTATGTCACATTTCAAACGAGTTATAGGGAAAGCAATGTTTTCCCTTATTAAAATGGGGAGAAAATCTCGGTACCAGGATGTTGGAAAACCAGCAATATAATTTTATTTATACCTCTCTTATTTCTGTATTCTATAAATAAATAGCTGATACCATAGATAAAAGAGTGGGCTAAAGAACATCTGCTGCAGTGCATTACAGACATTCTGATTTCCTTATGTCAATCCTCCTACAAGGCAGTACTTCACATGCAATTTAGCTACACATTTAATGAAATTCGCAGAACATTTAGACCATGCATGGTTTGTTCATCCAAAGCAGTGCCAGCATCATCAGGTTCTACACTGTAATTAGTGAAATCCACCTCACATCACATCGTTAAAATGAGTGGGGTTTTCCCTAAATGGCTGGGGGATTTTCTGAATGTGTTAGTTAAAATGAATACTGGAAAGAACTAAAACAGCCTACCATTTTCCAAAATGCTATAAAAACAGACTGGAAGAATTTGGTGAATCAGCTAATAATTTACACTGCTACAGAACACGCATGTGTTGCCACCACCAGAAGTAAAATTGAAATTCTAAAGAAAATTAGTATTTGAAAATAACCAAGCTGCTAAGTAAAAAAGATCTTAGGACTGATTCTCAAAACTCTTCTTCCTTTTTAATTCTGTAAAAGAACATAATTGTTTTTCTAACACTACTCTGTAAAAGCTGGGGGAAAAAAAAAAGATAAGATGAGATTTTGCATTCACAAGGAAGCTGAGACTTCTTGGTAAACAAGAATCTGTTTGAACCCAGGATCAAATGAAAAATTCTCTCCAGAGTTGCTTATACCCCAAATAAGCCAAATTGAAATGATACTGCCATTAAATACATCTATTCTGAAAAATGTATGGGGCAGCCACCTGAAGCCTGTAAAACAAAGTTTGCTCCTTGGTCAAGTAGAACAGAATGCAAATCATTGAAGCTTTTCTCTGAGGGAAGTGAGCACTCCTCCTGAGTGCCATCCCACAACCTCCAGACCTTGTCTGGGAAATTGGAGGTCTATCACCAAACCAAAAATCAAGAAAAGACATCTGATGCTTTTAGGGTTGTTGCTGTCTACTTCTGTGAGCCACAGAGAGGGATTTGTTTGCCAGCCCCTGGAGTCAGGACAGAGTCTTACAGCTGTAAGCTGCAGGAGGATTTTGGTCTAAGAACTCAGACATCAGTTTTTGCCTAAAATCTACTGAAAGGTTGCCCATGGCAGCCCTAGTAAGGGCTTCACCAGGAGCACCAGTGACTCCAGGGGGTGCTGGTATCATTATCCTGTGGAAAAACAAAAATATCTTGTTCTGTGGAAGTTGTGAGGATGTTTAGCTGCTGCTTTGCTCCACAAGAATTTAAACACAGATTGGATAAAATTAGCTATTCTTTCTGAAGAATTGAGCACCTGTTGAGCACAAATAAGTGTTTACTGGCAAAGATTAATTGTACTGATCAGAAGAGCTCTTGTGGCTGCATCTCTCTTCCAAGGTGTTTCTTAGGAGCATTAGATTTAAAAAGTAAAGTTAATTTCCTTATCTTTATGCCCCTTTAAAATAAGTTCAATTTTTTTACCATAACAATTCCTAATTGGAGATTTTAGTGGGCTGCCTCCATCTTCAGACAGGTTACTTTGTTTCAGAGGCATACAGCAGGGCTTTCAGCTAGCTGGGGGGAAAAAAAAGAGTGACTGAAAAGCCAGTTCTTGCCTGTGATGGTTTGTGTGAGCAAATGCAGGAGGAGGTGAGAGAAAAAACATTCTTTTAAATAAATAATCTCAGCCTGCAGGATACAAAGCAACATGAAAGTTCTGTTCTTATGAGTAAGGATGTGATTTCAGCTCCAATGAAAGCAAACAGAAAGTTACTTAGTTGTGGAGTCTTTCTCATCATTTTGCTTTGTGCCTTCCTTCCATTTTTCATCTTTTTTATTGGAGAAGTAAAAGAAAGAATTACAAAATCAAAAGGTCTTCACTGATCTCAGCTGAAATGAAAAATTTCTGAGTATTGATTCGTGATGATTTCTGCTTCAGTATTAATGCTGTCTGTGTCCATTTAGAGTGAGTGCATTTTTCTGATTTTTTTTTGAAATAAAAACATTTCAAGAAATTCTCCTTTTCAACTTGCTTTTGGCTTTTCACAGGAAAGATTTCTATTTTCCTACAGCTTAATAATGAGAGGAAGTAGACAATATTTATATTTTCCATCATCAGAAACCTATGCTTTAGGCCCTACACCATACCAAATATCTCTCAAAGACCACCTCACTAACTGTATTTTAGCCCTTTATGAACCTTTTCATGTGATGTTATGATGACAGCACATGATCATCCAGGAAAAGACTTGTTCTTCGAAAAACTGACAAGAAAATGAGGGAAGCACAGAGACACCATGTCTGGCATGCTGCAGACAGCAGGAACAGAGGAGAGCACAAGCATCCCTTTTGATGGCAGTATGGATGTTTAGGCTGGATTAAGCTGATTGTGACACCTTATGATACACCTAGGAAGCTGCTTTGGTTAGAACTTTAGTTGCAAGGGCAGTGAAATGAGATGGTCACCTTCACAGGGAAGTTATAATACTTATTAGTACAGAATTTGTATACTTTAACAGGAATTGCTTTATATCAAAGTAGAGATCAAACTCTGATCCCTGCCATGTATATACTGACACCAATATTTGCATTTTACCTCAAATATAAGTGAGCACAGGCAATAAAGACAAATTTAAAACTATCTGCTAAGCATGTCTTTTGCCTTTGATAGCAATTCCAGGAAGGCAACCAATTAACTTTCTGAAAATAAGTAAGAATAGTAGTAAACATTGTATGTCAGAAAAATTCAAGCTAATATAAAGTTCAATTATTATTATTATTTGAAGGCAAAGTTACTCATTAAAATTAATGAGGAGGTCAAATGGCAGAAGATATAAGAAACATGAAATACGTGTATCATTGCAAAAAGTCATCTGGATAATCTAGTAGGGATCAAGCCCAAATTCCTAGCATGTCCTCATTGGCAGTGCAGTACAAAACAGGAAAGAATGACAATCTATGTAACGTCACCACTGATGTTGTGAGCTGCAAAAAGATTAGCACAGACAATGATATGTTTTAGTTGTCCTTTTTTTGGGATAATGCAAGATCTTCAGAAATCCTGATGATGACTAATGGTACAGGCAATTACCAAGGTGAAGCTCCCTTGACAAATACCTAAGATTTAAAACAGCAGCAGCTGAGACAGCTTAAAAGGAAAAAGAGACAAAATACGACAGTGGCAAGCATGAATGGAGGATAAAATTGCAAAGAGTCAGTTAAATTTATAATAATTCCTGTCCCAGGATACCATCAGTTGAAAGGCAAGTTCAGAAAGGGGTAGAACTAGCACATAGTGAAAGCACAAAGTGGGGAAGACTCAGACTGTGAGTAAGAAGAGAGATCTATGCAGAGCTGACCCTTTGCAGGGCAACCACAAATAACACTGTTTTAATATTACCTCCATGCCCATGGAGGTGGAGGGTCACTGACCTGATCAGTCTGACAATGTGATACCATGGACAGAGAATGAGAATTTGAATGCTTATGATCTGCTGTCAGCCCAGATGGTCTTGATTGTGTGGGTCAGTTTAGTTTAATCCTTCAGCAGCACAATTTTAAAGCAGACCTTTTCAACATCTAATTCTGTTATGATGTCTGGTTAAACATCCATCAATTGAGCTAAAAAGCCCCAAAACAATTGGACTTCAAATACACAGGCTTTTACTATAAGATTTAACAGAAAAGAAAAATAATTTGGAGTGCCAAATCTACCACTCTTTTTCAACAAAGAGCAAATAGCAATAGATTGTTGTGAAAAGCCTTAGCAGCTGATCAGGGATTTTAAATATTGGTTTATAACTCAGTGCTATGAAAAATGTTATCAGAGGCCAGATGTTCCTCTGGATGGACTGAAATATGGTAACAATCCTCACCTTTGCTAAATAACAGATATTGATGCCTGGAAATGACCAGAGCCTGGTCAACACAATCCTGAAGTCAGAAAAGATTTGCTAGTAGTTGAAAATAACACACAGTGTGGTAGGCATATTCACTTCTTGTGCACAGAATTCAGTCTGACTGGTCACATGAAGCTGGCCCCATGTGAAAATGGACACACCATTCTATGATTCTATGAAAGAACATGATTTTCTTTCTATTTAGACTGGCACTGAAGCTAAGTGACAGGAGTAACTGGAATTATTAGGTTATTATTAGGTTTGATGAGTTGGCTAACATTGAAACTGTTATAAGTCCATAGCCCTGACACAGAAGTGATCAGGATTTACTCAGGCAGTGTCAAATCTTCAGTATAATCAGAGGATAGTTTATCATAACAGAGCTCTTTTGGCTGCTTTGATGTTCTGCTAGCAGATAGCATTCAGGTTACCTATCTTCCAGTAGAAAGGTTTCTTTTCGTTGACTCATTTGGCTTAGTGGAAAGTAATTGGAACTTCTCATCCATGTATCCTATTATAACCAGCAATTTACAAAATTTTGCCATTATAAACCCACAAGTCAGTGAATTATGTTTTAGAACAGTGAAAGTGTCAATTAAAGATCCCTTTTTGTTGCCATGAAGACAGTTCTGTTTTGTGACAGGACAGATTTGGTTCAGAAAAGCTGTTAACTTAGTAGCACCACTGAAAACATCAGAAATCAAGGAACAACAGAATTGATGTATTGGCCTTTATCACAGCCAGTGAATAGTGGGGAAGCCTCTGTGAATCTCCATGTTTTCCATAGTTCTTTCAAAAGACAATGACATTGAAACTAAGGAGAAAAGTTTCAGGACTTGTTCCAACGTTAAATGTAAGACCTTAGTTAAGTGATAAAACATAGCATCCTTTTGTTGAGAAAAGAGAGATTCTGATTAACCATGTTGTTCTCTTATGGATGAGCTGACAAAAACAATCTCTGAAATCATTGCAAAGAGAAACAGGCTGACAGATATAAGCAGCAGAAAAGATACTCCTTGAGAAAATGTATTGCTACAATATAGAATATCTGAATTTCACTTTACTGTAATAGACTTCCCTGTGAGATCAGGATACACATAATAGACTATGAAGCATCTTTTTCAGCTGGAAAGTGGGAATATTCACCTTCCTCAGAGTTTCTATGAAAATAACCTCATTAATAACTGAACTGGAAGGCTCTCTGAGGGAAGTTGCTATGGGAATAAAATGTCAAATATCAGTGTACCAAACCGTTTTCTCCTACAATAAAATTTAACAGTGATCCCCAGGTGAAGGAAAATTCTTTAAATGAAGTTAACAACAAAATCCTCGGTGAGGCATCCACCAATCTTATCCATGCAAAGGTCTCGGTAATTCCAAACATGCCAGAGGAAGTTATTAAACCTCTTTGCTCTCAGCTCCTCGGGGCAGTGCCTCTGAAAGCACTGCTCTTGCAGATCAAGGTTTCACAAAAATGAGTTTTGGTGCTATGTTAATGGGAGGTTGGGGACCCATGTGAAGAGGATTTTACTCAAACACCTAGAGACAGTATGAGTTGTTATCTTTTTTTTTCTAAATTCAGAACCCAAGACATGAGGAGTCTCTCTCCCGAACTGAATCTTGAAGAATTATCTCTTCTATTTTTAACCACAACTACAAATTAAATACTTGGGGTAAGGACACTAAAGATCAGAATTATTCCCATTTCAATTGGGATTGCCTCCTGTTTAGTGATTTTAAACCAAACCATCACCTTGGGCTTCAAATAAATGATACCAGTTGTAACTAGCAGCAGAAGCATGCCTGAATTGTCCCTGCCTGCTCCAGCTGCAGAGTGCCACATCCCAGGTACAGATCCCAGCCTGGGCTGTGGGATCCAGCCTGCACAGCAGTAGCTGTGGGTAGAATAGGGATTGTAAACAGGAAAACTGCTGCTCGTCATGGAAAAAGGCAATATATAATTAAATTAACAACACATCTAGTGAGTACATTTAAGGGCCAGCTCTCCACTACAGGAGAATTAAAGAAAATTTCAAATATTCAATTTCTGCCTGACCACAAAGTTGCACCTCAGAGTCCAACAGACACCAGACACCTCTTAAACTGGCCAGATTTCTATTGACTGTTAAATAAAAGACACAACATACTTCTAAGAGAGCTGACCTCCTCCATTAATTTTATCTGTTAGCCTACCCATAGTCATCCATCCTCTGCAGTTAAATGACTTTCACTATGACATTTCACGAATTACTTTCAGCACTCAAGTTGCATTTTATTCACAGGTCTTGCAAGTGTTTTAAACTAAGTTTTACTTCTTAGAAAAATAAAAATCCATTTTAGAGAAGGAACCTCAAATCCCAGCCTCTGAGGTTGTAAAGGCACTGACCTGAACTCATCTTGACAGTTCTGATTTTTAGTTATCTGAAGCCAGGAAGAGGCTTCTTTTTGATTCTAGCTAGGGCTCATAATATTTCACTGTGTGAATCATCTGTTTGCATAAGAATCACTCTACTTTCTCTGCCATTTTGGAGTAAAGAAGGTCTCACAAATGTTTTTTTCTAGCCTACATGCTCCAGATTAAACTAGTGTTGATCAAGCATGATCAATTTTTTTCTGACTTCAGATGAAGTGATATCCTGAGCTATTAGTGATCATTAACACCTTTGTATACATCACTTTTTGTGGTTGTTTCCCTTCAGGGTGGTAGAGAAAGGGTAGGGGAGAAAAGCTAATTATAATAGCTATATTTAATTAATTGAAAACTTCCATAATGTCAGTGCAGTGCATATTTCTTCATTTCAGTGTTTACAGATAAATATTTGATGATGGAATGGGTAGTTTTTCTACGGAGACTGAAAAAAATGGGCTGACTGCTGTATACAAAATGACCGCCTAACTGTAGAAGTTTTTTTACTTGGAGCTGGTGATTTATTCTCTCATCATTGGGCTTCTTACCTCTGGGAAATCCTTGTATACTTATTTACAAGTTATTTATAAGTATGCTTATTTACACTCCACAAGCAATTACACCAAAACTGATAGGACCATTCATTGCAGAAAACAGTAAACATTAATAAAGAAAGCAGGTACTTTATCTTATCTATCCATTGCTAAGATTAGGAGTTGTCCTTGTTTCAGCTGGAATAGAGTTAATTTTCTTCTTTGTTATCTATTATAGTGTTGTCCATTATTATTATTATTATCATCATTATTATAATTTACTTTATTTCAATTATATTCTTAACTCAACCCACAGGTTTTACTTTATTCTGATTCTCCTCTCTATCCAGCTGGGAAGGGGGGCAGAGTGAGCAAGCGTGTGGTACTTAGTCACCATCTGAGATTAAAACCACAACTGAAGCGAAATATTGAAGAGTTCAAGCAAAGCAAACATAGATGCACTTACAGAACAAACCAAATCCACCTCAGGTCAGCTGGTGCAGAGGTGACTGAGGAGAGGAGGAGCTCAAACCAGCCACAATTCCCAGGTTATGGCTGGGTGTTGGCATTAACAGCAGAAGATCAGTAGACTCTAAACTACAACTTAGATTTGCCTCATATCATCACACAACAGGAAAAAATAAAAATATTCACTTGGTGAGCAGAGTGGAAAGCTGATAGATATTAATGTAACAAATGTAAGTTCTAATTTTAACCGCAGAAGTTACTAGGTGCAAAGCACAAACAAATAGTGAGCTGCAGAGGATAAAATTGCTCAATGTAGCAGAAGGCTTGTTAGTGCCTGAAACATTCAGTGGCACTAAATGTGCTTATGCCACTTCTGTATAATCACAGAAACAGAACCTCAAATAAGTTTAATTATAGATGTTAGATGAAAATAATGAATATTGGTGACTCAGTTCTAGAGTTCCCCACTGCATACACTGGGTGTGTTTTGATGAGAGTAAAGTATATGAAAAGAAAAAACCAAACAGTGTTTAGAGAGAGAAAAAGAGGGGGAAAGAGAGAGATAGTCTCTAAAAATATATGTATATTTATATTGTATTTTATTAACTGGAATAAAATGATAAATCAGTATATCAGAACTTCTTCTGCCTGCCTATGAAAATAATATGAAACAACCTTGGCTTCTTCACAGTACAGAATGGAAAGCTTTCAACATAGCAAAAAAATATTGTGACTTTTTTATTTATTTATTTACAGGTTGTGAAAAAGACTGGAAATCAACCTCATATCACTAAAAACTAGAAGGAACATCGTATACAACAGTAGCCAGCAATCTTTCTTGGGTGATCTGCTGGGGTGTATTCTTCTTTCTCAAACTGGAATGTAGTGCTTCAGGAACATCTTTACAATATCCAGGACATCCTGTCATTCAAAAATTCAGGATGTCATTGATCCACATATATCTGTGGATCACAAGATATATATGAACTACCTGGCAGAGGAAGGTTAGAAGGCTGAGAGCAGCCTGTAGTTACTCTCAAGTGTTTTTATGTCCAGGGAAGCATTTAAAATTGTCTGCATCTCACAAGTGAGAAACCTGAATGCCACAATCTTTTCTCTGTAATGGACAGCTACAACAGTGAAAGGGTTGCCTTCTGTTAAGACATTTTAAAATCCATGACTGTGCTTCATCCAACACTGCTGAGACAGACTGATGGCTCCTGGCTTAGGAGCATCAATGACCTGAAGTCAAGGCAGCACTCAGCCTAAGTGCTTGAAACCACTGAAAACATGGTATCTCTTCACTGCCACATACTACTTAATCCTTTCTAAGCAGCAGACATAACCTCTCACTCTCAGAAAAGCCTTGTGAAAGCCATTCAGAGAGCAGATGCTATCCTAGCAACAGCTGGAATTTGCCTAGCCACCAGACAAGCTCCACTTGGATGTCCTGCCTCCCACAGTCACAACCAACACCTGTGAACCTGACACCCAGTCCTTTTCCCAAACTATAATTAAAAAAAGAAAAAAAGAAAAAAAAAGAAAAAAAAAAAAAGGACAAGATAGACTGGGTGATTCTAAATAATTTTTTTGCTATTTTGAAGCTGCCCAGGCAACTTTACTCTAGCTGTTCTCTTCTCCCGTTCATCAACACAGAGCTCACTAAACCCAAAAGAAAAATGATTGCTCTGCTGAACATTTGGATCAACAGGAAGTGTTAACAACTCTATGACTTTTCTAGCAAAATTGCACAGCACTTAGTGCCGATAATTCTGTTCAGTAAAGATCAATAAATCCTTCCAGAAAGTCTTTCAATACTGAGATTTTTATGGAGAATTTCACACTAAAAATGTATTTCTCTTTCTAAAGTACTTTTCATCTGCTATTACTATGTGCACCATTAAAAAAACTCTAGTTTAATAACTTAGCTTAAAAAGTTGAGCAAGAGATCTCAAAGACATGTCACTGGGCAGGAAAAGATGTGGCAATAAGGGCATAATTGGCATGCAGTTACTGAAAAATCACATGCCAAGGCTGGGCAGAGAAGAATCTCATGAATTTGCATAACACTTCTGGCTAATATGTTCCTCATGTTATGTCCAAACCAATCTCAAGAAAAGCTAGCTTGGTTTTACCGCAATTCCCCACACATGAGATTGTATTTCTGTAGTTTTCACATGCTAAAAGAGTCAAATATGATCTGGGCTTAAGAGAGTGACTTTTCCTGGTTCTCAAAATGATCTTTTGATGATCTCTTGTTGTTTGACTTCAAGCTCTGTGTATCAGTTCACAGTGCTTAAGATGTGGTATTGTCCCAAAAGCATTTCCAGGCTTTATAGCTTGGACAAAGATTTATCTAAACCTCACCCCAAAAGACACAAAATCAATCTTCATAACATAATGTGAAAGCAATCCAGGGGGAAGTGGAAGATAGTTTCAGAAAAGTGTGAAGGATGCTCAGGAGGTTGACAGTGATTTTGTGATTATATTTCATCTTTGTTTTAACAAGGTAGCTAAGAACAGTTCTCATTGCTCAGCAAAGGAGGAAGAACAATCTCAAAAGGAAATAATAATCACTGGAAGGATTAACTCAGTTTGCATTTTTATATCTTAAATAGGGGACAGAAGGTGTTCCCTTATCACCGCAAAAATAGGAGAAAGAAGGAAAGTGTTTTTGGTCCACTGCAGCAGATTGCCTCGTAGTATATTTATCTTACTAAATACAACAGTCCTTCTTACACAGAACAGTGTTAACAATAGAATGATGAAGTCAGTGCTCTATTTATTCAGTATCATACCAAGCAAAAAATAACAGGGCAGAAAAGTACATCAGATGTAGAACTTATCTAAATGTTTCTAAATTTCAAAGAACTAGAATTGATATTTATTTCTTAAAAAAAGAAAAAAAAAGAAAGAAAATGAGAAAGAAAGTGGGAATAAACACAAAATCAATAAAATATTACCAGATAGAAGTTAAAAGCACTGATTTGATTCATATTTTGAGACAGATAAACAAACTGTAGGGTAGATTTCATTAATGTAGCTAAACCAACTTTTTTCAAAATAGACCAAAATAGAAAAAGCTTAAAGAAGTATAAAACAGAAAATTTCATATTATGTTGTGATATTATAAAGAAAATATTTATGGGAATGTAAAATTTGGGAAATTAATTTCAGATCCATCAACCATGTTCAGTTATCATTAGAGCCTCAAAAACCTATATAAACAAGCTGCCACCAACCCTAGAAATGCTTTCTTAGAAGCATCCTTCAATTTAAAAGGAAAATACTTTTGTCTGAATTGTGGGATAAATGAAACTTAGGTGTCTACATTTTACTTAATACCCATATCAGAAAATAAAATACAACATTTCTAAGAACAAAAGCATTACAGTGTTTGATACTTTTGTGTCAAGACCTGTGACAGCAATCAGTAGAAAAGACGTGTAGGAGAAAATCTGATTATAAAGAATCTTCCATTAGTTGTAGCAGAAATAAATTATATGCAAAGCTGGAAGAAGAACCTTGATGGACTGGTTACCAGTAAAGTAAACTGAAACAAAAGAATAATACAATTTTTTATGTTGGAAAAGGCCTTTAAGATCTTTGAGCCTAACCATAAACCTAACACTGCCAAGTCCACCACTAAACCAAGTCCATAAGGGCCCCATCTCCAGTAAACTTTCCTTGCCAGCTGATAGTCTTTAGAAGAGGGGTGGTGAACTAACAAGACTTTTACAAACACCTTTTTGCAGAGTTCCAGTTTCCAGTGATTAAAACCAGAACTGTCCAGTGACCTCACAAATACTAACCTTTCCAATTAGACTGTTTCATTTACTTATTAAAATATACATGTTGGTGAGAGTCAAAGTAGAAATTAAGGAGTTGAAGATGAGGTCAAACTGAGCATGTGAGAGACAGCTGCATGTAAATAAGTCTTCTAATTATTGGAGTGGAAAATAACTTATTTGGGAACAAAAGGAAGGAAGTCCTCATTTCTGTGATACAAAAGTACAACCCTACTCATACTCTTGTTGATGGATATTTGAGGTGAATGCTGACTGCCTAAGGGAATAGACCAATACATAATATTGAGGTTTTCTTGAGGACAAGCTGAGTACACGTCACATGTGGTGCTTTCATTCTATTTGTCATATTTTAGTAAGTGAGGAATCTGAAAGGGAAAGCCTAGTAGTATTCGCCAGTGAACAGATTTTTTTCCTTCCTCTTTCCCCCAGAAATGTGTGTTTTATAAAGATACAGTACTATAGTGTAGTATATAAATAGTATATATTGGTCTAACTATAGAACTGTACTGTATAAATGTAAAATTTAAACAGTAAAATGTTAATTTCTAAGATTTTAAAATTAAATAAAAGGATTTTCCATCAAATACTGTA
Source organism: Rhabdornis inornatus (assembly GCA_013397075.1). Taxonomy (NCBI): domain Eukaryota; kingdom Metazoa; phylum Chordata; class Aves; order Passeriformes; family Rhabdornithidae; genus Rhabdornis; species Rhabdornis inornatus. Next base: position 5,054,267 of record VWZS01002995.1, on the reverse strand, counting down.
TTTTTTTCCATCAAATACTGTATTAAGAGAATCAGTTCTAAGCCCTGATGAACATATTTATACTCAACATCCTCTTGTACTGAGGAGGCAGAGGCATCTTGGGCCCACCAGCACTCATCTGCAGATACACTGTGATTTGAACATACATTTCTGATAAAGAAAACAGTCTCCTGGGATCGAGTGCAGCCAAATAAAAGCCAGTATCATTCTTCAAAACGTTTACTGTATTAGAGACTGAACCCTAGAAAGCAAACCAGCTTTGTTCTTCTTTAACCATAGGGGAAAAAAACCAAGATATTTGCCTGTTCTTCTGACCCTGTATTTGCTATTCATGCCTGGTTTTGATTGAGTCCAAGCAAACTCAGAGTATGATTTAATTAAGAAAACAACTTTTATTGATCTCTTCAGTTTTTCATGTTTGCATAATAATAATCTTTTACTTTTTTCTGTTGCAGGGAAGCTTACAGATACACACAGTGTTCAAAAGCACAACAGCAAATTAGGCAACAGTTCAATGTAGGCCTACATTAGGCAGTAAATAATGCCATTCAAGAGAATCAAATTAACTGGTTCATGAAACTAAGTAGAACTGTGCTCAAGAGAGATCACAACTTCTGATGTGCACATTGCTTATTACTGCTGCTCCTCCCCCTCCAAAAAGTCCAGGCTTTTCCTGCTGAGTTAGGTTGGTGTCCCATACTTTTTGTTCCTTCCCCTCACATGTTTTATCCTGATAAGATGCTGTGGAGCTCCTCTACCAGACTGAACTAGAAGTTTTCCTTTTAAATTTAATATTGCCTAAGAATTTTTGCTTTGGATTGACTGATCTCAGTAGCAACCTTTTCTCTTCCACAGCTTTCCCATCATCTCAGCATTAGCTCACTCTGGCTAAGTCAAAATGTTGTGAAACCTCCAAAATAACTTGACATTCTTTTCTCTATTCCACCCTTCAGTGCTTAGTCATAGGTGTCACTGCCCACCAGGTTTTGCTTCAGGAAGGTTTCACCTTCTGCTTTCTCAAGCTTGCTTTTTTAATGAGAAACCTAGAAAAGAGTGAGTCTTATGCTTGGCCAACAAAACTCTGTCTTCTTTGGTGTTATGCCCACATTCAGAAAATACTGTACAAAGACAGTTCTGGTGAGATGTTTCTCTGAGGATCTATGAAGATCATTATTCCTTACCATGTTTTTTCCCCAAAGATTTTCTTGGTCATTTTCTAATTCAGTCAGGTACAACATTTGATTCCAGGCTGACATTCATTGGACAGTGTGGTACCCATGGCTCACAAAAAACTGCATCCCCCCCTAGCAGCTACTGCTGGTTTTGTAACCCACATTCACACATCCACATCAAGGAATTCTTTCACTTCCATGCCAAGTGCTCTCCATGACTCAGTGTCTGTCACACTGCAGCCAAATGGGATAACGTAGATCTGTTCCCCCTTGTTCTATGGGAAGCTGTCAGATCTTTTGAACTCTACTGGAAGTTAAGCCAATATTGAGCAGTAGAGCCAGTTTAATATCTCTATACATTTGAAAACCATTTGTCCTGGGATAAAATGAAACATGTACTCAGATTGCCACCCCTGCCACCAATCAGCTTTTCCAGTCCTTCAGAACCCAGCTCTCTGAAAGCCTGCTCTTTGGCACAGAAAACAACAGCAGCACAGCTGAAGGAGCAAAGCCTTGTCACTGCAAGCAACAGCCGTGGGCAGGGATGGGAGACAATGTCTGAATCTGTGAAGGAAGGATTTTAAAAGCAATTACGTTGAGATTGAGACAATAATCTGATTTTCTGAGTTTATTTCACAATCAGAATTTTCCTGGATCTTGAATTGGAATCTCTAAGCTTACTTTGCTCGATGCTTGGTTAATTGTGAATTATTTATACTTACTGATTCACAAAAAGTCTACCCTGATATCCAGGCACACTACATAACACATATTGCAACCTGGGTAAAATGTTACCTCTCCTGAGCACTTCCTCAATAACAAGAAATTCCTTAACACTCTTAGAGTTAGGTGTAAATTCTTCTGTAAATTTTGGAAGCCTACAAAAGCAGCAGCAATGACTTCCATGATGCCTTTGTTTAAGATGGAGGTCCTGACAAGGATGTTTCCATTGAAGCAGAAAACTAAATCTTGGAATTGTAGTAAATATTATTAGGAAGGATCTTGAAAATTTATCTGGACTATCTCTAAGATATTGCAGGCAGACATTTTGTTGAATCTGGATGATGTAAAGTTAACTACAATTGACAAATATTTCAGCTGTCCCTGGAAAGGATCTTTGTTCTAATCCTGACAGTATGAGGTAAATCTGATATTGCACAACGTTTTTAGGATATTCAGATGGGGGAACAGAGATGCAGCTCATTTGAGAGAGCAAGAAGCTGAGATGAAAGTGCCAGGTTCATCTTCTTTAGAGTTCCCTGTAAAAAAAAGGAAAACTGATATTAAACTGATATTAAACTTCACCTACAATTATCATTTAGTGTCCACATAAAGTGGATAAAAGAGGTCCACATTATTTGTGTGCATTGTACCAAAGCCCGAGTCGGGAAGATGAGGGCTGATGGCAATAGCAATGACACAATATTCCTTCTGAACCTCCTTGGACACAGACCATGTGCCAACAACAGTCTGGCATTTGGTACCTCTGTGGCTACCTGAAATTATCATATTGTTCTTCTGTGCTCTCCTTTCTGTCTATATTCTCTCACTGTCTCATAGCATGCTGCAAGTGTAAGCTTAACACTGATCTGTTTTTTTCTGGGATTGTACAGACCCTGGTATTAGGGTTTGTGAACTGTTTTGCACTACAGATAATGATGACCTCCTCTCTAAAGTTCAATAAATAGAAAATAAAATTGTACAAAATTCAACATGGTCATAAAACAAAGTATAAAAAAATCTAATCTGGATCTAATTTAACTAAAACATTGATACTCAGCATAAAAGAATGTTTTGACAGCTGCGGTTTTCGACAGAACTGCCTTTGAGCAGTTTTTAAATCATATTTTGGTATTCTTATCCAATTCAGTTCTAAAGGGAACTGGAATATTTATCTTTGCAAGGAAAAAATTAAAATGCAATGTAACACACCACAGAACTTCCATGAACAAACTAAAAATCCAGCAAAAATATTGATCCCACATTATGTTCGCTACTCTCTCTAACAGAAGGTATTTAGGTTCCAACCCTTTATTTAACTGTTCTTTAGGGCTGTATTTTCTGAAACAAGTAGTTTGAAAAGAGTGTGTTATTATCCTCGTGATCTGAGTTGTGTGCAGCAGCTCTGTGACTGCATCAGACATTGTCCATTAGAGCTGTGTGGCAGCAGGATGATGAGCACCATCATATCACTGACAATCACTGGACACTGCATACTCTGTTCTCAATCTGACTCATTTTGACATTTAACCATTGCTTTAAATTGGTTCCAAGCAAAACTCTTATTTGTCATTTTTCCCTATGTCGCCCTATAGCTCTTCAGCTTTCACTGCACTTATACATAAAGTCAGCCATTATGCTCAGAATTTAGCTACCTGAATCCATACTAATTACAGGCATTTTTCTTAGGCTCTTTATCTGAGTTTTAAGCTTTTAGTACAAGTCTTTTCAGCAGCTGACCATTTAATAATGATGTTTTCTGACACTCAGCAACAATTTTAAATCCTTCATTTAAGCTGAAGGCTTTTCTAAAGAGGCGAGGTAGAAATCAATTTTAAATTACAACTTCAAATTGGAAGTTTAACTCCAGAGGATGGATGCTATATTCTCTAGTACAGAAGATTTCCATTGAGCTCTGTAGTTATGACACTGCAGCAGAACAAAGTCTTATGGCTCAGGCAGGGCAGTGGGACTTCAGCACTTCCTTGAAGTAGATTCATAATCACTACAGTGAATCAGGTTCTGGCCATGGAGAATAAGCCAAGGCATGTTGCTGTGCCTCATTTCCCACATATGAGACTACACTGCTGAGGCACAGCGTGTCACAGTGACCTCCACAGAAGGGTGTTCAGCTCTGCAGCTTCAGGATACTCAGTGGAAGGTTGTCTGCAAATAGATATTTACTTTAAATGTAAAGTCATGTACGACAAAAACAAAACAGAGCTCTTTAAAAGTTTAGTATACTTATTTCTAACAGTAACTGTAGCAAAGCTTACTTTTAAAGCCCCAAATAATCAAATATAACTGCCATATCACTTGGCAGAACCAACTTCTAACACTTTGTTTCTAATCCTTTCCTCTGTATCTTCCACCACAATGCAGGCAAATACGTTATTCCTGTTTGATAGTAGTAATACCTCTCCTGAGTCAGCTCTTTTCTAAATTACTCTTTTTGACTATTTCATTTTCACACTTTGAATATGATTGAAATTTTAACCGAACACAGTCAAGCAAATCCAGCAGAAAGACACTCTTTGCAGTCACTAGGTTATTGCTAATATATTCATTACTTGTGATATTTACTGAGAATTTGCAAGGAGCATTTACCGATGGTGAATATTAGCCTTATGCTTCTATTGCCATTCTTGTGAACATATTGCTGTTTCTGAAGAGTTGAACATGAGGAAAAATTTACTTATTTGGTCTCCTGATAGTAGTACTGGATATACATATTCAGGGGAGGGTAGTTGTTATGAGAATAGCAAATATCCAAGGCGAAGAGCATTAGGTTCCTTTGCCTCAATATTATTAACCAAAATAAAACTGTTTTCCTTTTGCCTGAATTGACTACACAATTAATGTAGTACTTTGCTTAAAACTTTTAAAATGTCTGAAAAAATGTTATAGTTCCACACTATTTAAGGGTCTAGCTTTGGTAAGAGGTAGTGGTGCTGCACAACACCAGTCCTAGTTCTCTATCCAACCTCTACAGCAATAAAAATCAAGAAATGAAACGTATTTTTCTATATCTTTAGCCAGAGTACAAGGTCTAGGCAAAGAAAGGGCTGTGCTCCCTGGATTATTCCTAGCTGTTACTGTGCCTTAACCTAGGTTAAGAAGAAAAAATTAGATAAATACAGCATGATTTTACCCGAATTTTTTGCACGTGAGTGACCAGGCATTTCTCCTTGACGACAAAATTATTCGGTAGATGATAGAGTTGGCTTAAATTTAATTTTTGTCAGTTTCTGTGGAATGAGATGTAAGAAAGTATAAGCAAAACTGAATAAGGTAAGGATAAACTGAAAAAAGGCAAGGTGGGCATCTGTGATGGTTTTGGCTGGAATAGAGTTAATTTTCTTCAGGGCAGCTAGTGTGAGGCTGTGTTGGGGTTTGAGCTGGAAACAGTGCTGGAAGCTCAGGGATGTTTTAGCTATTGCTGAACAGCACTTCCACAGAGCCAAGGCCTTTTCTGTCCATCACCCCATCAGTGAGGAGGCTGGGGGTGCACAGGGAGCTGGGAGGGGACACAGCCACGACAGACTGACCCCAGCTGACCCAGGGACATCCCACACCTTATCCCACACCATATGGCTTCGTGCTCAGTGTCTAAAGCTGGGTGAAGAAGAAGGAAGGGGAAACATTCAGTGTGATGAAATTTGTCTTCCCAAGTCACCGTCACATGTGATGGGCCCTGCTCTCCTGGCTATGGCTGAACACTGCCTGCCCCTGGGAAGCAGTGAATAAATTCCTTGTTTTGCACTGTTTGTGTGCACAGCTTTTGCTTTCCCTATTAAATTGTCTCTATCTCAACCCATGAGCTTTGTCACTTTTGTTCTTCTGATTCTGTCCCTCATCCCACCTGGGGGGAATGAGCCAGTGGCTGTGTGGGGCTGAGTGAGTTCCTGCTTGGGGTTAAACCATGGCAGTAACACAGGAAAAAGTATTATTTAGAAAATGGAAATATGAGGCTGGCAGGGGTTAACAGCAAAGAAGATTAAGTCTGGATGTGATCCAGCTGAATACTTAAGCAAAGTGTTCAGTGGTCTTGATAACTAACATGGAGCTGATCAGAGTGGTCATAATTTAAAACACTGTATAAAGAAGAGTCAGAGAGTTGCAAGGAAAGAAGTGATCATCTCTGAGACTATGAATAGAAATGGACCAAAATTCAGTCCTGCAAAAGGTCTATGGTGTTCCTATGTACATAGGAACACCAACAATTAATGTGGATTGGCGTTCATCAGTGGAAATTACTGAGCAGGGCACTGACCACAGGGTGACAGAGCTATCCACGTGGTATGTCCATGAAAAGGGCATATGTAATTATAGGCTGCACTAGAACTTACTTCCAGTAGAGAATGGAATGGGTTTTTTTCCAACACAAGGTTCTGGTGAAAACTCACCTGCAATTCTGTGTATGATTTGTGTTATATTTGTGTTATCTAATCCAAGACAGGTTCAAATGCACACAGATGCAGGGCACAGGAAATGAGAAAGCAGTAGAAATAATAAAATAATAGAAAAGGTTTCCCTACAAATCAATGAGTGAGAGGGGACATTTTTGCTGTCTAGCAAAGCCCCAGAATAATCCTGGAGAGGGACAGCACTTTAAACTAACAAAAACTTGAATTAAACATAAATCTTATAAGTAGGTTAAGAAACCTAGTCAGGAAGACAGACGTTTCTAACCATTCAAAGAGTGAAGTTCTGGAAGATCCTTCTATTAAAAATGGAACACAGAACTAATGTAGCTGGTAAAAATGGTATGCATTACTGCCTTTAAAAAAAAGATTAGTGTATGATAATGATGTGTTGTACTGGCTGTAATAACTGGGGACTAACAGCATGTATGTAGTTCAGGCTTCTGATTCTCTAGAATATTTTTTCTATTATCCTGAGCATGGAGGGGAGTCTACTTTAGGTCTACTCAAAGGATCAGCACCTCTTCTCATCAGAAAGCAGGAGTTGTAACTCTGGAACAGACAGCTGGGTGCTCCTCATACACTATTTCCATATATTTATTTATTAACTAATACACTGAGTAAGCAACTTTTTTCTACAATTTCCAGAGTGATGATAAATGGTTTTAAACCTTTACTGCCAAAATTCATTTTTCATTCTACATCCATCATAAACATGCTTGGATATAAAATGGCAATACTTTTTTCTGCTCATTTTTATGATTTTAACAGGCACCTGTGGCGTTATACACAATACACTAAATAAGTTTCTAATATTCCTACATCTTCATGCACAACTTACCTATTCCAGTTCTCTATTAATTGATTGTCATTTTTGAGCAATTTTACCATCTCAAGAAACAAATCCACTTTCTCTTGTTATAGTTTCTCATTATCTTTTTTTTTAAATTGCATATTGAGTCCAATATTGTGGGAAATGGTGACTTTTATAGCTGCTAGTGGGAATACGAAAAAACAGCTCCATTTTGTATTAAATTCTGTAGGATACATTTTCAAAGAGGAGATATTTTCACATATTGTTTAGGTACTTGGGAAAATGCCATCCTGAATAATATTTTGTAAGTACTATTGGAAATTGGTTATTGTTTCAAGAGCAATGGACTCTTCTGAACTAGATGGTTGTGCCAAACAAAATATCTTAAGATGCATAAAAGATTATATTAGGAATATTCATAATGAGAAAAACCACCTCAGAACAAAACAAAACCATGCAAAGAATAAATAATGACCTAATTGAAATCCATAAATATTTCATGTGCTTTTTTTTATTAGCTGTTAATAATGGCTCCATTGCAGAAATGTTTTCTGGATAGAAAGAGAACTAAGTGCCATGAAGGTGTTTCTGCAATAATTTATTATGAACTTTGTACATTTTGTTCAGAAACTGACCACAATTTTGTACCATGAAAGAAAAAAAAACGGTGGTAATAATTTGTGGAAACTGCTAACTCAAGAGAGCCCAATTAGAAGTCTTCAAAGACAGGAGCATGGGTATCTTTCTACCTTAGGGTGTCTAGGCAAGATTAACAGCGTGCTTTCACTCAGGAGTGTTTCTCAGTGAGCTGTCTCAAGGTTTACAACACCAATTGTGCATGATTGAGACTTTTCCTGGGGGGAGTTGAGGGGGGCCCTTTCTCACTTGTATGTTTACACAGCATGACCTATGGTAAAGATCTGAAATGTTTTATCAGTACAAGAAAATGGAAGCTATGGCTCCACAGCACACAAATGGTAAACAATCTGTCCCTTTCCCCACACAAACAATGGAATGTTGTAAACCACACCTCATCATGCTTCGCCAAGGAATAGAAAATGGTAATCTCATTTTAAATGCAAGTAAAGATATAGTCACCCTTTCAAGCACTTTACATACATTTGGAAGTTTCTGCCTTCTAGCAAAACAATGCAAATATCTCCATGTGCCCCGAACATATAGGGCAGAATATACATGTTTTTGACTTGTTATGAAACCCAGGAAGCCAGAACAATGTGAGTCTACTAAGGCACAATCAATTCCTAGTAAAATATATTTTATTATTATACTTCCCCATGAACTTCTGGGGAAGAATTAAGCACCCATTGTCCAAATTGGCAGCAACATCTATCCCATAAGTAACATTAAAAACATTTCTACGTTAATATACAAATATCTGCTTTCTAAGAGTGCTATGTTCTCTCTGCTTCAATACCCAAAATTATTTTAATGAAATACATTCACATAATTCCAATTAAATACATCTACGTTGGAAAATTACATTGAAATGCATAAAGAGCAAAGAAACATCACATTTTAGGCAAACTTTTCCATTGCCTTCCACAAACTTTACAAGACACACTTTGTTATATTATTTAGGTGGGGAGTAGAAACTCGGAGTAATAGAACATGCTAAAAAAAGTTTCAGAAAGTAAAGGTGATGGAAGAAGTGAGTAAGAGAGACATCACCATTTAAAACAGCCAGGTGGGCAAAGAGACGACTATAAACAAAACTGAGAACATGGGCATCCATCTCAAGAACCCATTCATAAACGCAGGTTTGAAGTTACCTGCCATGTGCTTAAACCCCAGCTGACGATGTGCTAGACTTGAGCCTGTGCCTAAAAGCAGCCACCCGCTCTCTGGGTGAGGATGGTCGGACAAAGGCAGGCTCTCTCTCCCGCTGCTCCCCGGGCAGTCCCCGCAGCTGGCTGCCCGCGGGAGAACCGCGCCCGCGATTCCCGCACGGAGCCGAGGAGCCGCGGCCCCGGCAGCGCGGGCGGGGCGCGGGTCGGTACCGCGGACAGCTCCGCACTCACCGTCCTCGTTCTCGTCGAAGACGGGCGCCCTGTGGGAGTGGCCGCCCCCCATGTTAGTCCGCGGCCGGCTCCGCATCCCCCGCCGCCAGCATCCCGCGGGGCGCGCCCGCCGCACCCCGGCAGCGGGGCAGCTGCCCGGCCCGGCCGGGGGGGGCGCCGCAG